>JAQISU010000075.1:317500-597500 GCA_029339505.1 Unio delphinus | reverse complement strand
GCATAACACGTTATACAAGGAAAGCAACTTTCGAGTAAATCTGTATCGAGGTAACGTTTAGCTACAATAACACAAATGAAAACGTTTGACTTATCCTTTACATTTTCATCACTTTTATCCATTGACGATCATCACTATATTCCAGATGTGGTGGAAGAGTTCAGCCTGAAATCATATGGAGATGTCAATGATTATTATATGAACGATGTACTTTCCTGCTGTTCCACGTCTTTGCAGAATTTAGTAACGTCTATTTCAATACTTGCAGACATCATGAAATTTTGAATAATCAGTTATCCAAATGATGAATTAGAGATGATAACATACTTTTGTATCTTTCGTATGATTGGGAGTACTAAAAGATGGCAATAGCACGATTTCAAATAGATACGAGTGTCACAGAATTAGGCGAAAATTGAATTTATTTCTTCTTGAATACAAACTAATTTCAGCATTTTTTTGGTTTCGTCGTACATGCGTTACCTGGGTTGAATAAGTGTTTTTCAAGGTAAGCGACGTGTAGCGATTTGCATGTGCCTGACTACAAATCATTTGAAGTCAGGAACATTATAATCACGGGGTGCACGGGAATTTTGCCGTGAATTCTGCTCACCTGTTTGGGGACATATAAGGCAGAATATTTCTAAAAAGATTACGAGTCAAAAGTATCTTGTCAAAAAAGAGAATGCTCGTCATTCTTTCACCAGCCAAAGGGGTGAGTGTTAAATTTATATTTCGTTTTATTGTGAATTTTATTCAGTTTATCATTTCATGTAATGATGCCTTTATTACAATGCAGATTTAAACCGTTGAATATTTGGAATTACTAGTCACTATTAGTCTTTAAATGCAATAGCGTAATCTAAGTTTTAGATTGTTTTAGAAACAACTATTATTAGTTTGGTTTCTTTATTGTAGCTGAATTGTAGCTGAATGTGAGTGACTGCTCCAGCAAAAGGGCTGAATGTGATTGATTGTGCCGTGATTGTGCTGTTTAATTGTGCCATTTGATTGTGTGATCAAATTGAAGCGTCTGTCTGTCTGTCTATCTGACTGTCTGTCCGTCTACGTTTGTATCTGGCGTAAACAGGAGGTCAGGATGTCTGAGAATATCTGTCGAGATGTGTAAATATCCGGAAATCTAGAAGTTTAAATGACCTAGTGTCGGAGCTGTCTGGAGGTGTAAACGTCCGGGGTAGCATCTATGTGTTTGGGACCGGTGGTTCGAGTAGATGCTGTATGCTGTCTGTACGTATAACTGTAGTGGATCCGTGAAGGGCAAGTGGCCGATAAAAGTGTTGGGTCAACCCTAGGTATTCGGAGAAGCTGTGTGGTGATTCAACAGTTGGAGAATCATACGGTTGTACAGGGTCGAGACGCATGTGTGTGTTTCAATTGTTGTTACAATTGAATACAGTGTTATATTTACACGTGGTTACTTTGAATCTGTAGGATTCCAAGGGATTACATGAATCTTGATAACAGTTAGTAACTTGATTTAATACATGTAGATGTTAGTACTTGTTGTCGCAGTCCATACGTGCGATAATGTAATTTGATGTTTGTATTTGTTATCGCAATATATACGTGCGATAATATAACTTTTGTAAAGGTTCCATTTTATATGAAACATTTGTGTAGTCCAGAAGGTTCCTTGGATCTGTGTTTATTTTATATTAATATTTAATTTATTTCTAAATTGTGAATGGTTGTGAAGTGTGATCGTGGGTTGAACGCACGAGTTTTTTATTGTGTTGATACATCATTATTTGTCATTAATAATTTATTTCATAAATTTATATCATCTTTCACATATTGTGTTTGTGCCGTTTATTTAATCCACCAACCACTCGGTAACAATTCTGTTACAACCAGTAAGCACGTCATGAGTGGTATTCAGATATACGACAAACAAAACGAATGTAATTATGAAAGGCTGCATTCTGCCTATTACGAACATGACTTACAGACTAATTGTGTTTATCGGTTTATACAAAACTAGCTGATTACATGGGTACAAAACAAACTGTATCAAAATTAAAATCTGCATTAAAAGACAAAATGAATTAGTTCCTTAGCTACATTCACTTCAAATGTTGAATACAGCTAGATTTAAAACTAAAATAAATAACAGGATTGCATTATTTGTTCAACGTCTTCTTAAAATTATATATTGAACTGTATGCATATTTGACGCAAATCAAAAGCAATGATTTCCTAAAAACTTTTTCTAAAAGATAATGAATAAACATGTATGTGTCCACCGAAGTAACATTTGATGAAGAAGAAAAAACAATGATTAAAAATGTATCAGATCCTCTGATAATGAAATGAAGATGCACAATTTGCTAGTAAAAAAAACAAAAACAATAACTGAGACAAAAAATGTCAAACAGTCTGATAAACAAAACTATCGATTTGACTAAACCAATTATGCAGGATTAACATTGTTAATGTTTATATACATGGTGTAGTTTGTTAAAGAATAAATTAAAAGTGTCAATAATAGGAATTTTAAAATTGGAAGTGGCAATTATTGCTTATTGAATAACAAAGAAACCTACCAGAAAAAGAACCTGCTCAGACTAGAAAGGCAGAAGATTAAATTAAAATAAATAAAACTGCATTTCCTAATATGATAATAAGTTATTGTGTTGCCAACGAGAAACATGTACTCATAGACACTGAAGTTCCTAACATAATGAGTAGCAAACATAGTAATAAAAAACAATTCTGCTAAAATTGTTTTTTGTCTGCTCCAGAGTATCTGTTTCCTTTCTCGTATTCTGTAAAAATAATGCACTCTTCTAGAGCATTCCCATTTGTTTCTGTCGTAGATCATCACTATTTGCCTAACATTCCTGGATAAATGTTTTATAACACATTAGTAATTTAAACAATAACCCCAAGCGCGCGCACACATCCACACGCACACATTAACATTATGTATATATATATATATATATATATATATATATATATATATATATATATATATATATATATATATATATATATATATATATATATATGTGTGTGTGTGTGTGTGTGTGTGTGTGTGTGTGTGTGTTTGGGGTTATTGTTTCAAAAAATAACCACATGGTGAACTCGTAATTCATTCTCATCTATCGACAGTCATGCTTGATTCCTATGCAAAAAGTATTGATTAAATAAGATGTGTGCTCGGTTTAACATAGGGACAATTTACAGGGTTTTTTTACCTTATGGGAATAATGACATCCATTCAATAACGTTACGCACAGAATACATAAATTGAGATTATGTGTATGTGTAAGGGTATGAATTAGGGAATAAAGTTCTTACTGGTAAATCTCGGAGCACACTTTATGTAATATATAAATATCAGACTAATGAGACTCAAAAAACCCACATTGCTACAAAACATTAGATGATACATAATTAAAGTACTGAATTACGTCAATATAAAATATATTTCCCAATATTTAGAAATTTTCTATCATTCCATCCCTTGCAAAATGTTTTGCCGTGCCTGCCAGGAAACAAAATAATTATAAAAATCACGATAGTTGTACCCAAGAGAGTATGATAATAGAATATGGAATCATCTACACATGATAAGGGCTTTTACTAACTCTATTAGTGCTACTATGACGTCAAAATATGTTTTCGTTCTACTTTAACGTAAATCTATCACCCCCACTGTTAGTTGAACTTGCAAACGTACAATTAAAAATCCATACGTAGTCTAAATGAGACTATAAGTGCAGTCAATGAGGAAGCCAAGCGCACGTTATGTACCGGAAGGTTTAAAATTGTAATTAAACTGAGATTTATCATACAATGTTGACAGAGAGCTGAGTTTTTTCTAGCAATAAACAATTGATTTTAATATTTTCACATAGATAGTATAAGGTCTTATAAGACACTTCCGGAAAATATCAAGAAATACGTGATCTGCGGGTGACTGCAAAATGATTTTGACTCTTTGTTTCCCGTGGAATTTTCGTAACGTCACGAGATTCAAACACGTTAAAACGTCATAAGATAATAATGGAGGCGGAATACCTCGGAAAAAAGAAATTTAGAAAATGTAACTGATCAAGCGTACGCTTTCTGTGCGTGGATGCGAGTGAAAGAATTAAGCAATGTCGTGTGTGTGTGTGTGTGTGTGTGTGTGTGTGTGTGTTTTAAATCATAGCTTTAACAATTTAAGTTATATTGCTAAAATGTCTGCAGTGTGGCAATTATAGTGATGTCTAGCACTGGGGCATCATACCACAGACTAGGCCTACAGTAGCGGTCAAGTATGGACTCAATATTTCATTTATGTATAAAATTTACGTATTAAAATTTGTAACACTTAAATTCTGCTAAATGAATATTTTATACCACCAGGTGAATACAGTAAGATTTGAGCTTGTCCATTGGTCTTTAACGCTAGGCACACAATTCCTTCAACGTGTGGAAACCTGGTAAATATTAAGACCATAACCTAAAGATGGTTGTAACGAAAAATCAGTGTTCTAACAATTTGTATGGGAGTTATTACGCTTTTCAACTTGTATCTACACGCACGGAATGGCTAAATGAAGTGTCGTATATCATCATCCAGTGTGTCACGAATTGTACGGTGATGACACCCAAATATACCAATCTATCCACAACTGAAGTTGATGGTACCATCCAAGGAGTATAGAGGTGCATTTCTGGTGCTAAATCATGGATGACGTGCAACATGCTGCAGATAAATGATGATAAAACTGAGTCCATTGACAGTACTCACACATTGCACCAACATGTCATGAACATATGCAAGGCTGCATATCTTAAGCTGAGACGCATCACCTCCATTCGCAAATATCTTTTAGCCGAAGTCACTAAAACGCTTCTGTGTTCATTACTACAATTGTAACTCAATTCTGTCTGGTTCGTCTCAAAAGAACACACATCCCCGCTGCTCTGTACCCTACACTGGATATTCATTAAATCTGGAATCAAACATCTGTTCTCTGTGCTACGTTTCACTGACGGATTCCAGTCCAACATATCTATCTGGCCTCACCCATGTATATACAAGAGCAAGATACGTACGCTCTTCTTCTGAGAATCGTATACTCATTAACTCCACAATGAAAACGAAGTGATATGGACAAAGTTATCTTGCCTACCAGGGCACAGCAACGTGGAACGAATTGCCCATCAAAATTATACACAAAGACAACATTAACAAATTGCCCATCGAAATTATACACAAAGACAAAATTAACGAATTGCCAATCGAAATTATACACAAAGACAACATTAACAAATTGCCCATCGAAATTATACACAAAGACAACATTAACGAATTGCCCATCGAAATTATACACAAAGACAACATTAACGAATTGCCCATCGAAATTATACACAAAGACAACATTAACGAATTGCCCATCGAAATTATACACAAAGACAACATTAAGCCCTTTCAAGAGTTCTATTAAAACTCAGCTTTTCAACTGCAAGAACAAATTTATAGACCTATAATAATTCATACCTTAAATATTTGCAGCATGCTTTTATGATTTCTAATTTCATGGTGTGTTTAGTTTTGTGATCATATCGGTGCAGATGTTGCAAAGCGCATAGAGCTTCTGACAATTAGGCGTTATACAAAGTCCTCATTATTATTATTATTATTATTATTATTATTATTATTATTATTATTATTATTATCTGAATTTTTCCCTAGATCGCTGTGAAATGTGGTGCACGTTATGGTCATAGCTATGGTGGGGCATACTGAGAAATCTGCTTACTCCCTTTCTGGGGTAAGTACTTTTTTTTTGCTAATCTTGCAGCTTTCTGTTTATTGTTGTGAAGAGTAGAACATTAAATGGCGAGACTCAAATATCTGCATGAGGATCCCTCATTGTAATCACGCCTTTTCTCAAACATTATGCATTTTATACTTAGTTTTCTCTTCATTAACTCATTAATTACTGTCTCCCCCGTCAATTCTTGTACGAACTAATGCGTAATGTATTGCAAAAAATGCTACCGGGATCTGCTAAAGAATTCGTGCGCCATCCATTTTGTTTGTAAAGCCATTGAAAAATGATTTTGGTTAAAACCTAAACATGAAGAATATAAATATACACAAAATTTAATCATTTCGTTCATTGATTCATAAATTCGTACCAGACTGGCGCCTAGGGATCCCAAACGGAGTCAAGTCATTGGCATTTCGAATTAAACAGGAGTATCTTTAATAACACAGTCACCATATTTTCATTGGCCAGACTATGTTTCCAAGCAACAGATGTGATATAGTTCACCGTCTTTGATACATTTTGGAATTACATTTCTTTCAACATATGGAAACAAGAGTTAGTCCTATTTATTTGTTGTTTGGTTTAGAAATGTTATCACTAAATATTGCAAATATTGAAGACAGTGTTTACTGAAATGTACTGTTTTAGAAAACAGAAACCAATACGTCGACAGAGAATAGGGATTCCTAGGCGAAATCAGTTTATAAATTATAAATCAATATGAACGAAATGACTCAGCTTAGTGCGTGTTTTATTTCCATAGTGCGTGTTTTATTTCCTTAGTGCGTGTTTTATTTCCTTGATGTTTTTGGAGGTAGGATATTGCAGGAGGGGAGGAATTGGGGTGGAGAGAGAGAGAGAGAGAGAGAGAGAGAGAGAGAGAGAGAGAGAGAGAGAGAGAGAGAGAGAGAGAGAGAGTATCCGAATACTAAAGAATGTTCAAAGAAATCATTATCGCCTTCCCCATACACGAATACTTTGTAAAACAAAATGTTTTAGATGGCTAGCATGTAGGAAATTAACTCTAAAAGAGCACATTTAAAAGATTACACCGATGGGAGTTAATTGGAATAAGAAAAAGAATGTAGAAGATAAATAAGCATCTTCTCCCAACTCAAATAAAAGATTGCTTTGAATAAATAAACTAAGTTTTCATAGAATATCACATTATGTGACCAATAAAAACGTTCCATTAGTTCTATAAAATTTATCAAAACTTTACATTTTGCTAATTTTCAGACAATAAATGACAAGATATGTAGAATATCTACAATGACTGATCTGCTCATCTTCAAATATGTGAAAAGATCATGGACATATATAACAATAAAATTTAAACAAAACTACATTTAAATTCTTTGACATACTAATCCTTTCTCAGATTTTATAAACCCGACCACGTGCTCTTAAAATAAGTTTAAAAAAAGAGTGAAATGGAACTATCTTTGTAAAATCGAACAAATAATGTATTACCCTAAAATAAAATAAACCAAGAATTACAAACACGACACCAAGCCAACTAATCGTCACACTAACATCTTAATATTGCAAGCCAACTGTTAGTATCAGTTTTAAAAGTCATTGGTATGAATTGGCCAGGGTTTCGCACCCGCAACCTGCCGCATCCAAGGCGGACACTCTAACCACTGGCCCATCAGAGTGATCACTTGTTTTGAGTTGTAACAATGCCAGCAGTATGCATTTGTTTTTCCTTGTTGGTGGATGGATCGATGATGGATATATAGGCATTCACACTACCTGTCTCCAACAAAATAAGTGGCACTGAATATATTCCACTTTCTCATTGGGACAAATTTGTACAGCCATCAAAATTTCAGAAGTATAATAATAATTCCGTATAGTACGGTCTTGTCGTTCTCCAATGGAATCGGTTCAGTCTTCATAAACCAATAATATTGTATGCTGGTTCTTGAATCAATGATAATGTTGATTTGAGTTCATTATCGGAAACAGTCTAACTCGGAATATTTTTTCTCGATTTAGGTTCAGTAACAGTTGTCAATTGACGTCATAATCCACTTTCAATTTCTACTCCACTTTAGTGTTAGATTTCTTTATTCCACTCGCTGTTTATTATCTTTCATGTTAAGCTTTTGTCGGCGTTCGGAGTTTTTGATACAGATATATTGCGGTACGTTTTTATTCCTGACATCAACAATTATGTACTTTTGAAAGTAAAGTCATTAGAAGACGATTGTAAGATCCGGTAGTTCTAATATTACCTGAATATACAATGTATACAGTTTTATGGCTGCTCTGTGCATGTACGTTTAACAATATTTTCAAGCGTTTGACCAAATCTAACAGCAGAGAATAAAAGCAGACCTCAATTTTATAAAGCATGGATTCTTACTACACCAAAAACAATAACGTCAATATAACAAGAAACCGAAGCCTCGAACTAACCGAGCGCGCCACTCTTTGGTTTAATTAAATTTTTTACTGGTATTGTTGTGTCGTTTTTATTTGTTTCTATGGGTTTTTTCTCATTATGAGCGATGTTTCCCCGTTGACACTTTATCAACGCCACACCCTCGCTGTTGCTATCAATTAAAAATCATTGTTATACCAATAATGGTATCAGAATCTTATACAACTAGATTAGTTCGAGAGTGACTAGAAGCAATTAAGAAATTTTTACTAATCCGTGATTCTGTCAGGTAAAAATTACAAGCGCGTCAATAGTCATATGTGGAATTTGCAGAAGGTTCAGAACAGTTATTAAGAACCGTTACAAAGGTTATTGAAAGAGTTACAACTGACATTAAGTATAAAAAAACACTCAGCGAATTGCAAAAATAGCAGAAAGAACTAAACAAGCAAAAAAAAGATTTTACGAGATCTTCCCACTAAGATAGCTGCAGATTAACTTGAAGAGGTTGTGGGAGAACAAAAATAAGAAATGGGATATAGTTTCACGGAGAAGCTTACTGAAAACAGCACACAAATCATACAAAATATTTTAATAAAAACCAATAATGATATAAATGAGTTTGGTTCGCTCGCTGCTTCAAGTTAACGTTCAAGAAATAATTTTGTAAAACCTGAGCATGTTATGGGTGTACGTCGAGAAGTGTGGATCTGTTGGGTGTTTAAAATAACCGAAATATTAATGAGATAGACAAACAAGATTATCTTATAGCAGATTCTTTAGAACGAGTGGAAATTCATAATGAATGACAACATAAAATGGAAGAAGAAAGAAGCCAAAAACAAGAACAGAACAAAAAGGAAAAACATCAACAACAAGAAAAAAAGAAAGGACAAAACAAGCAAGAGTCTTCCTATCAACTTCCTACACCTCTACAAGAAAGGGAAGAAACGGTTGAATTTCACGATGGATCTGATACTAGTGCTACTTGAAGTGGTATTCCAAGCACTACTTAGGGACATGGTCTAATGTCGTGTCCTAATAATGTTCATTTCAACAGAGCACGATTAGAAGTTCTCATATGAGGATAACGAGCTGGAAATAACTCACCATAAATAATTACGGAATCTGCAGATATTTGTATATAGTCATAATATTACCGCTTGCTATAGGTAGATAACATGTTTCTGAAAATATATTTATGTAGTAAAATGTGGTATTTGAACCATCAGCAATAGCAGGAAAATCACTACCAATATAATCCTGTGTTCGTTTAATCGCATCACTGGCGAAACGGTACATACAAATAATATTATTGTAATAATAGTAATAATAGTATAGTAATTTGTACATAGTACCATTTCCCTACTCATGTCATGTATATATTTCACGATGATTTTGGTCATCAAGATAATATTATTTTGTCATTGAAATCTACATGTTTATCTCTGTAACTATGTTTCTCTTACGGAGCACCAGATGGATTCTTCACGCATTTCAAAACAAATACAAAAAATGATGTGTGAGTGTGTTTCCCTGATATGTAGTTATGTAGTGGGTTTTTTTTCTTCCATTTTTAAATTTACAAAAATAAAATATACATTTTTGAGTAGGGTATTTCAGCCTTAATGTTTCTTTAGGGTTGATCTTCCGAGTAGAATATCTACTGACTTACCAATAAAAACTCTGGTTAATTTGAAGAATAATTTTTTTAAAAATAAACTTCACGGTAAAAAGAAGGAATTTAGCAAAGATGGTGCATCTCACGTATGGTCAACGTTAAAAATGACTGATGGTGTTGATTTACGCTGACCAACAAACGAGCGGTAAATACCATCAATTATCTCGATATATAATTTATTGTACTGGTAGAAACAAATAATTGGATTATTCGTGACCAATATGATACTGTTCCTCATAACGAAAGAATTGTCATCCTGAGTAAAAATTCCAAACCAGGAATGTTGACTGGTATTTATAAACCGTATTATGAAAGAGCGTATCCTGTAACCATAGTAACCTTAGTAACCTTAGTTAGTTATGTAATTTATCCGATAAATGAAAGTACTGGTGCACCATGGAGTTCACGAAGAGAAAAGCAAGAAACGTTATATAATTGTTCTGAATTCGCAAATGCTAAAATCAAAGATGCTTACCTGATTAAATCAGAGAAAACTATTCAGATATCAGAATTATTGTCTGCACTATCTATCCAGTATCAACACATAAGGTTGGTTATCTAAATGGACCTGGCGGTTGTTGTAAAACAACTCGAGCTATTGAATTATTTAGTCCGGGTGATATCGTTGGTTTGACACCTGCACACAGACTCTCAAGAGAAATGAAACAACGAGGAATATCATGTACGCCTCAGCTCTTTTCGATACAAGGGCGACGCATGGAGTACTGATCGAATGGGCGAGAAATATATACTTAAAATAACATTTTGGGATGGTATATGCACTGTTTCATTAAATGTGCTACACATATTCTTGATTGGTTATTGTTAACGAATATCGCGGCGATAATTGGTTATTGTTAACGAATATCGCGGTGATAATGTGTGTCGATCACGGTCAACCACCACCTACAGTTAAAGAAGTTCGTAGATTATTTTGAGTAGATAACTAACGATCATAGAGCGCTAGATCCAGAATTAAGAGAATTTAATACATTAATTATATTAAAGTCGAATACAATTCAGTGTAAACAAAATGCATGAAAGAATTTCAGAAACTTCTATAAATGAATTTTGGAATTTGTGGAAACCAGATGATTTGATTGTTGCAACTAGAAAGATAGTTCGTGATAACATTCAACAACAATTACTCAGTTACATAAAGAAAAGCTTTCAGAATTACCAATTATGTTATGCTATCCATCAGCAGATACGCGACGACAAAATATTGATGTTGAAATTCCATGATCGTCAGAGAAAGAGAATCTTGTGTTAATTGGTATTACTCTAGTTCCTGTCAGTGTTGTTGAAGATGCATTAAAAGACAAAACTTCATGGACGCTAGCATAAGCAATGACGATCCATTCGTCACAAGGGTTATCTATTTCTGATAATATTATTTGGATAGTTGATGATCGTATCGAGTGGTCAAACTTAGTTTATATCACAGTGTCTAGAGTTAGAAAAATATCTCAGTTGCAAAGGGTTATTATAGATTGTTCAGACAGCACAGGCGATGATATTAACAATGATTTAGTAAGATAAAATCTCGCTAGCTAAAGAGAAAGTGGCAAAAAGATAATCTCGACTTTTGATATTGATGTTGAATTTATCAACACGCTGAAACAACAACAGACTAATCATTGTGTGAGCTGTAACAATGATGTTGTGGCAGTATTTATATCCTGAAAGATCTTTTTCAACTGGGTATTTATCCCATGGAGTTCCCCGGTAATTTGGCTAATTTTGCTGCATTATTACCTCCTCGTAGTTTTAATACTGTTTGGACTAGAAATAAAATTCAATTTCTATTTAGAGAAGGTAACTTAATTAGTTACAGAACTAATCTACCTTGAGGCCTTCTATGATTTATTATGTGTATGGCTGTTTTTGTTGTTGTATTTGTTGTGTATTTGTTGTATTTGTTGTTGTATTTGTTGTGTATTTGTTGTTGTATTTGTTGTTGTATTTGTTGTATTTGTTGTTGTTTTGGACTTTTATTTGCTGTTTGTTAAGGGGGGTATTGTTTGTGGGTTTTGGAGTTGGGGTAGCTTCCATGATTGGTATCAATTAGCACGAAATACATATATATGCACTGTAGAATTTCTTCTCTCCAAATTTTAGCTAACAAAACCTAAAATTGGTAACAAAACCTGATAGAAAACAACATTGTGTCAAAGTATGTACTTATTAGACAACTCCCACCTTTCCAGATACATTACGGTAATAGATTAAACGATTTACTTAACCATATTAGAAGTTTTCAACATTAGCTAATTCATTCTGGTATATTAATATATGAAAGCGTATATCATAATCATGAAGAAAACCTATTTTCTAAATGAAATTAGAATGGTTCACAATTTCATGGGAACCATTATTTTTTCCATTCCCTCTCACCTATCATGAGTAAGGGACTAAATAAACTCTGATAAAAACACTGGACGATAATATCCTAATATTAATGATACATATGTGCAATAGCCAGTCGACACTAGGTTTAAATTTGTCCCTTACGGGACACATACTGTAGCGTATTTAATATGTTGTTACTTAAACCTATTATAATTCTCTAAACATTGATTGTTAAATATTAAATATACAAATGTCAAAATAATAGCCTCAGCCATGCTCTCTCTCTCTCTCTCTCTCTCTCTCTCTCTCTTTCTCTCTCTCTCTTTCTCTCTCTCTCTCTCTCTCTCTCTCTCTCTCTCTCTCTCTCTCTCTCTCTCTCTCTCTCTCTCTGTCTGTCTGTCTCTCTCTCTCTCTCTCTCTCTCTCTCTCTCTCTCTCTCTCTCTCTCTCTCTCTCTCTCTCTCTCTCTCTCTCTCTCTCTCTCTCTCTCTCTCTCTGGATTATCTTTGGCGAAATACCGGTGCAAATTCATGAAAATACTAGCCTTGGGTGTTTTCGCTAGTGTCATTCATGCACGATGTCACTGAATCTATGAAAGACGGTAAAGTTTAGTCAAACCCGAGAGAGAGAGAGAGAGAGAGAGAGAGAGAGAGAGAGAGAGAGAGAGAGAGAGAGAGAGAGAGAGAGAGAGAGAGAGAGAGAGAGAGAGAGAGAGAGAGAGAGAGAGAGAAAGAGAGAAGTAGTATATGGGGGCACCATAGCCTCAATGGAAAATCCAGTCAAAAACAGCTTGGGCTAATATAGCCTCAAGATTTATAGCCTCAAGGGAAAATCCAGTCAAAAACAGCTTGGGGCACTATAGCCTCAAAACAGCTTGGGGCACTATAGCCTCAAGGGAAATTGAACAGGGTGGGTCTATCTAGCCTCAAGGGAAATTGAACATAGTGGGTCTATCTAGCCTCAAGGGAAATTGAACATAGTGGGTCTATATAGCCTCAAGGGAAATATAACATGGGGAATATGATGGGTATAGGGGAGTGTAGAGGGACAAGGGAAAAAAGGGTGGCAAAGAAAGCTACTATCTTTTCGAGACTTATGAGTGGCCCTGAAAAGGGCCGTTATGTGTAATGTTAACGTTGTCTTGTTAACACAGAGGACATCTCACAGATCTTCTTCTCTTCCTTAAACTTCTCCTTACTGTGGGTCCATAGAAGAGAACTCTCTTCAAGCAACCTTGTCTTTCCACGTAGACCCTTCTCTTCCAAAAGGCTGTCTCCGTCATATGAATGACACTCCATGATGATCTGACATACATGGGTATGTCAGTCCTAAACAGCATACTTGACACAAGGGTTGACGATTCAACGTTAGTCCACATCTTGTGATGAGAACAGGTGAAGTGAATACCGTGTACTGCGGTTATTTATAGGGGAAGAGCGGATCGAAACGGATTGAGTGTATCGACCAACCCAAACGTGCGTTACAAAAGTCAGTCACAACCATCCAATCGGAAGAGAGCAGTCTGTGACGTCACCTTTTCTATATAGAGACACTAACGCTTGTGCGCAGTCAATCGATTCGAGAGAGTTGTCAATCATGGCGGACAGTAAGAAGACAATGAATTGGAGTGAGCCAGGAGTGGAGACAGCAAGTCATGGGACAGCAATGACTACTAAAGTCATGACAAATCTACATCCAGAAGAAGTGGATTTTAACTGGGATATTGTGGATTTTTTAACATCGCAAGAATTTATTCCGGAACCTTCGTTGCCTTCTGCATCTTCTTATGGACCCGTCGATGATTTTAAACAAAGACAAAAAGAAGAATTGGAGCGATTTTTACAACAACAGAAAGTAGAAGAACAAGCTTTTCTTATTCAACAGCAGGAAGAAGAAGCAAGAAGAAAACACCAGGAAGAAACAGTAGCAGCAGCAGCAACGGAGAAGAAAGAAGACCAAGGACAGAAAGAAAATAGTGAAAATCAAACGATCACGACGGTACTTTTAGATATTTTAGCTGAGTTAAGGAGTCTGAAACAAATGTATCAGACTTCTTTATCACGACCGAAGAGAAAAAGACCTTCTCGAGCGAAACAACCCAATCTCTCTGTGACTACGTCTACCTTACCACCGTTAGTGATTTCTACCAAATCATTGACAGGAACCACCAGTCCCGAAGTAGGCCTTGGCCGTGGCAAAGGCTTAAGACAGCTCAAGAGGATTTCATCCCGTTTCTGAGTTTGTTTTGTTTTAAACACACAAAACACCAACGGTCCTTTTCAGGACCACTCCAATTATTTCGAAAAGAAATACTATGTCAATTGCCTATTTCAATGAAAACTCAAAAGTCCTTTTATTATATTTTTTTTAAAAACCCATGATGTACGTGTGAGTGAATGAATGTGTGAGTGTAGGTTCTTATTCTATCAAATCAAAACCAAGAGACACTTACGTTTTTTCTCTTTAGTTTATTCTAGTACAAACGTTACAATTCAATATCACAACAGAACATAACACAATACCATTTTTAAAAAGTTCATAAGTTTTCTTCTGTTTCACTCTTTCTGTTTTTTCATTTTCTTTACTGTCACACGTTTTTCTTTTTCTTCTTCCTCTTCACTTTCGTTTCGTCTTCTTTTCTTGTCTTTGTGAACGTGTCGGGGTTCTTCCTTGGGGGAGGGTACCTCTTCCTCCTCCTGTTCAGAATTTCTTTCCTCCTCCTCCTCCTCCTCCTTCGCCTCCTCCTCCTCCTCCTGCTCCTGTTGTTTCTTAGGGCAGTTTGGAGACCAATGTCCTTTCTCTTTACAATAATAACAGGTATCTTGACTTTTGTCTCTATTGGTACCTTTTTTATTTTTGTCACGATCTGAACATTCTGTAGCCCAATGTCCTTTCTTCTTACAGATATAGCAAGTATCTTGACTTTTATCTCGATAGGAAGGAGAGTAGGCTGTCGGCTGGTCTGAAGAAAACTTTCGTATGACCCCACGTAAAGCTCTGATGAGAAGTTCCACTTCTGTAGGTTCTTTCATCGTTCTGGTCAATGTGAGAGTGAAATGAATACTGAACCGTTAGACACTAACCCTTTATATATGCACGGATCGGACATGAATATATAGGGGTTATGGCCTTTAAATGGTAGTCATTTGACTTTTTGCAGACAAGATGAAAAGACCTCATTAAGCTGTGGAGAAAGGAAAAGACAGTAAGAGACAGAAACGTAATGTATCGCCTAGTACAGTAGCTGAAGTCTTGGCTTAAATTCATGCCAGTGATTTTGAATATGACATGAGTGAGCCCGAATTTACATCCAGACAATCGACGTCCAAGCAAAGTGCACCACCCTTAGTAAACCCTGAAAATTACTATCACATTCGAGAGACGGAAAAGCGTTCCTCTCGAAAATTTAGAACAACGGCTTACACGTATGCCGTAAAGTTTAAAGATTTCAAGTCCAATGTACCTTTGGAGAATACAGAAGGGTTCATTACTGAGGTGTGGGATTGTGTGTTAACTGCACTGAAACAGCAATGTCAAACCAAAGAAGACGATCGCTTGAGACTTTCTATTCATCACGATAATTTGAAGTCTCCCGTTTGGATCGAGTTTACTAGTCCATCAGAATTAACACCTTCCAAAGTCATCGACAAAATTCAACATGTGCAACAATCCAACGACAAGTTTCACATTGACGATGGAAAAGCCACACTGTTTATGACCCACGTGTCTCTTCCCCAGGGGACAGGACGCAAAAAAGTATTATTGGTGGACAGCCTTGGCAGCATGGAGCGAAGCCTCGTCCAAATTAACAATCCTCAAGACCAGATGTGTTTAACCCGTGCTGCCGTCGTGGGACGAACGTATGCCAACAAGAACGACACGACAGAATGGAAAAGAGCCTGGAAAACTATTCGACAATCGGACCGAGCCAAACAAAGAAGTGAAGCAGAACTCCTATTACAGCAAGCGGGGACATCCAAAGACACTCCTTGTGGTATTCCAGAAATGCAAAAGTTGCAAGACGTCTTGTCTCCACATTACACTTTGAAAGTACACCCTCAAGAAGTGCGTGGACCTCTTTTGTTTCGAGGCCACGATTTCAAAGACGGAAAATACATTCACGTCTATCATCACGATGGTCATTTTGATACCATTACCAGTATCACTGCATTCCAGGGATACAGTTACTACTGTGAAAAATGTGATTATGGCTATAACAATCGAGAACAACACAAACATCGTGGATCGAAATGTGAGGGATGTTTGGCCTCACAACCTTGTCTGGACAAAGAACAAGAAAGAGTGCATTGCCCTGTGTGTCAGCGCACTTTTGTCAGTCTTACCTGTTACCAACAACATTTGAAGATGCAAGGTTCACAGCAGAAAAGTGCTTGTCAGCTTTTGAGATTGTGCCCTACTTGTGGACAAGGCATACGTACCAATTGTGCCAAGTTTCACGTTTGTCGAGGGAAGAAACGATGTCACATTTGTCACCAAATCGTGGACTTGGAACACGAATGCTTCATTCAAAAATACCAACCCCGACCAGAAGATACCCAGAAGAAAGGGAATTTTATCTTTTTTGATTTCGAATGCATGCAAGAAACTGGTATTCACATTCCTAATTTCTGCGTGGCTCACCGTGCGTGCGAGCAGTGCATCCAAGAACCTATCTTTAGTCATTGCCCTCACTGCAGCAAGATTCCTGGAGGACGTGAAAAAATCTTTCGAGGACCAAACACGCTAGCCGATTTTGCCCAATGGATCTTAAACCCCATTGACGAAACGTGGAGTCCAGAAGACATCGAACGTTGCGGCGATTGTCATTGCCACGCCACAGTCATGGCTCACAATTTCTCGGGATACGATGGGCAATATCTGCTTAGATACTATGCGGAACAAAGTACCGAACGGCCTCAAGTGACTTTGAACGGAGTCAAAATCATTTCTATGCAAGTAGGACAAGTGCATTTTAAAGATTCGATGTGTTACTTGGCCATGCCATTAAGTCGCATGCCTAAAACATTTGGAATGACAGAAATGGCTAAAGGTTTTTTTCCACACTTTTTCAATACCGAAGCCAATCAACATGCCGTTCTACCCCATTTGCCTGAGGCTGACGACTACGACCCCGACAACATGCGCACTGAACAACGAGAAGCTTTTCATGCTTGGTACCAGACTCACGCCTCGGACCCTTTTGACTTTCAAGAAGAAATGTTAAAGTATTGTCGATCTGACGTGGACATTTTACGACGTTGTTGTGGAAAATTTCGAGAATTGTTCATAGAGTACGGAGGGATCGATCCTTTGAAAGAAGCTTGTACCATCGCCAAAGCGTGTTCTTTAGTGTACCGAAAACGCTTTATGCCTGAAAATACTCTAGCGGTCATCAGTCCTCAAACGACGAACTTTGTCAAACGTCAATACTCGGTCAAAGCCCTACGCTGGCTCCATTACTTGTGCGACAAGGAAGACAAATGGATCCAACACGCTCGCAATGGAGGAGGCGAAAAGACCATTGGGACGTATTCGGTGGATGGTTGGGACTTAGAAAACCCTCAGATCGTGTACGAGTTTAACGGATGCTTATTTCACGGATGTCCCCTATGCTACCCTCAGCGTAACACCAAAAATCAGTTTTTACAACGAACCATGGAAGACTTGTACCAGACCACGTGTCAGCGACGTTTGAAGTTAGAACAGCAAGGATACCAGGTGGTGGAAATGTGGGAACACGAGTACGATCTGCGTTTGAAAACCGATCCCGAGTTTAAACGCATCGTAGAAAGTTACAAGTTGGTGGACCCATTAAACCCTCGGGATAGTTTGTACGGAGGACGAACGAATGCTACCTGTTTACTGTACCAAGCGGACGAGGAGAAGGGAGAAGAAATCAAATACTTGGACGTGTGTTCGTTGTATCCTTACGTGTGCAAATATTGTCACTTTCCCGTAGGGCACCCAGAATTAATGACAGAACACATTGACTTGGACCACATTCGACAGTACGAAGGATTGATCAAGTGTAAAGTCTTACCACCCACAGACTTGTACCATCCCGTTTTACCTCACCATTGCCAAGGAAAACTGATGTTTCCTTTGTGTCGCACATGTGCCGAAACGTGCAACCAAGGCCAACCTTGTCATCACACTCAGGAAGAACGCACCTTGACAGGAACGTGCGTGAGCGTGGAATTGTTTAAAGCTCTGGACCTGGGATATCAACTGTTAGAAGTGTACGAAATTTACCACTTTCCCAAAACACAACAATACCGCAAGGGCGACGAGAGACAGAAAGGTATTTTTGCCGACTACGTGGATGCCTTTTTAAAACTAAAACAAGAAGCTAGTGGCTATCCTTCCTGGTGTCACACTCCCGAAGACCAAAAGATATTCAAAGAAAAATATCGGGAGCAGGAAGGTATCACTTTAGACCACATCGAGAAAAACGAAGGAAGGCGATCGTTTGCCAAAGTGATGCTCAATTGCTTGTGGGGTAAAATGGCACAACGCCCGTCTTTACCCAAGACAGAGTATTTGTCCGAGCCGTCTCGCTACTTCCAGATGATTCACGACCCAACCAAAGTCATGAAACACGTGGACGTCATTCATGAGGACTTGATCTTAGTCAATTACGAAGAAGAACTAGACTTTGTAGAAGCCGACAAATTTGGAAATGTCATCATTGCGGCTTACGTAACAGCCCACGCTCGCTTAAAATTGTACGAAGTGTTAGAACTGTTAGGAGATCGTGTGTTGTATTTTGACACGGACAGTTGCATCTACATTCACCGACCGAACCAGTGTAACCCTGTCATCGAAGGAGACCGTTTAGGAGCCTGGACCGATGAACATCCCGACGACAAGATTCTAAGTTTTGCAAGTGGCGGTCCTAAAAATTACGGCTACGAATACCGAGACCCACAAGGACAAATGCACACCGAATGTAAAGTGAAAGGATTGACTCTTAATTATCGCACCAGTCAAGTGGTGAACTTTAACGTACTACAAGAAGCCTTACAGTCGGGACAGGATGAAACGTTTCAAGTGACTACCCACGAACCGCACAAGATTGTCCGTTTACCCACACACCAAATTGTTAGCCGACCTTTGGAAAAAGTCTATCAAATCGTGTACCAAAAAAGAGTACGACTTCCCAATCACTTCACTCTACCGTACGGTCACGTCAAAATTGGGCAGCATATAAAAAGGGATATCGTCCAAGACCAATAGTTCATTGTGACTAACACTGCCAAGTGAGAAAGAAGATGAATCCATTTAAACAGACATCATTCAAATTTGGGGATTCCCAAGTGGAGTGCGATGCTAAACCTTGCGATTGTAGTGATGCCAGGCGCTGTGACATTAGCGATTCAGCTGGATATCGTGGGAACGTTGCTATGACTACTACCCCTATATCTACCCTAGAAAGTGATGCTGTGCGTGTCAAACCTGAGGGATGCGAAAGCGGTGCGACACGTTATCGTGGACTCCTAGGAATTTCACCGTACCTACATCGAACAGAAGTGAGGAGAGTCGAATATTCGTTCCCGACGAGTTTACCTGAATACTGCCACTTTAAAAGTCGATTACAAACCTTCAAAGATAAATGGCCAAAATATCTGCCTGGACCAACTCCTGAAGAATTAGCCAGAGCTGGATTTTTCTACTTGGGCGAAGGGGATAAAGTCAAGTGTTTCAGTTGTGGTGTATCCATTTACGAGTGGGAACAGAAAGATTCCGCTTACTTGGAACATGCTCGATGGTCTCCGAATTGTCAATACCTACCTTTAGTAGGACCTAGTGATTGGAAGTGACACTACTGTTCCATGTCGTGTAACACGCTTAGACCAGTATATAAACCCTCTCTAAAACATAATATTCAAGGATTACCACACGAATTGCAAGAGAAGATCTACAAGGACGTTTGAGAAGGCCTTGCTAAAGAAAAATCTCAATGGGTGACTGTAGAACTTTTGTGTCGTGAAATTCACAAGAGGAAAGTGACAAAAATTAACCAACGCGTTAGATTTCTCTGGATCAAGGGTATTTTTTTGCTCCGTTACCAATTTACTACGTTTACATCTGAAGATACTTTGATCCTTCTTAACCGTTACCCTGAATGGCAGTGGGACGAAATTACACGTTATATTAATCACTTTCGCTTTTTGAGCAAATTTAATTCTGTGTTTAATTCTGGGCTGAATCTACACTGATGATCTTTGACCTAAAGAAGTATAAAAGAGAACAACCATGCCACAACCTTTATCATTGGTGATCCAACAGATTCCGTGGAAGGATATCAATGAGAAGATTCACACGGTGAAAGATTACGAACACTTATTACAAGAACTATACCCTATGAATTGGGGTCGACGTGTCGTGTGTGTTTTAGTGACTTGCTTTCTGGGATTTCGTTTACCTGCCAATTCCTTGTGGACACTTTACGAACACTACCTATCAAAAAATAAGACAGTATGGTGACTCCTTTAAATGTCCACGAGAGACTTATTCTGTTCAAAGCCTTACGTTTTCATCTGGATACGTCTCGACCTTTCCAAGAAAAAAAGATTCGTCAACTTTTACGTACGGAAGCAGTGTACGAAGATGTGTGTGTAGCTTGTGATTTACACCCTCATTGGACAGATGTACGTGACTGGAAAAGTTGGGATTTTGAGGCTTGGACAAACGAAGCATCCCATTATGTCCAAGCGTTGTGTTCCTAAAATTCATCGTCGTGTGAAAAAAGTCACTTTTAATCCTGTGTTAGTAACAGTACCAGAAGAAGAAGAAGAAAAAGAATCTATCACCCAAGACAATCCCTCTGTTCAAGACAGAACTGTCATGGACATTCCCCCACAAAGACCCTTTCGAGAAGACACCTATGTGACTGTACCCCCTGTAGAGGAGACTATAAGAACATTACATACTACCTCTAGGACACTTTCGTTACCCAAACCATTTTGTACAGGGACTTGTTTATTTGCCACTTTGATCGTTTGCCTAGGTATTTTATCCCTGTATTTATCCATTTGGCTTTTATGTTTTCGTGTTGTTCAAATTTAAACATGCATTGAAATAAACGTGTCTTGAAAAAAGTATAAAAACCTCTTGTCTTGTCTGTTTTTGTGTCAATACTGTCATACCACTACACGACTATGGCTCACTCTACTCTTTCTACTACTCCTTCCTCCTCCACATTCAAAGTCATTGACGAACACTTAGATCAGGCTAGTTGGAAGGCCTTGTATCTTCGTCATCCTTTTAACATGTTAATTGCTGGACCGAGCGGTTCAGGCAAAACCGAATTTGTCAAACGTTTGATCGAACATAAACATCATTTGATCGATCGTCCACCTCAACGCATCGTGTGGTGTTACAAAGAGTGGCAATCGGCATACAGCCTCTTGCAAGAAAGTCAAGGTGATTCCATTGTGTTTGTAGCAGGCATTCCTAAAGAAGACGAGGGGATCGTGTCTGACACTAGTCAAACTCATTGAGTTATTTTTGACGACATGTTAGGAGAAGACGAAGAAGAAATTAAACTATGGTTTACGCGTAAAGGCCATCATCGTAATGCCAGTGTCATTTACATTACACAAAATTTATTTCAACAAAGTAAAGCCCATCGTACCATTAGTCTCAATGCTCATTACGTGGTCTTGTTTAAAAGTCCTCGAGATAAATCACAAGTGCAAGTTTTAGCCAAACAGTTAGGAACACCTCGGCTAACTCATGCGTACGATGATGCCACTCAAACGCCACACGCCTATTTACTCGTGGATTTAAAACCCACTACCCCTGATTATTTGCGATTTCGTACCGATTTGTTTCACGACTGGTGTCAAGACGGAGGACCTGTCGTGTACACGTCCTCCTCGTCGACATAACACTATGAAGCACTAAAAAAATCTATAAAAACCTTGGGTTACTTTGACCTGGTCTCATACATCGTCAACATGACGTCCCTTCAGTCTCATCTTCCGATCAAATTGATTCGTGCCTTGTACGGCATCAGTCGCGAAAAAAATCCACAAATACGTGCTCACGTCTTAGAAGCCAGTCTCAAAGAAGTCTTACGATGGTTTACGGTGACAGCACGTCAAATACTGCAAGGCATCATTCACATTCCACATCAAACCAAACGCTTTTTTGACAGAAACAAAGTAGCCTTGACGCAACTGGCCAATCCTCGCATTGACACTCACACCAAAAAGCAAATCATATTGAAACCTGGAGGTAGTGGTTCTCTAGGAGGTGTCATCAATCGTTCCCTTTTAAAATGGGATCCCAATCCTCCCAAAGTTCACCCCAAGAAGAAAACAAAAAAAGCCAAACAAGCCCCTAAGAAAAAGAATAAGGGTACCAAGACCAAAACACAGAAAAAGAAAAGTCTACAGAAAAAAGCGGGTACCCGCAAAAAAGGCACTTCGGCCAGGACGCAACCTTACCTTCGTCAACCACGACCTGTAAGAAAAGATCTACAAGGACGTTTGGCAGGGACTACGTTGCCAGTAGCCTCAGGGGCTGCCACTTCTCCGTTGCGGGTGATGCCAGCCAAACCCAATTTGACACCCGTTTTTCCTAATTTGATGAAACATTGGAAATCTGCGTCTCCCAAAACGTCTCCTCCACCGGTGACACCCTCGTCCACATTAGCGTCAGTAGCAGCTGCTCACAAAGTACCTGCCCCCAAAGTCAAAGTCCAAGAAAGATCTGGCATGTTAAAGAGTTTACTAGATTTGTCCAAACAAGAACTGTCCCAATTGAGTCCATTGCGAACTCCTTCACGAAGTGTGTTACCTGCCATGAAGTTGATACGACGCAAAGATAATCAGTGGCGACGCATTCCAGTATAAAAATATGACTTGAAGACCACGGCGTCAATCAGTATTTTTTCTGTACCACTGCTGAACACTCAAGGATGCCTCCTCAAAAACGTACACACCACCACCCTCGTCGTTCTACCATTCAAAAAGGAACAGGAAAAAGACAATCTCGTCATCCTACCAAAGGCTTAAAAACCAAACATCGACGTCCTTCCCTCCAAAGACGTAGTCTTTTAAAGAAAAAGAAGAGTCACCAAAAAGGAGGTAACTTTGGCAATTTTGTGAAAGACATTGTTACCTTTTTGACGAAGCCCTAGTTCCCAAAAAGTAGATAAAAGAGAGTGTGTACCAAGTCATTGACGTTAGTGATATTGTGGAACGAACAAGTAAAGATGTCACCTCGCAGAAAACATTCTTCTTCACTTCACAAAGGAAAGAAAAGGAAAGGACGTTTAGCCAAACATCGACACGTTCGTCGTCAAAAGGCCCAAAAGAAAATATCCGTACGTCAAAAGAAAAAGATGTTGGTGCAACGTGGAGGATTTTTTGTTCCTCTTCATGTAAGAGAAAAAGCTCACCCATTTTTATATGGGAAACTGATGGGAAAAAAGTAGATAAAAGGGTATGTGTTCCAAGTCATGGACGTCAGTGGTATTGTGGAACGAACAAGCAAAGATGTCACCTCGCACAAAACATTCTTCTTCATCCCACAAAGGAAAGAAAAAGAAAGGACTACCTCCTCGTTTAGTCAAACACGGAGACGTGTTGTCTGTCCTGTCCAAAGCCTCTCCACACATGCGAAAACAAATCATTAAAACGGCTTCCAAAGATGTCATCGATACCGTGTGCGATTGTTGTTTGAATGTCTTGAAAGGCACGATACCTTTGTCTCCACACCAGAAAAAATGCTTAGCCAAGCATCGACACGTTCTTCGTCGAATGGTCCAAAAGAAAATACCCGTTCGTCAAAAGAAAAAAATGTTGGTGCAACGCGGAGGATTTTTACCCTTTCTTCTTCCTGTGTTGGGAGGATTAGCGAAATCCGGCATCCTATCCAGCATATTACCAGGTTTTTTACAAGGGATGACACAAGGGATGCCCAAAGGATGCCCCAAGGGATGTCCCCAAGGTATGGGTAGCAATATGTATGATCCTTCCAGAAGATAAAAGGGACTCATGGAACACCACGAACTCAGACGTAACCTTTGGAAGCCCATGGAAGGACGAAAACTGACTTTAGTTCCTTACAAACGATGGATGGAATACCATCGTTGGCAAGAACAACGTACCCCCCCATTTACCACCCAATCCTGATTTGAACGAGATGTCCCAATTACAACACGAATTGCAATCCTTGATGCATCGCCACGATTTGTCCGAAACCGAAAAATCGCAAAAGTACGGTCAACTTTTGCAACGACTACAACTCTTTCATCGAAAAGCTGTGGAACAAACAGCTCTACCTACTCTGTCCGATTTGAAGGCACTAATGAATAATCCGTCGCCCTTACCCTCTACAGTAGCCAAAACAGACGTCAGCCCACCATTACCCAAGGAAGAAAAAGAACCCCATGATCTCTTTCAAACACCCACTACTACTCCCATTCCGAGTAAGATTGCCGCTTCCTTATTGACCCCTTCTCCCACTCCCCCACGAGAAGAACTCAAAACTTGGGTTAAAAAGATGATGGCTACTCCTGCTTCAACAGAAGTGAAAAAGAAAGAAAGGAAACCAGAGGTGAGAAAAGAAAGGAAGACCAAAGCTATCTCATTACCTCCGCCACCACCACCACCACCAGTACCCTCGACGTCAACTCCTGTGGCACATCGGACACGTAAAACCGTTTCCAAACAACCCCCATTTCGTCCCACCCAAAGCAATATCCTCGAAGAGTGGGTCACTTATTAACCTAAACCATGGAGAAGGTCTTAGCCAGCATTTACTACGATCCAGCTCACCCTGCAGGTTACGGAGGCATTCAGAAATTGTATCGTGCTGCCAAAACTCGCTTGAAAAAGCTCCGTTTACCTGCAGTACAACGATGGTTACAAGAACAAGCGACGTACACTTTACACAAACCCATTCGACGAAAATTTCACAGAAGTCGCACTCAAGTGGAAGGCATCGATCATCAATGGCAAGCCGATTTAGCTGATGTCTCTCATTTAGCCACCTACAATCGTGGCTACAAATATTTGTTTTGTGTCATCGACGTCTTTTCTAAATTTGCCTGGGTCGTACCATTGACATCCAAATCGAGCGGAGAGTTAGTACGAGCTTTGCAACTGGTGTTGAAACAAAGTGGTCGTCACCCTCTTCGATGGCAAACCGACAAAGGTACCGAATTTCTGAACCAAGCTTTCCAACGAGAATTAAAAAAACGTGACATTCATTTTTTCACCACCGAAAATCCTGAAACCAAAGCCAGTATCGTGGAACGTTTTCAACGTACCTTGAAAGAACGCATGTGGAAATATTTTACGCATCAACACACTCTCAAGTACATCGACGTCTTACCGCACTTAGTCCAAGCCTACAATCAATCTTACCATAGAAGCATTGGACGTACCCCACAAGAGGTGACACCCGACAACGAAGTAACTGTTTTTGAGCGTCTGTTTGGTACGTCCCGGACGAGGGCTGACCCTAAGAAAGGTAGAGAAGTGTTAACCCCGGGAGATTGGGTACGCATTGGCAAAACCAAACGCACTTTCGACAAAGGTTACTTACCCAATTGGACCACCGAATTGTTTCGTGTTACTGAACGAGTGCGTGGCCGTCATCCTGCCGTCTATAAATTGGAAGACATGAACGGAGAAGTATTAAAAGGAACGTTTTACTTGCCTGAGTTACAACGTGTCACCAAAAAAGAAGACGACGTGTACGACATTGAAAGCATTCTCGAACGAAGAACCCATAAAGTAGGAAAACGTCGTGTCAAAGAAGTCAAAGTACGTTGGAAAGGATATCCTCCTAGTTTTGATTCTTGGATTGACGCTTCGCAAGTCATCGACTATAAAAAGAAGTGACCATCATGCCCTTCAATACAGCTTCAGCGACCACAGTGACTACTCCTTCACCCACGTCATCTCTGCAAGATTTACAAAAGCAACCCTTGTGGGTGTGGTGTGGAGAACGTGTCCCTAAAACTCAAATCGTCTTTTTCTGTCAAATCTTTGTGGTGTATTGTGTTATCGGTGCAGCCATTGCTAATTTGAGTTTGCAACAAGGAGACAAACAATTGTGGACTATTATACTCAGCAGTTGCATCGGGTATCTTCTTCCTAATCCTTCCCTGAAATACTCTTACAACGGGAACAACAGTAACAATATTGGGAGCCTTGCGTCCAACGTTAGTCATTCTCCTGACAGCCACCCTTCCAATCACAATCCTCTTTTAGATACTCCTTTAACCTCGAGTGACTCCTCGGACAGAACAACATTGGAATTATGAACAACATTATTAACCAATTTTACTTAACGTTACCCAGTGACAGTTCCATGAAGGTGTTTCCTAACAACACGTTGTGCTGTTACACAGCTAAATTACCTCAAGCCATGCGTTTGGATCAAGATGCTCATTGGGAAGTAGCTTTAGTGGAAATGATACACCCGACACAAATCAAAAACATCGTCGAAAATCAAAACTTTTTCACAGTTGAAGTGTATGACGAGAAATTGCAAAAAGCCTTAGACGCACGAGGTCACACTAGCACACCGCACCCCAAAACTAATCGATCCACCTATATGATCACCATTCCTGCAGGCTATTATTTTAGTGGTCAACATTTAGTGACTACGATTCAAAACAGGTTCAATGCTGTGTTTGGTAAAGCACTGGAGAAAGAAAGTGTTACCTTTGAGTACCATAAAGTGGCTCGTCGACTCCTGATGACATTTTCAGAGAAGAAAATGATAGCCATTACTTTTTGTCCTGATTTGTATGATATTTTAGGTGGAGACCTAAAGATGTTGGTCAAGAAAAATGAAATACCAGGCATAACCAGTAACTCGGATTTTGCAAAATATTTTCGATTCCCTGTAGAATTGAACCAAGGCCTCAACTTGATTTTTGTGTACTCCGATGTGGTGGAGTACAACGTGGTAGGACACACCTCTGTACCGTTACTGCGTGTCATTCCTTTCAAAGTGGATTCTGTCACCACTGACGAGGAAGGTGGAAATACCTATCACGTTCACCGTGAATTTGTAAATCCTCATTATTTACCTGTCAGTAACTCGTATTTCGACAGTGTCAACATTACTATAAAAGGAGAACTAGGACAAAATATTCCATTTACCAAAGGGAAAGTCACAGTGAAACTCCATTTTCAAAAACGATTCTCGAACAACTGAAAAAGTGATGTATCCTGTGTACCAAGGAGTCACTCGACAACGAGGACATGGTTTAGGAGATATGTTTAAATCAGCCTTTCGTTCCGTGGTCCCTGTTTTAAAACCGATGATGACACGAGGATTGCACGCCTTAAAAGATGCCGCATTGACTCACGGCAAAGATTTTCTTCACAATGTTCTCATTGACAAACAAAACCCCAAAGAAGCTTTTTTGAGAGCAGGCAAAAATGTCTTGCTTCAAACGGGTAAAGAGATTTTGGGTCGACGAGAAAGTCCTATAAATGCCCTGAACGGTACCGAGTCTGACATTCCTGCTTCCCTGACGACACAGCAAGGACAAGGTAGAAAGCGACGACCAAGGCACCCTTTCAAAAGTCTCCGTACCTCTAAAGTGAGAAAGACGAAGAAAAAAAGAACCGTTCGAGACTTAGACATTTTTGATTATTAAAAGTGAAGAAAAAAAAAACATAAAGAAAAAATGATGCACCAAGAATCTTGTGCCTGTTCCAAGTCGGAACTAGATCTCTTTGCCATGCCACCCACGATGATGACCATGCAAGAAGCCCAATGGGTCGAATTTCATCCCGTCTCCTCTTTGACGGATTCAGCTCCCATCGAGTTTGAAATCAAAGGACAACCCGAAGATTACATCGATCTCAACAACAGTTACTTGTATTTGAAAGTGAAAGTGGGTAGAACGGACAACGACATCCCGCTGGCAGCCGATACCCTAGTAGCCCCCGTCAACAATTTCATGCATTCTTTGTTCAGCGAAGTGGATTTGTACATGAATAACAAACTGGTCAGCAGTAGCATGGATACTTACCCTTACCGAGCGTACCTCGAAAATCTCTTGACGTACGGAAAAGAAGCCAAGAACACTCATCTAGATGCTTGCGTGGTATGGAAACCTGACACCGCAGATAAGTTTAACGACACAGCCTTGTCCGTAGAAGCTGCTGCTGATAATCCTGGCGATCCTCACAATGTGGGTTTTAACGAGCGTCGAAAGAAAATTCTGCGAGGACGTAGTTTAGAACTGTTCGATCGTTTGCATTTGGACATGTGGTTTCAAGAGAAGTATTTGCTGAACGGAGTAGATATTCGCTTGAGACTGAATCGTAGCAGTGCTGCTTTCCATTTGATGGCTCATGCCAACACATACAAAACCATTATCCAAGAAGCCAGGTTATACGTGCGTCGTGTGGAAGTGTTACCTAAAGTGGGAAATGACATCAGTCACACTTTGAGCAGAACGACAGCCAAGTATCCGATACGACGCGTGGAAGTCAAAACTTTCACCATTGCCTCTGGACTCCGATCTAAGATCGAAGATCATCTGTTCCAAGGACAGTTACCAAAACGTTTATTCATCGGTATCGTGACCAATGCAGCCCTCAACGGTGCCCACGATCAAAATCCTTTCGAGTATAAGCACTGCGGAGTAACCAAAATCGAAGTCAGTCGCGATGGCAAAACTTTGTGTACCCGACCCTTCGAACCCAACTTTGCCCTGAAGAATTACTTGAGGTCGTACTTGTCACTGTACAAAGCCACAGGACAATTAGGAACCAACACCAGTCACGGTATTTCCTACGACGATTATGCAGGAGGTTACGCGTTGTGGGCTTTTGATTTCACTCCAGACCAAGGCAGCGACGAGGGACATTTCCACCCTATAAAATCTGGACAACTGCGTGTGGAACTTCAGTTTGCAGCAACTCTTGACCATACGGTAAATGTCATTCTGTATGCTGAATTCGATAATACCATAGAAATCAACAGTTTGAGAGAAGTCATTCTAGACTATTAGACACTATGGAAGACCCTTGTCCTTCTTTGAATAGTGGAGAATCTATGGAATGGGAGGTTACAGAGAAAGCAAACCCTCAAGACCAAAAAGAAGAAGTAGTGATCATGCAATCCAGATGGCCAGAACAGGAACAACAGTTAGTGGCTTGTTTTGCACAACACTTGGAAGATAAAATGAGAGACATGATTAAAAAAGATTGTTATGGATGTCAAATGGATCATCCCAGTCAAATTCAACACGATAAATGTATGATGATGAGTCAAGAAGAAAAATTGGACGATTATCTGAACGAAGCTTGGTGTCTCATCTCAGAAGAAGACGTGTTACTTCAGTGGTATAAAGACTTGTGTGCTCATTCCTCTCCTCCATTGTTTGCTCGAGAAATTGATCGCATCGAAGCTCTCTTGGCCAAAAGTAAGGAGACGAAGCAAACCATCAGTTACTTGTCAGACCGTTTCAAACAAAAAGTCTGGATTGAATTGATGACTTATCATCACCTGTGAAGAAAGGAGAGAAAAAAACAAGGCTACACAACAAAAAATGGATACTTGGGAACTTTATTATCTTTTGAACCGTAGTTCGTACACTGCTTCTTGGAATCCTGTGGTGTGTGCTAAAGATGAACTACCTCATCGCAAACCTCAAGAGAATCAAGCTTATGTCATCAACACAGATGACAGTCATCTTCCAGGAACTCACTGGGTAGCAGTCTACTTTCCTCAAGAGGGATGTGCGGAGTATTTTGATTCGTATGGATTGCCTCCTTTCGAAGATGATATCATTGACTTTATGAGAAGAAATGCTCAGACGACACGATTCAATAATGTGAAATTACAAAGCACAGATTCTATGGTGTGTGGACAATATTGTATCTATTATCTGCATCATCGCAGTCTTGGATATTCTTTAGAACATTTAGTGACTTATTTTGATCGTCATTCGTCTCGAAACGATGACAAAGTAGATCGATGGTTTTGTGACCATTATGGCTATATGTTGTCTTTAGCTAGGAAACGTAGTGTACATCAATCGCCCAATGACTTCCAACAGTGGAAATCTCAATTTAATTCACAACGTTGTCAACCATGTCAAAAATAATGTATTAGTGTTATGGAAGAAACAAATGTTTGTTATTTGAAAAAATTGGGTTTTGTGAGTTGTTTTGTTATTTGAATAAAAATGTTGTGTTTTGAAACCAATGCGTCTGTCGTTTGTTTTACATTTGTATTCATATAAATGCTCTTTGACTTTTCTTTCTATCCCTCACATCAAACTATCCCAACGTTTCAAAACCCTAAACCGCAGAGGGGTGTTTTCCATCACGTCCGCGCTTGAACCATATAATGCAGGGGTAGTCTCCAGTCTGGCCATCCATTGTTTGACTCATCCTCCTACGAAGATGTGCTCAAGACTAGCTAAGCTAAACGAAGCTTATGTCACTCTGCATCGTATCAGACACAATCTGATACCAAAGCCTGAAGAGATAGAGAATGTGAGAATGCTACAAGTAACGGAAGACCTCATAGAAGAACTCTTCAGAGAGGAAATTCAAAAAGAGAAAGAAGAATGGACTGAGAAGTATCGACTTCAAAAGCAGCAGAGAGAGCAGAGAGAACAGCAGCACCAGCAGCAGCAACATCAACAACAGCAGCAGGAACCAGACAGAAGTTTTGTTGACTGTCGTGTGGACACGAAAGAGTTCTCTTTCTCTTTCCGAAAAAGCAGACCCTATCGTGTAGCCAAACGAGGACGCAATCTTAGACGATAAAAGATTGCCATCCTTCCTCGTACACACACAAAAAACAGCCCTTTTCAGGGCTACCCAATATTCTCGAAAAGAATTAATCATTCAATTTGCTCATGGTATGTGAGGAAGTTAGAAAAAAATAGAAGTGAGTCTATAATCACTATCTCATTTTACTTTTGTTTTGAAGTGCGTCTATAAGCACAACGTATTTTTTTTCAAAATAACTTGTTCAATTTATAATTAATATGAGTCAAGTATAAAAGTGAGGGGTATTTTCCATCACGTCAGCGTGTTTTTTGGTATTTTGAGGGGTATTTTCCATCACGTCCGATTGTTTTGGTAATGATAGGGATAATGTAAGAAGAGGACGGACCGGTCTTAGAGCACGGAGAGCTTGCTGACAAAGGCAGTGAGAAAAGGCCCCAATTAGGACTGCGGACCATGAATACAGCCATATGAGCGCCTAGTGTTAATAAAAACACCCACTGTAACCTAGGCCAGCAGCCACGGCGAAAAGATTTAAACTGCAGAAAATGGATGACTCAGGCAAATTGGCGGACGGAGAGCCACGTGGAATTCAAGATGGCGTTTACTCTCTGAAGGATTCCGCGGGCCCAGTGACGTCACCTGAAATGCTTCGCAACGATATACAGAAGCATTCATCCAAGGGTATGCAGAACTAAAAGGGAAACCGGCTGAACAAGTCGACCTACTGCCGAGTAAAGACGTCCAGGAGCGTGATGAAAGGGACTTGACATCATTAAACCGCTTGAATGGTGAAATAGGGACTCATTTGGTATAGAGTACCCCTCTTTGATTAACTATATGGCCCTGAAAGGAATAATTTGACATTTTTTGGCACTGCTAAATTCATAACCAAAATCCCCTACCATTGACTACACTTTTATGTGTAGCTTAGACACTTTAGTTTAAATACAATAGGGACTTATGTATGTACACTGTAGTACTAGTCCCTATTTTTTATAGGATTTAATTAATATTTTTAACCTAGATATTTGGTAAATTGCACAGGTGGCTTACACATTATTGGTTGTTAGGCTGTCCATTAGTACAACTGGACTGAATTTGACATACAGGTGCGTGCTTGAGTTTTCGTCACCTTTTCTCCCTGCTGCCGTAATTTCTCGTGCTTGCACGACCACATTACGCCGACATAAGCGATAGGAGAAAACTAATTTTCTCTCGCTTCACTGCTATTGCAGACCAGTAGTTAACAGAATGAGAGGGGTGGGTGTGTGTAGGTACCATTCCTACCCACCTCATGGCCTTACATTCGCCCAGTGACAGTTAAAACAATGGTCCCGTGGCGACGGCCAAAGTAAATAGCACTCTATGAGTGCATAAACGCCTGCAGGGGATGTGGCACAATTCCTTCCCCTCAGGATAAAGTAAATAACCCTTTCTAAGGGATAAAAGAGTGTGAAGAGCCTACGGGACGATGCACTTTAAACAAATAATGTCAGTCAGTCAGTCTGGCTACCCATCGTTGGCGCATCAAAGAAGATGAGCAGAGTTTAAAAGTTAAGAGAGCTTCAAATGCATTTGGAGAATGCTAGACGTCTCCTGGACGAGCTGGCAATGGAGGCCGAAGAAGAAGAGACCAGAATTAAAGAAGAGGAGGAGAGGGAAAAGAAAGAAGAGGAGAAGGAAATGAAAATGTCAATTTTGCCTCACCGCATGATGAGGCAAACTAGTCAAGTTAAACCTATGGTGAGGACACCTTCACCAGAACCAGTTCGTCCACTACAGGCACAGCCCCCACCGCAACAACCACAGTCTCAGCCGCAACAATCACAGCCTCATCCACGGTTGCGGAATAGAGGAAGAAATGAAGAGACTTTCACTATCCCTCAAACAGAAGATTGGGATAGTGAAGCCACTCATTCTCCCTCTGCGCTCCCAATCACAAGAGTGAATAGGGAGAATGATTGGAGTAGGAGATGTGTGTGTGGGGCTAGACCTGGGAGATGCCAGCATTAACCAGGTGCATTTTGAAGTTTAAAAAAAACAGTCCTTCTCAGGGCTACCCAAATGTCTAGAAAAGAAATACTATGTCAATTGCCAATGAGTGTGAGAGAGGAGTAGTGTGATTATAAACACTGACTCTATTTAGATGGTATATGGTGTGATTTTGGATAGTATATGATAGGGTGTGTTTTGGCTGCTTCCCCGTGTGTGTGGTTAGTATAGGGTGTGATTTTTGGATAGTATATAATAGGGTTTGTTTTGGCTGCTTCCCCGTGTGTGTGGTTAGTATAGGGTGTGATTTTGGATAGTATATAGTAGAGTTTGTTTTGGCTGCTTCCCCGTGTGTGTGTGTGGTTAGTATAGGGTGTGATTTTGGATAGTATATAGTATGGTTTGTTTTTGCTGCTTCCCCGTGTGTGTGGTTAGTATAGGGTGTGATTTTAGATAGTATATAATAGGATTTGTTTTGGCTGCTTCCCCGTGTGTGTGTGTGTGTGTGTGTGTGTGTGTGTGTGTGTGTGTGGTTAGTATAGGGTGTGATTTTGGATAGTATATAGTATGGTTTGTTTTGGCTGCTTCCCCGTGTGTGTGGTTAGTATAGGGTGTGATTTTGGATAGTATATAATAGGATTTGTGAATAGTATCTAATATGAAAAGTGAATGTAGGGGGTGTTTACTTTCACGTCCGTGCTTAAGATATATATACTCAAAGTGACTGACACACCAGCAAAAGAAACTAAACTTTCTGATAACTCGAAAACATTGCCATCAATACAAGGCTATTCCCCGGGCTATTTCCAACATCGAAAGGAAGGCCAGGGGGGTGGATTAGCCATATTTATAAATAACACCTTACCATCTGCTACCATAATACCAATAATATCAAAGGAAATTAGCAATTCACTAATAGAAATTCAATCTCTATTAGTCAATACGGGAAAATGTAAATTACAAATCTTTAATGTTTATGACCCAGGAGAGAATAATAAACTTAAACATCAATTAGCACTTAAGGAATTAGCTAAATATATTAAATCTGAACTTACGATCATTTGCGGAGATTTCAATGCCCATAATAAGCTTTGGGGTGGGGAAGTGACGGACGGAAGGGGTAAGTGGGTGGCGAAATGGTTTACAGAATCCACCCTTACTGTCCTCAATGATGGTGCTAAAACCAGACTTAATCCTGTTGACGGCACCCTGTCCGCCATTGACCTCACCCTATGCACACCCAGACTGGCTCAGGTGGCAAAATGGGAGGTGGACCAATCTGACCCCATGGGGAGTGACCACTTCCCAATAATTACCACCCTGCAAATGGCCGTACAGTACGAATTAAATAATAAAATACCCAGATGGAATTATTCAAAAGCCGATTGGGATACTTTTCGAGAAATAATAAATAATGCCAATCTATCAGATATAGAATCAGATGACATTGACCTTTACTATGACAACTTAATCTATGACAACTTAATTAAGATCATCACTCAGGCAGCCACCAACACTATACCTAAAACTAGCTGTCAATCAAGAAAACTTAGTGTGCCATGGTGGAACGATGAAATTAAACAAACTAGACAGGCCAAATTTAGAGCTTTAAATAAATTTAAAAGAACTAATATTATTACTCACTTCTTAGAGTACAAAAATCATGACAATAAGCTCAAATACTTAATCAAGCAGTCGAAAGAAAAAACTTGGCAAAATTACTGCAGTAGTATTAATTTTAGAACAAACTCAAAACAAGTGTGGGATAAAATCAGAACCATCAGAGGGAAGCACACCAATAGCACCCCAAAAATAAATAATACCAGCAATCATAAAGAACAAGCTGACTCGCTAGCAATACACTTTAAAAACATGAGCAGCAACAGTAATTACACTACTGAATTTCAAAACCACAGGGCTAAAACTGAAATTAAATTCCACAATTTATTTCAAGACCTTGGACCCAAATCCTCATCACTAAATAAAGAAATAACATTATATGAATGGGACCAGGCACTAAAAACTAAACATGAAACTTCACCTGGGCAAGATCAAATAGGTTATGTTATATATAAAAACTTACCTAAAACTATAGTTAAATCAATCATCAAAATGCTAAATATAATATATGACACAGGAAAGCTACCTAAAAAATGGAAAACAGCGATAGTAATACCCATACTTAAACCAAATAAGGATCGGAATGATATCAATTCGTACAGACCCATCTCACTTACCAATAACATCTGTAAAATTATGGAAACAATTATTACTAACAGACTTAAACACCACCTTGAAAGCAACAATCTGATATCTCCAAATCAATGTGGGTTTAGAAATAAAAGATCCACTACGGACCAATTAATAAGATTAGAATCCGCCATAAAACTTGCATTTAACAACAAAAGAAAAGCGGATAGAAACTTAATTGCGGTATTTATTGATCTAGAAAAAGCATTCGATCTTGTATGGACCAAAGGCCTTATAGCCAAATTAAATCATTATGGCATTACAGGTCGAATGTTCAACTTCATAGAAAATTTCCTGACCAACCGCAAAATTATAACTAGGGTAGGGGCTACTTACTCTGAGGAATACTCCCTTGACAATGGAACTCCACAAGGGAGTGTTCTCAGCCCCACCCTCTTTAACCTTATGATAAATGACCTTGACTCCAATCTGGCAACACCTAAAATTGAATTATCCCAATTTGCTGATGATAGTGGACTTTGGAGAGCAGGCAACCCCTCCAACCACCAACACATGGCTGAAATACAAACCAGCTTAAACAACATAGGAAAATGGGCTGATAAATGGGGATTTAAGCTATCGCACCAAAAAACGGTAGCTGTTCTGTTTACACCTTGCAAAAAAATCAAAACCTACCCCAAACTTACCATTCAAAATAAAGTTATAACATTTGTAAAAGTAGCCAAATTTCTGGGTATGTACTTTGATGAACACCTGACATGAGCTTATCATATAGATGACCTAGTTAAAAGATGCAATCAGGACCTAAATCTATTAAGAAGCCTCAAAGGCACTCAGTGGGGTGCTAATCAAGAAACTGTTCTAATATTATATAGGGCACTAATAAGATCCAAACTAGACTATGGCTGCCAAGTATATACCACGGCATCCACACGTCATTTAAACAAATTAATTAAAATTCAGAGAAAAGCCCTACTTATTGGTACTGGCGCACTGCCATCGACCTCTACATCCGAGCTGCAGGTCTTAACTGGGGAACCGCCATTACATCTCAGAAGGCAGGAACTCATTCTAAGATATGCAACCCGGCTGTCGACCCATGACAAAATGCACCCCACTCTATTGGCCATCAATAAATGTAACATTCCTTTTAGGAAAACCTTGAAAAATAATACATCAATGGGAAAAATAGTACACGAGTTAAACAAAAAACTTCCAGTAGATATATTCCAAGTAGAAGCTAACATAATATATGATAAAGAACCTTGGAGTAATGTACCAACGAAAGTAAATATCTCCCTTACAGATAACGGAAACAAAGAAAATCAACAACAACATTTAAAAATATTGGCATTGGAAATCATAAATAATCAATATCAAAAATACACAAACATTTACACGGATGGCTCAAAAATTACAAATCCTTTTAAAACAGCTGCAGCCTGGGTCATGCCAGAACATAACATACAAATGGGCAGGCGTCTTCCTGACCACTGTTCCATTTATACAGCGGAATTTTGGGCCATCATTGAATCATTAAAATGGATAGAAGAAAACAAACCAAATAAGACACTGATTATTAGTGACTCGCTCAGCGTCCTTACTTCTATCCAAAACAACAACACCAAATCTAGAGAAAATTTCCTAAAACAAATTAATCAGATATTAAAAATACTAAATTCTCAAAATCTGGTGGTTGAGTTTATGTGGATTCCATCCCACATAGACATAAAAGGAAATGACTTAGCTGATCAACTGGCTAAAGACAAACTCACCGAACCAAACTATATGCCACTCAAATATAGTCAAACTGAAATATATCATTTAATCTACTCAATGATTAATCAAAAGTGGCAGACTGATTGGGACAAAAGCAAACAAGGGAGAATTTTACATAACATCATTAAGGAAGTCAATAGAAAAATCATACCACCTAGGTGCAATAGTTATGAACAGTCTAAAATAAATAGAATAATCTTGGGAAAAACAAAACTGGCTAACAGCTTTGGTAAATATATAGGACCTTTTCCACACAGCATTAATTGCTTCAGTTGTAACATACCTGAAGACTTGCATCACATATTTAATAACTGTAAAAACAACCAGAAGGAAAGGAACATATTTAGATCTAAACAACTAAACATCTCTGCACCAAGTACATACCCGGAAGTAATTCAATTAAATAACACCAACCCCCAAAAATCAGTTCAACACATAATAGAATTACTAAGAACATCAGGGCTCCTTGAAAAAATATAATGCAAATAATACTATATAATAAATAACACCCGTAAGGAATGCCCCCTGTTGGTCACATGGGTTCATTGGCCAATCAGGGGACAGGACCTGCAACCGCGTAAATACGTTAAGCGGAATTTGTATAATAACAAAAAATAAAATAAACAATATCCATAAGGAATGCGAATGCATAGGACCTGAAGGGTTCCGTTACTTGAAAAAGAGCCCACCTACACTACGCTGGGTATAACGCCCCGGATGGTACCTGTGCTAAACAAACCTAATAGGATACTTTAAAGATATTGAAATTTATAAACTATACAGATAAACATTGAAATATGCATTATAACAAAGTAAAGAACAAAACAGAAACAATAAACAAGTGTCTAGGAAACCACCTCTCTTCTGTCTATTCTTACAACTCTTCCTATATACAGCCTCATTGACAGCATTATACAACCAAACTAGGAATGTATTTACAGTTAAAAACCCCAACAAACCGGGATATCCACATGGTCTAAACGGGACCATCTAAAACGTCTCCTGCTTTATGGCCTCAAATAGATTTTATGAGGTAGTCTCAAAGTCCAAAGACTATCAGGCTCAGCGACACAATGTCGCAACATAAAAATATTTACTGTAAGTAAGATCTCTAAATTATTACCATATAAGGTAGTCAATGCCCAGACTATCAGGCCCCGCGGCACAAAGCTGCACTATAAACTAAGCTATAAGAACTAAGGCCTATAACATGATTTAGGTGGTCAATACCTGACCATCTAGCAAGACAGCACACGCTGCAATAAATTTTTACACAATAACCTTAATTACTTTAAAACCTCTACGTTGGATAACTACCAACGCGAGAATAGGCTGTCATATGAGGTTGTATTCTCTACTTTAATAATAGCACAAAGTATTCCAAATTGTTAAGGGAGAACACGGAATGGATACGACGGAAGGAGGCAACTTCAAGATGGAGGAACAACAAAACCAAAGGCACCCAAGAAGGACACGGGGACTCGCCGGACGGAATGAGGGAACTTCGGTTACACCCTGTAACACTCCATCAAAAAGCCCTTTTAAGGGCTATTTATACTTACAGAGTTTCCTTTAGGCTGAGAAACTCTATTCGACAATCTCTTTCTTCAAAAATCAGACTTGATCAATTTTGGCTGTCCACTATCAAAATTAACAACCCATTTAACCCGACATTGACCAACCTATACATGTCACTTGACATACCTAGTTTACAAAATTGATAGGGAACACACAAAATGTACACTCTGTACTAGACAAAAATTGGAATGTTAGGATGTTAGGAAAAAATATAACTTGAAAGATTGACTCAATTGCACAGGTGGCTTACACAATATCGGTATAGGATGTCCACTAGCAGCAACTGGACTCGATTTGATAAGGCTAGGGCGTGCAAGACGAACGACATCAAGGTGCCAGTTCACAGATCCTTTTCCTCCTCCTCCGCTGCCTGACTCCAACACCAGCAAATGACTAGAAGTGGAAACCATTTTTCACTAGTCATCATTCGGTGCCATTGCACCTCTAGCTCTTCATCCTCCGATTGGTTGATAGGGTTGAGTGCGTGGCTGTTCTATTCCCACTCACCTAGGTCTTTCATTCATGTCGATAGCTCCGTATAGGGTGCGGCATGACGACCATATTAAATAGCATACTATGTATGCATAAACGCCCGTGGGGATGTGGCACCATTCCTTCCTCACGGGAAAATCTAAATCACTACCATATTAATTGGTAGTGTAAAATAGTGAACAAATGACCCTTTGTGGCCGGTTTCACTTAAAACCATAATTCATTCATTCATTCATTCACATTAGAACCATTCCACGGAATAACCATAGAAGATGCCAAAAGCATCAAGTTTATTCAACAATTTAAGACACAGCTATTTCTAGATATTAGACGGGGAATATGAAGTGGAAAAACTACATCATAAATGGAAGATTGCGAAGAGTTTGGACTTTGCAAAAAAACTGAAAATAGCCAGGGAGCTCTTAGGAGGAATGCTAGAAGAAGAAGCCAAAAAGTTACGAGGCTGCATTAATCCACCCTATGTTAGAGTGGGGACATTGAAGCAAGTAATAGATATTGTCGAAAACGTCAAGTGTTTTTTGGATAATATCTTGACAGAGTACCCCAATGTCCAAAAGGGTTTGGACCCGCTCAAGAAAGCTGAAGAACTGATGAGAAAGGAACTATTAGAAGAAGTGAAGAAGATAAAAGATAACTGGAGTAAGGAGAGAAAGGAAAGAAAGGACAATGAAAACCAAAAAAAGAAAGAGGACTTTGAAAGATTAAATAACAATTGGATCAAGATACAAGAGAAGTTTAGAGCTATGGGACATCCTGACTTGATTCCCGAGGAAGAAAAGAAGAAGAAGGGAATTATTGGTAAAATCAAAAGGTGGTGGAACAAAGGCAGAAAATAAAAGAAGAAGTATCCAAAGGCCCTTTTCAGGGCCACTCATAAGTCTCGAAAAGATAGTAGCTTTCATTGCCACCCTTTTTTTCCCTTGTCCCTCTCCACTCCCCTATACCCATCATATTCCCCATGTTATATTTCCCTTGAGGCTATATAGACCCACTATGTTCAATTTCCCTTGAGGCTAGATAGACCCACTATGTTCAATTTCCCTTGAGGCTAGATAGACCCACCCTGCTCAATTTCCCTTGAGGCTATAGTGCCCCAAGCTGTTTTGAGGCTATAGTGCCCCAAGCTGTTTTTGACTGGATTTTCCCTTGAGGCTATAAATCTTGAGGCTATATTAGCCCAAGCTGTTTTTGACTGAATTTTCCATTGAGGCTACGGTTCCCCCATATACTACTGAGAGAGAGAGAGAGAGAGAGAGAGAGAGAGAGAGAGAGAGAGAGAGAGAGAGAGAGAGAGAGAGAGAGAGAGAGAGAGAGATTTATTTGGTAATTTGGTTGACTTATTGAAGTCAGTCTAATGCATCTCATGAAAATAATTTTACAATAAACACAATTTTTTTCTAAAAAGCGTCAGTTTGTGTTTTTGAGCTAAGCCGATACTTATTGGAGTACTTCCATTGTAAACTTTTCATTTTCGGAGGTGCGTAGAATTTTAAATTAAAAAGCTCTTCAGTTTCGAAGGTAAGTTAATCTCGCTTTCAGTTAGCAGTACCATAATGTCGAAATAGAAATCATCGATTGTTAAAATATGTGCTGGAATATATAGTGAAGTTTGGTGAGTGTCATAATGAGCTTTTACCACAGCACAGTGCTTCATATTGTGTTTCCTGCTAATTTATCTTCAGCGCTTATTTGTTCAGGAAAATAGTGAATCTTTCCAAACCAATCCCATATAAAATAAGACTTAATAAAACAATTACATAGTCGTAAAGGTTTTTTAGAAAGTGTTATTTTTTTCCTATGGATAACATAAATGTACTCTATGATTGCAGAAAATGGCGTCAGGAAATTAACTACTACTCCTTTGTATATATTCCTAAGGTGTAACTATGAATGCAAAAGGTTTTGCTATAATTTTAAAAAATGTTTGGTGTTTATAAAATATACAAAGAAAACTGGAACACAAATATTTAAAAACTGAATCCTGATCTTTAAGCTTCATATTGTCTTACGCCTGTTACTTGCAAATCATAATGATTTGAAGTCAAACAAATTGCACGATTTCCATGATCGGCCCTAAGATTCAAATTCATTCCGGCCGTCTTGCATGCATGAACAGTTTAAGACAATATCAGATATCATCGCGCTGAGGACCGGTTCTTCAGTCTACGAGGTTTCTAATTCATTCCATTCTTCTAATGACAATTTATGATTAACATCAGTTCTTGGGGTTAAATGACACGACGTTTTAAATAAGAACGATAGAGTCTTTATGATTCCTGCTAAGCGCAAGTGTATGAAAACATCATCTAATTACCTTAGCAGTGTATGCGGGTATCTACAGAGCCCATTAGATCTTTCCCTCAATATACGGCCCTTCTTTACAACACGGTTTCTTTCATAATCTGGGTATGTTCATTAAATGCATTCTAAAATATTAGTAAGACCATGTGTCTAATGTGCACCGTTATAACACAGTCTACTTATAAGGAGGTATACCGTTATAACACGGTCTATTTATAAGGAGGTATACCGCATTGCTCTCGATAACTATTTCATTATGTAAAGGAGCTCTGGCAGTAAATAAAACATATGTCTGTCTTTCAACCAAACTGTTTATGTGTCCGTGTATCTGTATATCCTTCTGTTCGTATCACTGATCACTAGGCTCTTATGTATTCATCGAGCTGGCAGAGGTAGCCAGGTATATTGATACGTGTCTTCTCCAAGTTTCGACACTACTTACATATCTGTTCTCAGCTTCTGGCAGCCTGTTAGTCATTACGTCTGTAAGCATCTACTAACACATTTTATAGCAGTACAAAGTGACCCTCTGAGTGTCGCCCTACATTTGAATATTATCTTGGTGTTATTTTGTATGCAACAATTTTCAAGGGCGACACCAAAAAGATCATGTTACACACGGGGTTTAAAATCGTCATGAAATGTCTGCCATGTTTGGGCGTAAATGCCATTTTAATAACGAATGAATATAACAAAAGATATGACAACAGGCACACTATCAACAACACTGCAACGACTTTTTAGCAATAGTCCGCACACTACAACATAGTTTCAACACATTAACCCCTAGAGGTTTATGTTGTTTTCGCATGAATTACGAATAGGAAAAACATTTTGGGGGCTTTTTCTGAATACGTACTAATACCTCGCATTCCAAGCGATTTTCCATTAGCCTATTGCCTAGTTGGTTTCGTTGGTTATATTGCTCGAGCAAGAGCAAAAATGGAAAAATTATTTTTCTTTTAGACTTAACGGACCCATCATTTTCGAATTGAGACCATTGTTTATTCCAAATGATCATCTTATCCTACTTTTTGTACAGGTCCACCTGTCTGTGTGCAGTTCAGACCAGTCTGCCTTAGATATGAGGCCAAAAAGTATAAAATCTGCACACAAAATAGGATTCCGATCACGGGCGAATTTTGAGTGAGAAAAAAGGGTCCAAAACATTAGGTTTTTCCTTCTGTATTTTGTCGTGCAACTAAACCGTCCAGATTATTTGGTATCAATGTAAATCTACATATGTCTACTTTCCTGTAATACCACCCACTGTAGGGTATCATACATGACCTCGACGCGACAGAGCTTGGAAGTATGCCCTGAAAACGAGGCCTCAGGGGTTCGTGTGTTAATTGATATAACAACTAGTTTTGGTTAATCTTTTTTTTTCAACTATACGAGTGGATTCCTAATTATTTGTTTCTTTTGGCGTTTATCCAATCATATTAAGGTGGAATAGGAGCAAAAATTATATTGGTGCAGTTTGTTATGGAAGTATGGAATATTTTAACCTATCTGTCTTTCTGTACGAATGTGGCTTGCTAGCGTGACAACAATTCCATCACGAAGAATACTATATGGTAGAAATGATCAAATGCATTTAAAATATGTTTACTCAACTTTACAATTACTTCAACAACTTTTGCACTTTTTGTCACTTTTTCCTTGCGTTAAGACCTAGATTACTTGGTGAAAAAAAAGGATTTCACTAGAATGGCCGAGCATACTCTGATTAAATTTATTATAATGTTTATATATGTAGATGAATATGACTTTCTTGTGTGTGTGTGTGTGTGTGTGTGTGTGTGTGTGTGTTTGCCAATTGAAATCGAATGGCCCTATTCTGGCATATGCAAATTGTATCCATTTTGGTGTCATTGAGTGGCAATACGGCTTTGCGACAAGATAAAATGAAGTTACCCTGCGTTATTTAAACTCGATAAAGTATTTTCCCCCAATTACACCCTATCACTACTTTTAATCTCATAACACTGATCCTCGTTACAGTGATCCTCAGTCTAACACATGTGACGGTACCACGGAATGAGACAGTACACCCGATGAAAATGTGACGTTTGTATGTGACGTAATCTTAAGATTCTGTTTAATACCATTCACGTTTGGATTTATTGAACTAATTCGATGCCAAATTGAATCAAGAATATGTGGGCAATATTGAATCAAGATGGGGCTAGATTCAATCAAGAAGATGGGGGCAAGATTCGGTCAAGAAGATGGGGGCTGGGGCAAGATTGAATCAAGAAGATGGGGACAAGGTTAAATCAAGAAGATGGGGACAGGTTAAATCAAGGAGATGGGGTAAGATTTAATCAAGAAAATGGGGTCAAGATTCAATCAAGAAGATGGGGCAAGATTAAATCAAGAAGATGGGGCAAGATTGAATAAAGAAGATTGGGGCAATATTGAATTGAGAAGATGGGGACAGGTTAAATCACGAAGATGGGTAAGATAAAATCAAGAAGATGGGGGTAAGATTAAATCAAGAAGATGGGGGCAATATTGAAAAAAAGAAGATGGGGCAAGATTGAATCAAGAAGATGGGGGCAAGGTTAAATCACGAAGATGGGGTAAGATAAAATCAAGAAGATGAGGGTAAGATTAAATCAGAAGATGGGGCAATATTGAATAAAGAAGATGCGGGCAAGATTGAATCAAGAAGATGTGGGCAATGTTAAATCACGAAGATGGGGTAAGATAAAATCAAGAAGATGGGGGTAAGATTAAATCAAGAAGATGGGGCACTATTGAATAAAGAAGATGGGGGCAAGATTGAATCAAGAAGATTGGGACAGGTTAAATCAAGGAGATGGGGTAAGATTAAATCAAGAAGATGGGGGCAAGATTGAATCAAGAAGATGGGGACAGGTTAAATCAAGGAGCTGGGGTAAGATTAAATCAAGAAGATGGGGGTAAGATTAAATCAAGAAGATGGGGGCAAGATTGAATCGAGAAGATGGGAGCAACGTTAAATCAAGAAGATGGGGTAATATCAAATCAAGGAGATGGGGGAAATATTGAATAAAGAAGATGGGGGCAAGACTGAATAAAGAAGATGAGGGAAGGATTAAATCAAGAAGATGAAAGCAAGACTGAATCAAGCAGACGGGGGCAATATTAAATCGAGAAGATGGGGGCAATATTAAATAAAGAAGATGGAGGCAAGATTGAATCAAGAAGATGAGGGCAAGATAGAATCAAGAAGATGGGGCAATTTTGAATCGAGAAGATGAGGGCAAGATTGAATCAAGATGGGGAAATATTGAATAAAGAAGATGGAGGTAATATTGAATAAAGATGGGGGAAAGATTCAATCAAGAAGATGGGGGCTGGGGCAACACTGAATCAAGAAGATGGGGGCAACACTGAATCAAGAAGATGGGGACAAGATTGAATAAAGAAGATGGGGGCAATATTGAATCGAGAAGATGTGGGCAAGGTTAAATCAAGAAGATGGGTATAAGATTAAATCAAGAACCTGGGGGCAATATTGAATATAGAAGATAGGGCAAGATTGAATCAATAAGATTGGGGCGTGTTAAATCAAGAAGATGGGGTAAGATTGAATCGAGAAGATGGAGGCAAGGTTAAATCAAGAAGATGGGGATAAGATTAAATCAAGAACATGGGAGCAATATTGAATATAGAAGATAGGGGCAAGATTGAATCAAAAAGATTGGGGCGTTTTAAATCAAGAAGATGGGGTAAGATTGAATCGAGAAGATGGAGGCAAAGTTAAATCAAAAAGATGGGGTAAGATTAAATCAAGCAGATGGAGGCAATATTGAAGCAAGAAGATTGGGGTGTTTTAAATCAAGAAGATGGGGTAAGATTGAATCGAGAAGATGGGGGCAAGGTTAAATCAAAAAGATGGGGTAAGATTAAATCTTTTTGATTTAACCTTGCCTCCATCTTCTCGATTCAATCTTACCCCATCTTCTTGATTTAAAACGCCCCAATCTTTTTGATTGTATTCTTCGTGATGGAATTGTTGTCACGCTAGCAAGCCACATTCGTACAGAAAGACAGATAGGTTAAAATATCCCATACTTCCATAACAAACTGCACCAATATAATTTTTGCTCCTATTCCACCTTAATATGATTAGATAAACGCCAAAAGAAACAAATAATTAGGAATCCACTCGTATAGTTGAAAAAAAAGATTAACCAAAACTAGTTGTTATATCAATTAACACACGAACCCCTGAGGCCTCGTTTTCAGGGCATAATTCCAAGCTCTGTCGCGTCGAGGTAATGTATGATACCCTACAGTGGGTGGTATTACAGAAAAGTAGACATATGTAGATTTACATTGATACCAAATAATCTGGACGGTTTAGTTGCACGACAAAATACAGAAGGAAAAACCTAATGTTTTGGACCCTTTTTTCTCACTCAAAATTCGCCCGTGATCGGAATCCTATTTTGTGTGCAGATTTTATACTTTTTGGCCTCATATCTAAGGCAGACTGGTCTGAACTGCACACAGACAGGTGGACCTGTACAAAAAGTAGGATAAGATGATCATTTGGAAGAAACAATGGTCTCAATTCGAAAATGATGGGTCCGTTAGGTCTAAAAGAAAAATAATTTTTCCCTTTTTGCTCTTGCTCGAGCAATATAACCAACGAAACCAACTAGGCAATAGGCTAATGGAAAATCGCTTGGAATGCGAGGTATTAGTACGTATTCAGAAAAAGCCCCCAAAATGTTTTTCCTATTCGTAATTCATGCGAAAACAACATAAACCTCTAGGGGTTAATGTGTTGAAACAATGTTGTAGTGTGCGGACTATTGCTAAAAAGTCGTTGCAGTGTTGTTGATAGTGTGCCTGTTGTCATATCTTTTGTTATATTCATTCGTTATTAAAATGGCATTTACGCCCAAACATAGCAGACATTTCATGACGATTTTAAACCCCGTGTGTAACATGATCTTTTTGGTGTCGTCCTTGAAAATTGTTGCATACAAAATAACACCAAGATAATATTCACATGTAGGGCGACACTCAGAGGGAGCAGCAGAGAGGGTGAATCCTACAACGTTTTCAGGCAAAATTTTGATTGAAATCCTAAAACGAGCCTTCCTACGATCAAAAAAAAATGTCTCAGGGGCAACCCTACAACGTTTTCAGACAAAAAATTGATTGAAATCTCCCTACGAAATCATTTTAACTAAAAAAATGAAAACGATTTTTTAATTAATTTTGGTCGCAACTTGTTGTCATCCACCCTCTCTGCTGCTAAAGTTTTCAGTTCTGGGTTAATAAAAATAATAAAATGATTTTAACCGAATATTTGATCGAGTCTTTAGGACGAAAATCATTTATGATTTCACAAACAGACTAATCGCTAACACCTCTTCTTGTAAATCAATCAGATTATTTGACTGGTCGGTGAGTTTGAAATTAATTCTGGTTAATGAATTATTATGGCATCGCATGTAGACAGGATTAATTGGGTTTTCAATAATTAGGAATCCTGGAGGAGCTGTTGGTGCAAATGAATAAAGAATATATCCTTGCTGAGCTTGATTTGATCGTTCGAGATTAATCTGATAGCTTCCTTCGATAACATCACACACTAAATTGAGCGCAATCACTGAGGATATATTCACGTTGAACGGAGCGATATGCCTGCCGCCACCGTCTGGGTCATTATTGTGTTTGAGGATTTTTATTTCCGGTGATGTTGTTTTTTTCCATGCGTCATGAATTATTTTGAAACCAACATCGATGGCATCATTGAGAAGTTTTTTTAGTTCTGGTACGTTATATCCTGGTAGTTTGAATGTGGGGATATCTTCAACGCGGATTTTATACTTCGTTGCAAATGTTGTTCTCGTTTGGGGGTTATTGTGATCTAATATATCCTGAATAATTTTTAGGTTAAATGTTTCCATGTCATTGATGATTTTGTTACATGTTTCTACAACGCTGATAAATTCATCTCGGGTGAGAGAGCCGGATCTAAGGGATATTAACAACAATGAAAAATCTTTATTCATTGCTGTGAAATTGTCAATGATTTTAGGTTCGTTAACAAAAAAATGATGATGCTCCCTTATTTCCTCCTCTTCTCCAATTGGTCGATATACTAAACTAAAAAACTCTATAGTAAATCTATGATCTTTATAACTCTTTATAGGATTGTCAGGTTTTGTCCTGTCTGTGACATAATCAGTTTTTTTTGGTTCTGGTAAATCAACGGTTTTTCCCCCGGGTGGGATTTCAGGCCATCCTAGTACGGTTCTTATTGAGCTTTGATAGATATCTACTACGTATCCTTCTGTGCTTATCTCAATTGCGGATGATAGCGTCGGTTCATGAACTGTTATAGCGATTTTTGACTCTACTCCAGTAATCGATTTTATTCTACGCGCGAATTCATCATTGATTTGTTCGATTTGGTATGACCCTGTTGGTATCGAAACGACGTTCCAGTCTGGTGTTCCGTCGGGTTTATTCTTATTTGCAAACACCAGTGAATTATTCGGTTGTTGACCACCAAATGATTTTGATCTGATATTAGGCCAACTGTGATACATTCGTAGTTTTGCTAGCGCTATCTCCTTCACTGGGACCGGAGAGGGGAAATTCACACTGAATTCTGGATTCGTTGATGTTATTGATATCATGCTTGTTTGTACTGGGTTCGTGTTCTCCACTATTTGTTGAAGTAATTCCTGCGGTGTTGTCATTGTTATTATACTCATGATTTATTTCTAATTTTGGTATCGAGGAATCATAAATACTGACCATCACTGAGAATTCACAATCTGGTAATGTTGATATTATTGAGATCATTTCGTTTTTTGGGTTCGTGTTTTCTGATTCCATCGGTGTTGTCATTGTTATTATACTCATGTTGTCGCTCTAATTTCGATATCGCGGAATCAAAAATACTGACCATCGCTGAGAATTCACTATCTGATATAATCGTATTATCGAGTGACGACGATATCATCAATGATAATTGCGAATATGCGGTTGATGCAATATGAAATTGAAGTAAGTAATTCTGCAGTTTACTCTGGCTGCATGATGATATCTTTTTTGCTATCCCGGTTGATATACCCCCGATTGTAGCCACCGCAGAAATGCAAATTGGAACTACGACCGGGGCAATCATTGTAACAGATGCTAGTATTATTCCGGCACCAGTGAGAACGCTTGACACCGAGTATATAATAACATCAATTGCGGTGATTCTTCGTCGGTATTTTTTTATTTTTATTTGATACTCCTCAGTGAGGGTTTTGAGTCTATTCTGAAATTCTCTGACCTGATCATAGCGACATTGAATTGATGAAATCATTTTTATTTTAAAAACACTAGCGTTTTCAATTGTGAAATCCTTTCAATTTAGTTATTTACTTAAATCCGCTACGAATTCTATATACCATGATACCGAAGTTCTAGCCAAATCTTTATCAGTAGCTGTTATAGTGAACTTTTCAGTTTTATCCTTGTCGATGATCGTTGATATCACATTATTGACCCCGGATGAACTCGACGATGATATATTAAATTGAATTGGTGCTACCAGCGTTAATCGATAAATACCCTTGATAGTAGCAGTGATATCTAATTTGTTGTTTGCAGGTGTCCACTCAAATGATCCGTGTTGGATTGTATATACTACGTTATTGGTTTTCTCATGAGGAATTTTTGTTTTTTCAATGATTGTTATCATCCTCGAAAAATCACCTTTGACGGCTTCGATGAAAGTTTTCGTCTCATCGATGGATTTTTTAATATCAGGGAGTTTTATTTCAATTTTATCCAACTGGGTTCCAATAAATTTATCAATGATATTTCTACGAAAAACTGAAAACTGTTTTCCGTTATCTTCAATTTTAGATTCAAGCGTTGCCAGTACAGCCACAAAATTTTTTTAACTCATCGTTGAGAGTTTTTAATCGATCTGTAATCGTCGAAACGAGTACACCCGGTTTGAGTTTACACTGATCGGAAAATAACGCGATAGTATCCTCGATTGCGTTTTGTTGTTTAACCAAAATATCATCCAGAGAAATATTACTGGTTTTCAATTTACCCTGATCGGAAAATAACGCAACGGTGTTCTCGATTGCGTTTCGTTGTTTAACTAAAATATCATCCAATGACACATCACTGGATTTCAATTTACCCTGTTTGTCTTGAAATACAACTATTTCATTAGGATCAACACTTGTTAAGTTCAACGTCTCAGCGATTTCATCTTCAATTATTTTTTTTATATCCTTGACAGAATCAGGTGGTGCAGTGCCATCGGGTTTGGGTTTCAAAGATCTCCCCCAAATATCAATCATGTTATTGTAAAACTCTTTCTCTCTCTAAAAAGCGATTGCTAGTGTATTCATTCACGACAACATGTGGTGGTTTTCCGCTTGGGTTACTCAAGGAGTTAGAAATAGCGTCAAGGACATTTAATACTTCGCTGCCACATATTGGTGGGTCATTCATTTGTTGTGTTGGTAGCGTAGAATACCAAGTCTTCATTGGAAGGGTTTTTATATACCGCATAAACTCTTTTGGTGGGGCTAATCCATATGAATCAAAATAGACAATCCCACGTGGATCAATAGCGTATGCAACCCAGTGAGTTCCAGGTCCGGTGCTGTTATCGAGATTAATAATACCTGTTTCAGTTTTGTTTGGTTGATGTGGTAATTGATCTTTCATAAAAACACCTCTGAAATTTTTAATCACTAGTTTTTTAGCCGCATCCATTAAATCAAAATTGGACATGGGAATCTTCGATTCCTGAATTAATAAATCGTTCCTGGTAGTCTTAGACCCTTTCCGCTGTACCACGAATACGGGGTTCCTGGTAGTCTTAGACCCGATCCGTTCACGGATCTCCCGCTGTACCACGAATACGGGGTTCCTGGTAGTCTTAGACCCTTTCCCTTTTTTTATATCCTTTCCCAGTTACCTTCTTTAGTGCCATTCCTGCTGCAGTACCAACGGCTCCTAACGCTGCCGCTTTAGCCACCGCTGGGGCTGCTGCTTCAATCAATGCTGGAATCGCAGCTAACAACGGAAATATACCGCCTGTTTTAATCATATTTTTGATAGCAGCCGCAGAAAGAGTAATCTGAACACCTTTTTTGGCTGCAAGTGCATCATTGAAATGTTTCACCTGACGAGTTGTCAGCGATAGTTTATTTGCACCACCAGTCATTTGGTTGGGTTTCAACGTGATTGTGGTTCCTCATTTTTTAGCTGATTCCGATTGCAATTTTTTTAATTGACCGGGAGTTAACGCAACACTAATAACACTATATGACATTATACATAATTGATTGATTCTAAATCGTTTACAATTTCAATTACATGTTTTCTACTGGGGCATCTACCACTCTCATTCTTCCACCAACACCTTCAAGTAGCATTGATTTATCACTGAGAATGACAGCAACCGCTCTATAATTAGCAATAGCACCACGAGTCACATTAGCTCTAAAGTGTATATCAACGACGGACTGTCTTGTTAAATCGAGATGTTCCAGTGAGAAGTAATAGATCGGATACAGATTTTTAAAATCATATTGTGATATTTGCAAACCAGTATCGACATTTTGATCACGTGCCATCAATGACAACAGACGATGATACACGCGTACAATATGATTTTCTGTGTAATTATGTTGTATATCCTCGGATGGTTCCTGTTGGCCGTTTATTCTCAGTGAGACGTCTTTCACACCTAACTGATCAAATATCATATGGCTGGAGAGTTGATTGCCAACTCGTGTGTTATCCTGTAACGCAATAAATATATGACGTGGCGCAGCAACACCTTGTTTTGATGCTAGATTCCACGTGAATAACCCGTTCAGATTTGATTGCTTCACATCTGTACTCACGGTTAGCCAACTCAACAACGACTTTCCTCCTTGGTCCATAAATGATAGTAATCGTTCTTCTGCGGTGATTGCTGGAGTCAACACTGACATCCACAATGATATTTTTGTTAAATTGACTTTACCGGCATCAGCATTGGGATTTGCAGCATCTGCTGGAATCCTCCAAATTGCGTCGTTATCATCACTCTTTCGTACAAGCGATACTGTATGCTTCGCCCCATAAATAACTTTTCGGACGTTTCTACAGAATCCAAATATGTGATGCAGTGGAATCGCGCATGAAAATGATTTACGCCCTACTCCCAACATTGAAATACGTGTTGCAGCCCCTAGATTGAAATTAGGATCGTTGTTTGTAATCATATCTTCGGCATCAATATTAGCGGTGCCAGCATTATTCTTTGGTCGTCTTACAACAAATTGCTTTCCTCCAGCGGTATTTGTAGCATCTTTTGCAAACATCATAGAAGGTCCTGCTGATCTTGTATAATCATCGGAATATCTCGCTAACCCGATTATTGTTGTAGCCACATCAACATCGCGATCTATCGACTCGATTTCTTTTCCATCAATGAGATATTTTGCACTCTCAAATAACGCCATGATACCATTATTGACAAAACCGACTTGAGTACCAGCTGGAAACGGTGCTGGTACAGCAGTAGTATCAGCAGCTGTTACAAGTTCTCCTTGTACTTCAATAAACGCTTCACAGGGCAAAAAATATTTACTGGTATCATGGACTTGAAGTTCAATTCGCGATCGACTATTTGCGTCTATTGCATGATAAGCGTAATATTGATAATCGCGTACAGAATCATCCTTGCCAACTGGGGCGTCTATATCAAACGCCGGATCATGTGATTTTTTGAACATTTTATTCTATTTATCAGAGTCTAAATCGTGAAATCATAAACGATTTTCATCGACGTAGTTTTTTAAAGCCGCTTCCTGCTATCATATTTGCAATATTGCTTTGGTCGGGAGTTAAAGCCATCGACGCTAATTTTTCGTCTACTGCGTTATTTATAATTCTACTAACACTTGCAGGCATTTCCGCTGTAGATGGTAACGGTTTCTTTGAAAATCCTTTGGATTTTTCTCGTCTCACTAATGATGTTAATTTATTCTTCGCAGTTGAAAACGCTTTTCCAGCAAGATCTCCAACAGCACCAATACCCTTATCACGAATAACTTCAATTGCTTTCATTCCTAGTTGTTTAGCCAACGGCATCACTTTTGGAGCCATTCTCGCAAATAACCCTGCAATGGTATTGCCTAAACCATCTCCGTAGTATGCTCTATAAACTGGAAACCGTGAATTAACTACGTAGACGGGGGCTGGTTTATCATGATTGTAGTGTATGATCATTATTTGAAATCAGAAACCATTTTTCAATTGGAAACGCTAGCGTTTTTATTCAGTCCCGGTGATTAATCACTGTGATACCCACTTTCCACTAACTCGCCAATGAAATCTCGATATGTGCTGATATCCATGATACCGCCGGCAAATAACCGTCTACAGATATCAGCTGCTTCATTAATTATTTCCGGTGAGTTATTTCCAGCTCGGAAACCTCCTACAAGAACTTCTAATCGTGATATATCATTGATAACACTACCAGGACATGAAATCCTTGGATTCTCACTGGAATCTTGCAATCCACTTCCGCTATAACCAGTTGCTTCATCCATTTTTTCTTCTTCATCCATGGATTGTAAATAATCAAGAGAATCATCATCATCAGGTGGTAGTTGTTGTTTTTTAGGAGAGTAGAGTAGTTTCTTTGCAGGTTGCTGTCGCCGCCTTTGCAATTTTGGTGGTTTTTGTTTTTGTTTTTGTTCTTCAAATCGTTTATACACGTTACCCACCGCATTGATATATCCATTGTATGATGGACTATCTGTCTTAATTTGACTTTTTTCAGTTTTGATCTTATAGAATATATCAGCCCAGTGAGTTATATTTCTAACATATTTATGATGTTCTGGTTTCAACATTTTTTTTCTGTTTTCATAAGTCGTAACAACAAGCGCAGGAATATCTGTTAGTTTAGTCTCATCAATTGCTGCTAACCCGGTCTCGGTAAATCTCACGCGTAAATCATCAGCTGTTCTTTTTGATTCTATTTGTTCTATTTGTTCTGTTTGTTCAGTTTTCGCTGCTATTTTTTCGAGTTCACCAATAACAGATTTTCCCGTCTCGGGAACATCTCCCAGTATAGCACGCTCTATCCCTTTCGTTGCTGTGGTTACTGGTTTAAACAATTCTTCGGATCCCATAGCAAAATCAGTCTGAAGACTCTGTCGTTGTTGTAGTTTATTCCGTACAGAGTCACGAATTGGTACAAATCTCCTGATTGCATCCAGTCGTTCACGAGCCAATCGGGTTGTTAATGCTTCATTGACCATTATTTGAAATCAGAAACAATTTTTCAATTGCAAAACAATTTTTCAATCCGACCTAACACCATCGATTTTTGACATCCCTTGAGGGTCGGCTAAAAAAAAAAAATGATTAATGGTCGGGCAATCAAATAATGATAAATAGTCGGTCAATCAAATAATGATAAATGGTCGGTCAATCAAAATTGTTCATTTTCTTGAATTAACGCCCGTAGGTTTCTAACTTTAGAATTAACCTCCTTTTTCAATTCGTATTCGTACCCCAATTCTTTTCGTATTCGTTCTACGATGGTATACAACGGAGCGAACACACTTACGTCACTGGAAAATGCGAGAGAGTCCCTAATAGAATTCTGAATTCTTTTGATGAGCGCATACTTCTTTGGTAGCATATATTTATTGTTGTTAACTCCGTATTCTATATCCTGAAAATCAGACATGATTTGATCAGGATTTAACCCATCTGATAGTTCAATATCCCAACTTTTCAATTTTGAAATCTCGGATAAAATGCTATTCATGTTTTCAGAATTCATTATTCTATAACAATTATATATTTCTAAATGAAAAATATGACGCATTAGACATAACTAAATTGAATTTTTTGTCCCGTCCTTTTTGAAATAGCCGATCGACAAACCCCCTCTGCAACGAATCGTACTGAGGCTCTACAAATATTGAAATACTTGCCGGCTTCATATATTGATTTAAATATTTTTTCTTCGTTAGTTGTTGTATTCAAAGATTTTACTGGTTTCACTTTTTTTGAACAAATGCCAGTCCTTCCTCGTTTGGAATTCTCACTCTGCGTGATTGCTTGCAGATTTGATAAAGAATTGTTCCTTGGATTAGAATCCTTGTGATCGATAACAAAACCATTTTTGATCAATCCATTGAAACATTCAAATACGAAACGATGATTGTAATATTTCTTCTTTCCAACAGTAAAGAACAAATACCCCATACCATTATCCCACCCAACTGGGTTCTTCAGTCTACAGTGTCTTACAACACCATCACTGGATGCTTCATAATTTGTACTCACTGGGTGTGGTCTGAATTCCTGGTTCATTAGTATACTATACTATTTGTCTAATTCATTGACTGATCCATTGCAGTGATTCATTATACATAAATCTTTCATTTAGACACTTGTTTTTAGTATAGCATGAAGGAGTTCAAGAGATTGACTTCGAAAAATGCTGAATTCAATGCTGATAAGGAGTTTAAGAGATTATTAAAAATTAGTCCTAGATTTAATTTCGATAAACCCAAAAAACGTCCAAGAGACGGAAACATGAAAGAGTTTAAGAGATTATTAAAAATCAATCCTAAATTTAATCTCGATAAACCAAAAAGACGTAACAAACGTCCAAGAGACGGAAACATGAAAGAGTTTAAGAGATTATTGAAAATCAATCCTAAATTTAATCTCGATAAACCAAAAAGACGTAACTAAATCAATCCTAGATTTAATCTCGATAAACCCAAAAAACGTCCAATAGACGGAAACATGAAAGGGTTTAAGAGATTATTGAAAATCAATCCTAGATTTAATCTCGATAAACCAAAAAAAACGTCCAAGAGAGATTACCCCTGGAAAGATGCTCAATTCAATCTCGATATAGCTTCTAATACACCAAAGAATACAATTCTTGATAAAGCCATGATTAGTAAAATCAGAGACTGTTTTAATGAATTCAAGCGTGATGGAGCATCTTATTGTTGGTCAACATTTCGAATTGATGGTGTTGTTGATGCTACCATGAATGATGAAAAAGCAGCAGTGATAATTTCACGTGTTGGGGAAAAACGGCATTTTTTCCGAATCAAATTCATTATCGAAGTCGATGGCAAATGGATTATTAAGGATAAATTTGAACCAATCCTCAAGAATAAAAAAGCTGTCATTGTGAGTAGAGATTCCAAACCAGGGATTCTAACCGGCATTGACAAACCATACTACGAAAGATCTTATCCCGTAACAGCAATGGTTTATGGGATATATCCGTTAAATGATAAACCCGATATCGCAAAACTAGCTCCTATGAAATATTCGTCAGGGCTTAATTGTGTAGCAGAACGAATAATAGAACACTTCACAAATGCATCCCGAGGAAATAAACTAACTGATCTGCGACGTAGGAAAATAACCGAGTGGGAACTGACAGTGAAACAGCATGGTGCAAAGATTTCTGATATAGCTAAATTAGAAACATCATTACGATTCCCAATAGCCGTTATGACGATAACCGGAGAGGTTTTATACGAACCGAAATATAACAAAAATGGAGCACCAATACAGATTATTGATCATAACAAACACGCGTGGACACCTGCGCTAACAATATTTCCACGAGAACGAACCGTGAAATATATCCCTAAGGAGTTCGTCGGGGATGTTTTCTATGAAGAGAGATTATTTGATGCTATTCATGCGTTGTGTAAGGATGATCCTGTGTCAGTGTGGTTACTTAGAAGTGATGAAGAATTCGATCAATTTGTAAAACCAAATGGTGAATTATATCGCATTGAAGAATTAGATAACAGAATGAGAAAAATCGCTAGTGATTTTTCACCGCAGAATTCCCATGAAAAACTACTCACGGATAGTTTTACTATTCCATCAGTGGTAGCTCACTTCGCAAGAGAAAAAAACTCATGGCGTCCAACACGAAATGATTTTCTCGAGGATGTTAAATTGAGTTGCGTCGAATTCGGTCATGGAGGACTGTGGAATACGAAATACTCACGTGATGGTATGATTTCAATTGATATATCCGCGTGTTATCCCGGAAGTTTTCTCGGGTATGGGGAATGCGCTGAGTACTTCAAACGATTTGGACACCCCACGCATGAAATGACTCGTGTTGCGATTAATGGACCATTGCTTGATTTTGATTTAACCGGATTCGCTCGTGTGATATCATTTGAATTAGCTACAGGGTTACATCCGTGTAGTTATGTTTGGCTCGGTAGACACCTATCTGAAAAACACTGGATGCCAATAGTGCTATTGAGATATATGATTGATTGTGGTATGCTAATATCGTTGATTGTTTCCGAGGCTATTATATGCTATCGAGCTCAGAAAGAAGTTTGGCTACCACAACCCAATCTAGATAGAATAATCAACGAACTACGAAAACAGTTTCCAGATTTCAGTGAAGAAGAAATCATAAATTGGTCTAAGAAGTTATTTGAAATTAAAAAAGAACAAGCAAAAGATCTCGGAAGAAGAATAATCGGTAAATTTACCCAGGGTGGACGATACGATAACGCAAAATATTCTTCGCGGTTGATCATAGATGTCGCTGAATACGATTTTATTGTAGCGGATTTAATGAAACAGGGAAAACTTGTATCCCGTAAGGATGCTTTTCTATCCAATGGTGAGAAATTAGGTACGGTTGTTACTTACTGTGATGGATATAATTCCCAGTACACACATTTGAGAAGTTCAATGCTAGCCTATGCTTCTATTAATCTATTTTCGATGATAAATAGATTTCCTAATACCGCGGTTAGAGTGGCCACTGATTCGATGTATATACATAATAAGTACAAATCAACTGTAGCGGCATTCACAGATCCCGAAGAAAATTGGGGGCGTTGGCGATTTAAAAAGGAGATGCTACATGAGTATTGTGAATCCGCAGACGTTGCCATGGATGATAAATATATTTGTTGTAACCGTATTGAAATTCAATCAGAACTTTCTAATGCACCACCGGTATCTGATCCAGTATGTAGATACAAGACAGTTTATTTAAACGGTTGTGGTGGGTCAGGAAAGACAACTCGTGCAATTGAATTATTTCGTCGTGGAAACGCTAGCGTTTCTAACATGATTGTGCTAACACCGACTCACAGACTCGCCAGAGTGATGATACAACGAGGGGTAAATGCTTGCACTTATCACAGTTTTTTTCGATGGAAAGGTGACAAATGGACTCCTGATCGAATGGGTGATAAATTCATTCCTGAAATCATAATCTGGGATGAAATATGCACAGTGTCATTAGATGTATTAAAAACATTTCTTGAGTGGTTGTTAACCAAAAACACAAAAGTCGTCATGTGCGGGGATCAAGGCCAACCACCACCATTTGTCGGTGCATCTCCACATGAATGGCTAAAGGGTTTTGTAGACTACTATGAAGAAATCACCACTGATTATAGATCACTTGATGAACGATTACGCGAGTTCAAAGCGCTAATTAGATTACAACCGGATAGAATCCAATGCGAAATAGCGCGTGAAGTGATTTCAGAAACCCCAATGAATGATTTCTGGGAAGCGTGGAGACCAAACGATTTGATCATTGCAAGTAGAAAAATAGTCAGGGATACACTTCAGATGAAGTTATTTGAATTGCATAAAGAAAAATTTGCAACGCTTCCAGTACCCCTTTGTTATAGGCCATCGGATACACGAAAACAGAATATTGAAGTTGATATTCCAGGACAGAATGAAAAACAAATTCTGGTATTAAATGATATTGTGCTGGTTGATATCAATGTCGTTGAAGATGCATTGCGTGCTAATAAATCCCCGTGGACGCTAGGATACGCAGCAACAATACACTCTTCACAGGGATTGACTATATCGAATACAATTGTTTGGATGGTGGATAATCACATCGAATGGTCGAATTTAGTCTATCTCGCAGTATCCAGAGTACGAAACATAAATCAACTTCGAAGAGTTGTTTTCGATGATAATGACACAACAATAAGTGATATTGATGTTAGCATCATTAATAAAAAACTCTCCGGTTACAAACAACAGGACAAAAAAAAACAACGAGAATTTGATATTGATGCTGAATTAATAATCACTTTGAAGAAACAACAGAATAATCACTGCGCGAGTTGCAATTGTATAATGCGTTTGGCAGTATTCGGATAAGGATCCTCGCCAATTCACTGTAGACAGAAAAAATAACAATCTCGGTCATGTCAGAAATAATGTGATGTTGACTTGTCTTGAGTGCAATAGACGCAACGGTGCTAGTTAAGACCATGCGGTGGCAATTGAGTATCCTCGGGAATCACTTGTAGTTGTTGTCGAGTAAAACCCCGCTGAGGGGCAGTTGAATCCAGTTTATAGACTGGAGGTCTACCAGTTGATCGTGTTATACTAGATATCTTATGCGTAGTGACGCTCCAAATAGGATCAGTAGCCCTTTTTCTACCCCCTTCAAGCTCTCCTGGTTCGTATAAGTACCTCACAATGACAGAATTGGTTGGGAAACGCTAGCGTTTCTAGGGAAATCTTTTTGTGGTTGTACGGGTATTGACTTCTTTTTAATCGCGTTGATAGGTTTCATGTTGATTGTTCTAGTAATCTCGTTATTCAGTGCAGTAATCACAGATGGTAATCTTTTAACCCATTCACTGGATCGCTTTTCTTGAATGAATTCTTTTGCGTATTGATATCCAAATAACCGCTCAGCAATCGTCCGATTAAATCGTTCTACAATGGCCTGATCGCGATGTAGCGCAGTATGCCCTCGTCGTATGGTGACATTATGATGTTTCATTGTAGATAACACTGCACCCTGAAATTCCTTGCCAGGATCAACCTGCAATAGATTTGGCTAACGCAGAGGACCTCGTCGATAAATCCTTTCAAATGCAGAAGCGACTTCAGTGGCTGATTTTGTTTTTAACGGTTCTGCTTCTTTGTATCGACTTGCAATATCAACTACGGTTAACGCATATTTGTAACCACGATCATGTGGCAGAAATAATATATCAGCCTGATGAACTTCATTAGGAGCGGTCACATCAAAATGCGAGAATTGAATTTGTTTAGGCGGTGGTAGATAAATTTGCCATAGTGCCTGTTTGGATAACCAATGATCCGCAGTGGTTTTTTTCACTTTTGCAGCTCTAGCGAGTTTATTGATTGCAGCGTTACCCCTCCAGTATCCCCTCGGAGAATAATAAATTGATTCCATATTATTAATTACCAGCACCTAACATCAATTTACTTTTCATAGCCGATTTTATCAAAAATGAAGACAATTTTTCTTTGAAGGATTTATCAGGAATAGCATTTAACGCATGAATTAATTTCACATCTGCTAGATGCCTGTGTTGCAGATTGCTGCTTTTATAAGCAACATCATGAAGGTGACAGGCCTTATCAATGGCGTTTATTGGTTCTTCACCGGGGTTGGGTTGATTTTGATTATTGAGTCTGATATCAAGTCTGGTTCCCGGTCCACAGTAGCTATATCCTGGAAGGTGCTTTTCTCCGGGGTATTTTGCCCATGGGGTTCCAGGGAGTTTTGCCAATTTGGCTGCGATATCACCTCCTCGTTTTTTTTTTAAATCAGATCTCATAGACACAAATCTAAATTTCTTTGTACCACATTGCACGCATTTACCAGAAAGCGCTGATCGGTTATTTTTAGTTGTAACCGTCGTCACATCATCTGTGCCAGTACGCGTTTTACACTTCACACAATATAGATCCATAATTTATGTATAGAAATATGGATATAATTGATTTTTCAGCGACTAAAACAAGAGAACCAATTAAGCATCATGCAGCGCTACCAAACTCTATCCGGATGATTATAATCGGGCCATCTGGATCCGGTAAAACGCAATTGTTGCTCAATTTAATAATGAGATGGATGAAGTGGGATAAGTTGTATTTAATTGTCCCTAGCGTAGATGATCAACGATGTTATGAAGTGTTAAAGGATTTTAACGAGAATGCATCAGAAATTAAGGGTGAGAACGCCATTGATTTTATAACCGATATCGATGAAGCACCGAGTATTGATGATATTGATGGAGATATTAACAATTTAGTCGTATACGACGATATAATGTTGGATAAACAAAAAAATCCTGCTAGAATATTTTCCCGTGGGCGTCACAAAAACACTGACGTGATATATGTCACTCAACGCTACACTCAGGTTCCAAAAGTCATCAGAGATAACTGCAATATTCTTTCTGTATTCAACGGAGTTGATACTCATACGCTACGAAATATTTGGCAGACATGGTGTTCTGATATGGACTTCAATCAATTTAGAGATTTCTTTAGTCATGCTCAGTCGACTCCGCACGGATTCGCAACAATAAATTTACATGATCCTCGGACACGATATCGTATCGGACTTGATCAAATATTCGGTTAAAATCGTAAAAGAATTATTAACCCAGAACTGAAAACTTTAGCAGCAGAGAGGGTGGATGACAACAAGTTGCGACCAAAATTAATTAAAAAATGGTTTTCATTTTTTTAGTTAAAATGATTTCGTAGGGAGATTTCAATCAATTTTTTGTCTGAAAACGTTGTAGGGTTTGCCCCTGAGACATTTTGTTTTTGATCGTAGGAAGGCTCGTTTTAGGATTTCAATCAAAATTTTGCCTGAAAACGTTGTAGGATTCACCCTCTCTGCTGCTGAGGGACACTTTGTACTGCTATAAAATGTGTTAGTAGATGCTTACAGACGTAATGACTAACAGGCTGCCAGAAGCTGAGAACAGATATGTAAGTAGTGTCGAAACTTGGAGAAGACACGTATCAATATACCTGGCTACCTCTGCCAGCTCGATGAATACATAAGAGCCTAGTGATCAGTGATACGAACAGAAGGATATACAGATACACGGACACATAAACAGTTTGGTTGAAAGACAGACATATGTTTTATTTACTGCCAGAGCTCCTTTACATAATGAAATAGTTATCGAGAGCAATGCGGTATACCTCCTTATAAATAGACCGTGTTATAACGGTATACCTCCTTATAAGTAGACTGTGTTATAACGGTGCACATTAGACACATGGTCTTACTAATATTTTAGAATGCATTTAATGAACATACCCAGATTATGAAAGAAACCGTGTTGTAAAGAAGGGCCGTATATTGAGGGAAAGATCTAATGGGCTCTGTAGATACCCGCATACACTGCTAAGGTAATTAGATGATGTTTTCATACACTTGCGATTAGCAGGAATCATAAAGACTCTATCGTTCTTATTTAAAACGTCGTGTCATTTAACCCCAAGAACTGATGTTAATCATAAATTGTCATTAGAAGAATGGAATGAATTAGAAACCTCGTAGACTGAAGAACCGGTCCTCAGCGAGATGATATCTGATATTGTCTTAAACTGTTCATGCATGCAAGACGGCCGGAATGAATTTGAATCTTAGGGCCGATCATGGAAATCGTGCAATTTGTTTGACTTCAATTCATTATGATTTGCAAGTAACAGGCGTAAGACAAAATGAAGCTTAAAGATCAGGATTCAGTTTTTAAATATTTGTGTTCCAGTTTTCTTTGTATATTTTATAAACACCAAACATTTTTTAAAATTATAGCAAAACCTTTTGCATTCATAGTTACACCTTAGGAATATATACAAAGGAGTAGTAGTTAATTTCCTGACGCCATTTTCTGCAATCATAGAGTACATTTATGTTATCCATAGAAAAAAAATAACACTTTCTAAAAAACCTTTACGACTATGTAATTGTTTTATTAAGTCTTATTTTATATAGGATTGGTTTGGAAAGATTCACTATTTTCCTGAACAAATAAGCGCTGAAGATAAATTAGCAAGAAACACAATATGAAGCACTGTGCTGTGGTAAAAGCTCATTATGAAACTCACCAAACTTCACTATATATTCCAGCACATATTTTAACAATGGATCATTTCTATTTCGACATTATGGTACTGCTAACTGAAAGCGAGATTAACTTACCTTCGAAACTGAAGAGCTTTTTAATTTACAATTCTACGCACCTCCGAAAATGAAAAGTTTACAATGGAAGTACTCCAATAAGTATCGGCTTAGCTCAAAAACACAAACTGACGGTTTTTAGAAAAAAATTGTGTTTATTGTAAAATTATTTTCATGAGATGCATTAGACTGACTTCAATAAGTCAACCAAATTACCAAATAAATCTCTCTCTCTCTCTCTCTCTCTCTCTCTTTCTCTCTCTCTCTCTCTCTCTCTCTCTCTCTCTCTCTCTCTCTCTCTCTCTCTCTCTCTCTCTCTCTCTCTCTCTCTCAGTAGTATATGGGGTCACCGTAGCCTCAATGGAAAATCCAGTCAAAAACAGCTTGGGCTAATATAGCCTCAAGATTTATAGCCTCAAGGGAAAATCCAGTCAAAAACAGCTTGGGGCACTATAGCCTCAAAACAGCTTGGGGCACTATAGCCTCAAGGGAAATTGAACAGGGTGGGTCTATCTAGCCTTAAGGGAAATTGAACATAGTGGGTCTATCTAGCCTCAAGGGAAATTGAACATAGTGGGTCTATATAGCCTCAAGGGAAATATAACATGGGGAATATGATGGGTATAGGGGAGTGGAGAGGGACAAGGGAAAAAAAGGGTGGCAATGAAAGCTACTATCTTTTCGAGACTTATGAGTGGCCCTGAAAAGGGCCTTTGGATACTTCTTCTTTTATTTTCTGCCTTTGTTCCACCACCTTTTGATTTTACCAATAATTCCCTTCTTCTTCTTTTCTTCCTCGGGAATCCAGTCAGGATGTCCCATAGCTCTAAACTTCTCTTGTATCTTGATCCAATTGTTATTTAATCTTTCAAAGTCCTCTTTCTTTTTTTGGTTTTCATTGTCCTTTCTTTCCTTTCTCTCCTTACTCCAGTTATCTTTTATCTTCTTCACTTCTTCTAATAGTTCCTTTCTCATCAGTTCTTCAGCTTTCTTGAGCGGGTCCAAACCCTTTTGGACATGGGGGTACTCTGTCAAGATATTATCCAAAAACCACTTGACGTTTTCGACAATATCTATTACTTGCTTCAATGTCCCCACTCTAACATAGGGTGGATTAATGCAGCCTCGTAACTTTTTGGCTTCTTCTTCTAGCATTCCTCCTAAGAGCTCCCTGGCTATTTTCAGTTTTTTTGCAAAGTCCAAACTCTTCGCAATCTTCCATTTATGATGTAGTTTTTCCACTTCATATTCCCCGTCTAATATCCAGAAATAGCTGTGTCTTAAATTGTTGAATAAACTTGATGCTTTTGGCATCTTCTATGGTTATTCCGTGGAATGGTTCTAATGTCAGTCACTTTGAGTATATATATCTTAAGCACGGACGTGAAAGTAAACACCCCCTACATTCACTTGTCATATTAGATACTATTCACAATTCCTATTATATACTATCCAAAATCACACCCTATACTAACCACACACACGGGGAAGCAGCCAAAACAAACCATACTATATACTATCCAAAATCACACCCTATACTAACCACACACACACACACACACACACACACGGGGAAGCAGCCAAAACAAATCATATTATATACTATCCAAAATCACACCCTATACTAACCACACACACGGGGAAGCAGCCAAAACAAACCATACTATATACTATCCAAAATCACACCCTATACTAACCACACACACACACGGGGAAGCAGCCAACACAAACCCTACTATATACTATCCAAAATCACACCCTATACTAACCACACACACGGGGAAGCAGCCAAAACACACCCTATCATATACTATCCAAAATCACACCATATACCCTCTAAATAGAGTCAGTGTTTATAATCACACTATTCCTCTCTCACACCCATTGGCAATTGACATAGTATTTCTTTTCTAGACATTTGGGTAGCCCTGAGAAGGACTGTTTTTTTTAAACTTCAAAATGCACCTGGTTAATGCTGGCATCTCCCAGGTCTAGCCCCACACACACATCTCCTACTCCAATCATTCTCCCAATTCACTCTTGTGATTGGGAGCGCAGAGGGAGAATGAGTGGCTTCACTATCCCAATCTTCTGTTTGAGGGATAGTGAAAGTCTCTTCATTTCTTCCTCTATTCCGCAACCGTGGATGAGGCTGTGATTGTTGCGGCTGAGACTGTGGTTGTTGCGGTGGGGGCTGTGCCTGTAGTGGACGAACTGGTTCTGGTGAAAGTGTCCTCACCATAGGTTTAACTTGACTAGTTTGCCTCATCATGCGGTGAGGCAAAATTGACATTTTCATTTCCTTCTCCTCTTCTTTCTTTTTCCTCTCCTCCTCTTCTTTAATTCTGGTCTCTTCTTCTTCGGCCTCCATTGCCAGCTCGTCCAGGAGACGTCTAGCATTCTCCAGATGCATTTGAAGCTCTCTTAACTTTTAAACTCTGCTCATCTTCTTTGATGCGCCAACGATGGGTAGCCAGACTGACTGACTGACATTATTTGTTTAAAGTGCATCGTCCCGTAGGCTCTTCACACTGTTTTATCCCTTAGAAAGGGTTATTTACTTTATCCTGAGGGGAAGGAATTGTGCCACATCCCCTGCAGGCGTTTATGCACTCATAGAGTGCTATTTACTTTGGCCGTCGCCACTGGACCAGTGTTTTAACTGTCACTGGGCGAATTTAAGGCCATGAGGTGGGTAGGAATGGTACCTACACAAACCCACCCCTCTCATTCTGTTAACTACTGGTCTGCAATAGCAGTGAAGCGAGAGAAAATTAGTTTTCTCCTATCGCTTATGTCGGCGTAATGTGGTCGTGCAAGCACGAGAAATTACGGCAGCAGGGAGAAAAGGTGACGAAAACTCAAGCACGCACCTGTATGTCAAATTCAGTCCAGTTGTACTAATGGACAGCCTAACAACCAATAATGTGTAAGCCACCTGTGCAATTTACCAAATATCTAGGTTAAAAATATTAATTAAATCCTATAAAAAATAGGGACTAGTACTACAGTGTACATACATAAGTCCCTATTGTATTTAAACTAAGTGTCTAAGCGACACATAAAAGTGTAGTCAATGGTAGGGGATTTTGGTTATGAATTTAGCAGTGCCAAAAAATGTCAAATTATTCCTTTCAGGGCCATATAGTTAATCAAAGAGGGGTACTCTATACCAAATGAGTCCCCTATTTCACCATTCAAGCGGTTTAATGATGTCAAGTCCCTTTCATCACGCTCCTGGACGTCTTTACTCGGCAGTAGGTCGACTTGTTCAGCCGGTTTCCCTTTGGGTTTTTTGACGACGAACGTGTCGATGTTTGGCTAAACGTCCTTTCCTTTTCTTTCCTTTGTGAAGTGAAGAAGAATTTTTTCTGCGAGGTGACATCTTTACTTGTTCGTTCCACAATATCACTAACGTCAATGACTTGGTACACACTCTCTTTTATCTACTTTTGGGAACTAGCGCTTCGTCAAAAAGGTAACAATGTCTTTCACAAAATTGCCAAAGTTACCTCCTTTTTGGTGACTCTTCTTTTTCTTTAAAAGACTACGTCTTTGGAGGGAAGGACGTCGATGTTTGGTTTTTAAGCCTTTGGTAGGATGACGAGATTGTCTTTTTCCTGTTCCTTTTTGGATGGTAGAACGACGAGGGTGGTGGTGTGTACGTTTTTGAGGAGGCATCCTTGAGTGTTCAGCAGTGGTACAGAAAAAATACTGATTGACGCCGTGGTCTTCAAGTCATATTTTTTATACTGGAATGCGTCGCCACTGATTATCTTTGCGTCGTATCAACTTCATAGCAGGTAACACACGTCGTGAAGGAGTTCGCAATGGACTCAATCGGGACAGTTCTTGTTTGGACAAATCTAGTAAACTCTTTAACATGCCAGATCTTTCTTGGACTTTGACTTTGGGGGCAGGTACTTTGTGAGCAGCTGCTACTGACGCTAATGTGGACGAGGGTGTCACCGGTGGAGGAGACGTTTTGGGAGACGCAGATTTCCAATGTTTCATCAAATTAGGAAAAACGGGTGTCAAATTGGGTTTGGCTGGCATCACCCGCAACGGAGAAATGGCAGCCCCTGAGGCTACTGGCAACGTAGTCCCTGCCAAACATCCTTGTAGATCTTTTCTTACAGGTCGTGGTTGACGAAGGTAAGGTTGCGTCCTGGCCGAAATGCCTTTTTTGCGGGTACCCGCTTTTTTCTGTAGACTTTTCTTTTTCTGTGTTTTGGTCTTGGTACCCTTATTCTTTTTCTTAGGGGCTTGTTTGGCTTTTTTTGTTTTTTTCTTGTGGTGAACTTTGGGAGTATTGGGATCCCATTTTAAAAGGGAACGAATGATGACACCTCCTAGAGAACCACTACCTCCAGGTTTCAATATGATTTGCTTTTTGGTGTGAGTGTCAATGCGAGGATTGGCCAGTTGCGTCAAGGCTACTTTGTTTCTGTCAAAAAAGCGTTTGGTTTGATGTGGAATGTGAATGATGCCTTGCAGTATTTGACGTGCTGTCACCGTAAACCATCGTAAGACTTCTTTGAGATTGGCTTCTAAGACGTGAGCACGTATTTGTGGATTTTTTTCGCGACTGATGCCGTACAAGGCACGAATCAATTTGATCGGAAGATGAGACAGAAGGGACGTCATGTTGACGATGTATGAGACCAGGTCAAAGTAACCCAAGGTTTTTATAGATTTTTTTAGTGCTTCATAGTGTTATGTCGACGAGGAGGACGTGTACACGACAGGTCCTCCGTCTTGACACCAGTCGTGAAACAAATCGGTACGAAATCGCAAATAATCAGGGGTAGTGGGTTTTAAATCCACGAGTAAATAGGCGTGTGGCGTTTGAGTGGCATCATCGTACGCATGAGTTAGCCAAGGTGTTCCTAACTGTTTGGCTAAAACTTGCACTTGTGATTTATCTCGAGGACTTTTAAACAAGACCACGTAATGAGCATTGAGACTAATGGTACGATGGGCTTTACTTTGTTGAAATAAATTTTGTGTAATGTAAATGACACTGGCATTACGATGATGGCCTTTACGCGTAAACCATAGTTTAATTTCTTCTTCGTCTTCTCCTAACATGTCGTCAAAAATAACCCAATGAGTTTGACTAGTGTCAGACACGATCCCCTCGTCTTCTTTAGGAATGCCTGCTACAAACACAATGGAATCACCTTGACTTTCTTGCAAGAGGCTGTATGCCGATTGCCATTCTTTGTAACACCACACGATGCGTTGAGGTGGACGATCGATCAAATGATGTTTATGTTCGATCAAACGTTTGACAAATTCGGTTTTGCCTGAACCGCTCGGTCCAGCAATTAACATGTTAAAAGGATGACGAAGATACAAGGCCTTCCAACTAGCCTGATCAAAGTGTTCGTCAATGACTTTGAATGTGGAGGAGGAAGGAGTAGTAGAAAGAGTAGAGTGAGCCATAGTCGTGTAGTGGTATGACAGTATTGACACAAAAACAGACAAGACAAGAGGTTTTTATACTTTTTTCAAGACACGTTTAATTCAATGCATGTTTAAATTTGAACAACACGAAAACAAAAGCCAAATGGATAAATACAGGGATAAAATACCTAGGCAAACGATCAAAGTGGCAAATAAACAAGTCCCTGTACAAAATGGTTTGGGTAACGAAGGTGTCTTAGAGGTAGTATGTAATGCTCTTATAGTCTCCTCTACAGGGGGTACAGTCACACAGGTGTCTTCTCGAAAGGGTCTTTGTGGGGGAATGTCCATGACAGTTCTGTCTTGAACAGAGGGATTGTCTTGGGTGATAGATTCTTTTTCTTCTTCTTCTTCTGGTACTGTTACTAACACAGGATTAAAAGTGACTTTTTTCACACGACGATGAATTTTAGGAACACAACGCTTGGGCATAATGGGATGCTTCGTTTGTCCAAGCCTCAAAATCCCAACTTTTCCAGTTACGTACATCTGTCCAATGAGGGTGTAAATCACAAGCTACACACACATCTTCGTACACTGCTTCCGTACGTAAAAGTTGACGAATCTTTTTTTCTTGGAAAGGTCGAGACGTATCCAGATGAAAACGTAAGGCTTTGAACAGAATAAGTCTCTCGTGGACATTTAAAGGAGTCACCATACTGTCTTATTTTTTGATAGGTAGTGTTCGTAAAGTGTCCACAAGGAATTGGCAGGTAAACGAAATCCCAGAAAGCAAGTCACTAAAACACACACGACACGTCGACCCCAATTCATAGGGTATAGTTCTTGTAATAAGTGTTCGTAATCTTTCACCGTGTGAATCTTCTCATTGATATCCTTCCACGGAATCTGTTGGATCACCAATGATAAAGGTTGTGGCATGGTTGTTCTCTTTTATACTTCTTTAGGTCATCAGTGTAGATTCAGCCCAGAATTAAACACAGAATTAAATTTGCTCAAAAAGCGAAAGTGATTAATATAACGTGTAATTTCGTCCCACTGCCATTCAGGGTAACGGTTAAGAAGGATCAAAGTATCTTCAGATGTAAACGTAGTAAATTGGTAACGGAGCAAAAAAATACCCTAGCTCCAGAGAAATCTAACACGTTGGTTAATTTTTGTCACTTTCCTCTTGTGAATTTCACGACACAAAAGTTCTACAGTCACCCATTGAGATTTTTCTTTAGCAAGGCCTTGCCAAACGTCCTTGTAGATCTTCTCTTGCAATTCGTGTGGTAATCCTTGAATATTATGTTTTAGAGAGGGTTTATATACTGGTCTAAGCGTGTTACACGACATGGAACAGTAGTGTCACTTCCAATCACTAGGTCCTACTAAAGGTAGGTATTGACAATTCGGAGACCATCGAGCATGTTCCAAGTAAGCGGAATCTTTCTGTTCCCACTCGTAAATGGATACACCACAACTGAAACACTTGACTTTATCCCCTTCGCCCAAGTAGAAAAATCCAGCTCTGGCTAATTCTTCAGGAGTTGGTCCAGGCAGATATTTTGGCCATTTATCTTTGAAGGTTTGGAATCGACTTTTAAAGTGGCAGTATTCAGGTAAACTCGTCGGGAACGAATATTCGACTCTCCTCACTTCTGTTCGATGTAGGTACGGTGAAATTCCTAGGAGTCCACGATAAAGTGTCGCACCGCTTTCGCATCCCTCAGGTTTGACACGCACAGCATCACTTTCCAGGGTAGATATAGGGGTAGTAGTCATAGCAACGTTCCCACGATATCCAGCTGAATCGCTAATGTCACAGCGCCTGGCATCACTACAATCGCAAGGTTTAGCATCGCACTCCACTTGAGAATCCCCAAATTTGAATGATGTCTGTTTAAATGGATTCATCTTCTTTCTCACTTGGCAGTGTTAGTCACAATGAACTATTGGTCTTGGACGATATCCCTTTTTATATGCTGCCCAATTTTGACGTGACCGTACGGTAGAGTGAAGTGATTGGGAAGTCGTACTCTTTTTTGGTACACGATTTGATAGACTTTTTCCAAAGGTCGGCTAACAATTTGGTGTGTGGGTAAACGGACAATCTTGTGCGGTTCGTGGGTAGTCACTTGAAACGTTTCATCCTGTCCCGACTGTAAGGCTTCTTGTAGTACGTTAAAGTTCACCACTTGACTGGTGCGATAATTAAGAGTCAATCCTTTCACTTTACATTCGCTGTGCATTTCTCCTTGTGGGTCTCGGTATTCGTAGCCGTAATTTTTAGGACCGCCACTTGCAAAACTTAGAATCTTGTCGTCGGGATGTTCATCGGTCCAGGCTCCTAAACGGTCTCCTTCGATGACAGGGTTACACTGGTTCGGTCGGTGAATGTAGATGCAACTGTCCGTGTCAAAATACAACACAAGATCTCCTAACAGTTCTAACACTTCGTACAATTTTAAGCGAGCGTGGGCTGTTACGTAAGCCGCAATGATGACATTTCCAAATTTGTCGGCTTCTACAAAGTCTAGTTCTTCTTCGTAATTGACTAAGATCAAGTCCTCACGAATGACGTCCACGTGTTTCATGACTTTGGTTGGGTCGTGAATCATCTGGAAGTAGCGAGACGGCTCGGACAAATACTCTGTCTTGGGTAAAGACGGGCGTTGTGCCATTTTACCCCACAAGCAATTGAGCATCACTTTGGCAAACGATCGCCTTCCTTCGTTTTTCTCGATGTGGTCTAAAGTGATACCTTCCTGCTCCCGATATTTTTCTTTGAATATCTTTTGGTCTTCGGGAGTGTGACACCAGGAAGGATAGCCACTAGCTTCTTGTTTTAGTTTTAAAAAGGCATCCACGTAGTCTGCAAAAATACCTTTCTGTCTCTCGTCGCCCTTGCGGTATTGTTGTGTTTTGGGGAAAGTGGTAAATTTCGTACACTTCTAACAGTTGATATCCCAGGTCCAGAGCTTTAAACAATTCCACGCTCACCCACGTTCCTGTCAAGGTGCGTTCTTCCTGAGTGTGATGACAAGGTTGGCCTTGGTTGCACGTTTCGGCACATGTGCGACACAAAGGAAACATCAGTTTTCCTTGGCAATGGTGAGGTAAAACGGGATGGTACAAGTCTGTGGGTGGTAAGACTTTACACTTGATCAATCCTTCGTACTGTCGAATGTGGTCCAAGTCAATGTGTTCTGTCATCAATTCTGGATGCCCTACGGGAAAGTGACAATATTTGCACACGTAAGGATACAACCAACACACGTCCAAGTATTTGATTTCTTCTCCCTTCTCCTCGTCCGCTTGGTACAGTAAACAGGTAGCATTCGTTCGTCCTCCGTACAAACTATCCCGAGGGTTTAATGGGTCCACCAACTTGTAACTTTCTACGATGCGTTTAAACTCGGGATCGGTTTTCAAACGCAGATCGTACTCGTGTTCCCACATTTCCACCACCTGGTATCCTTGCTGTTCTAACTTCAAACGTCGCTGACACGTGGTCTGGTACAAGTCTTCCATGGTTCGTTGTAAAAACTGATTTTGGTGTTACGCTGAGGGTAGCATAGGGGACATCCGTGAAATAAGCATCCGTTAAACTCGTACACGATCTGAGGGTTTTCTAAGTCCCAACCATCCACCAAATACGTCCCAATGGTCTTTTCGCCTCCTCCATTGCGAGCGTGTTGGATCCATTTGTCTTCCTTGTCGCACAAGTAATGGAGCAAGCGTAGGGTTTTGACCGAGTATTGACGTTTGACAAAGTTCGTCGTTTGGGGACTGATGACCGCTAGAGTATTTTCAGGCATAAAGCGTTTTCGGTACACTAAAGAACACGCTTTGGCGATGGTACAAGCTTCTTTCAAAGGATCGATCCCTCCGTACTCCATGAACAATTCTCGAAATTGTCCACAACAACGTCGTAAAATGTCCACGTCAGATCGACAATACTTTAACATTTCTTCTTGAAAGTCAAAAGGGTCCGAGGCGTGAGTCTGGTACCAAGCATGGAAAGCTTCTCGTTGTTCAGTGCGCATGTTGTCGGGGTCGTAGTCGTCAGCCTCAGGCAAATGGGGTAGAACGGCATGTTGATTGGCTTCGGTATTGAAAAAGTGTGGAAAATAACCTTTAGCCATTTCTGTCATTCCAAATGTTTTAGGCATGCGACTTAATGGCATGGCCAAGTAACACATCGAATCTTTAAAATGCACTTGTCCTACTTGCATAGAAATGATTTTGACTCCGTTCAAAGTTACTTGAGGCCGTTCGGTACTTTGTTCCGCATAGTATCTAAGCAGAAATTGCCCATCGTATCCCGAGAAATTGTGAGCCATGACTGTGGCATGGCAATGACAATCGCCGTAACGTTCAATGTCTTCTGGACTCCACGTTTCGTCAATGGGGTTTAAGATCCATTGGGCAAAATCGGCTAGCGTGTTTGGTCCTCGAAAGATTTTTTCACGTCCTCCAGGAATCTTGCTGCAGTGAGGGCAATGACTAAAGATAGGTTCTTGGATGCACTGCTCGCACGCACGGTGAGCCACGCAGAAATTAGGAATGTGAATACCAGTTTGTTGCATGCATTCGAAATCAAAAAAGATAAAATTCCCTTTCTTCTGGGTATCTTCTGGTCGGGGTTGGTATTTTTGAATGAAGCATTCGTGTTCCAAGTCCACGATTTGGTGACAAATGTGACATCGTTTCTTCCCTCGACAAACGTGAAACTTGGCACAATTGGTACGTATGCCTTGTCCACAAGTAGGGCACAATCTCAAAAGCTGACAAGCACTTTTCTGCTGTGAACCTTGCATCTTCAAATGTTGTTGGTAACAGGTAAGACTGACAAAAGTGCGCTGACACACAGGGCAATGCACTCTTTCTTGTCCTTTGTCCAGACAAGGTTGTGAGGCCAAACATCCCTCACATTTCTATCCACAATGTTTGTGTTGTTCTCGATTGTTATAACCATAATCACATTTTTCACAGTAGTAACTGTATCCCTGGAATGCAGTGATACTGGTAATGGTATCAAAATGACCATCGTGATGATAGACGTGAATGTATTTTCCGTCTTTGAAATCGTGGCCTCGAAACAAAAGAGGTCCACGCACTTCTTGAGGGTGTACTTTCAAAGTGTAATGTGGAGACAAGACGTCTTGCAACTTTTGCATTTCTGGAATACCACAAGGAGTGTCTTTGGATATCCCCGCTTGCTGTAACAGGAGTTCTGCTTCACTTCTTTGTTTGGCTCGGTCCGATTGTCGAATAGTTTTCCAGGCTCTTTTCCATTCTGTCGTGTCGTTCTTGTTGGCATACGTTCGTCCCACGACGACAGCACGGGTTAAACACATCTGGTCTTGAGGATTGTTAATTTGGACGAGGCTTCGCTTCATGCTGCGAAGGCTGTCCACCAATAATACTTTTTTGCGTCCTGTCCCCTGGGGAAGAGACACGTGGGTCATAAACAGTGTGGCTTTTCCATCGTCAATGTGAAACTTGTCGTTGGATTGTTGCACATGTTGAATTTTGTCGATGACTTTGGAAGGTGTTAATTCTGATGGACTAGTAAACTCGATCCAAACGGGAGACTTCAAATTATCGTGATGAATAGAAAGTCTCAAGCGATCGTCTTCTTTGGTTTGACATTGCTGTTTCAGTGCAGTTAACACACAATCCCACACCTCAGTAATGAACCCTTCTGTATTCTCCAAAGGTACATTGGACTTGAAATCTTTAAACTTTACGGCATACGTGTAAGCCGTTGTTCTAAATTTTCGAGAGGAACGCTTTTCCGTCTCTCGAATGTGATAGTAATTTTCAGGGTTTACTAAGGGTGGTGCACTTTGCTTGGACGTCGATTGTCTGGATGTAAATTTGGGCTCACTCATGTCATCTTCAAAATCACTGGCATGAATTTGAGCCAAGACTTCAGCTACTGTACTAGGCGATACATTACGTTTCTGTCTCTTACTGTCTTTTCCTTTCTCCACAGCATAATGAGGTCTTTTCATCTTGTCTGCAAAAAGTCAAATGACTACCATTTAAAGGCCATAACCCCTATATATTCATGTCCGATCCGTGCATATATAAAGTTTTAGTGTCTAACGGTTCAGTATTCATTTCACTCTCACATTGACCAGAACGATGAAAGAACCTACAGAAGTGGAACTTCTCATCAGAGCTTTACGTGGGGTCATACGATAGTTTTCGTCAGACCAGCCGACAGCCTACTCTCCTTCCTATCGAGATAAAAGTCAAGATACTTGCTATATCTGTAAGAAGAAAGGACATTGGGCTACAGAATGTTCAGATCGTGACAAAAATAAAAAAGGTACCAATAGAGACAAAAGTCAAGATACCTGTTATTATTGTAAAGAGAAAGGACATTGGTCTCCAAACTGCCCTAAGAAACAACAGGAGCAGGAGGAGGAGGAGGCGAAGGAGGAGGAGGAGGAGGAAAGAAATTCTGAACAGGAGGAGGAAGAGGTACCCTCCCCCAAGGAAGAACCCCGACACGTTCACAAAGACAAGAAAAGAAGACGAAGCGAAAGTGAAGAGGAAGAAGAAAAAGAAAAACGTGTGACAGTAAAGAAAATGAAAAAACAGAAAGAGTGAAACCGAAGAAAACTTATGAACTTTTTAAAAATGGTATTGTGTTATGTTCTGTTGTGATATTGAATTGTAACGTTTGTACTAGAATAAACTAAAGAGAAAAAACGTAAGTGTCTCTTGGTTTTGATTTGATAGAATAAGAACCTACACTCACACATTCATTCACTCACACGTACATCATGGGTTTTTAAAAAAATATAATAAAAAGGACTTTTGAGTTTTCATTGAAATAGGCAATTGACATAGTATTTCTTTTCGAAATAATTGGAGTGGTCCTGGAAAGGACCGTTGGTGTTTTGTGTGTTTAAAACAAAACAAACTCAGAAACGGGATGAAATCCTCTTGAGCTGTCTTAAGCCTTTGCCACGGCCAAGGCCTACTTCGGGACTGGTGGTTCCTGTCAATGATTTGGTAGAAATCACTAACGGTGGTAAGGTAGACGTAGTCACAGAGAGATTGGGTCGTTTCGCTCAATAAGGTCTTTTTCTCTTCGGTCGTGATAAAGAAATCTAATACATTTGTTTCAGACTCCTTAACTCAGCTAAAATATCTAAAAGTACCGTCGTGACCGTTTGATTTTCACTATTTTCTTTCTGTCCTTGGTCTTCTTTCTTCTCCGTTGCTGCTGCTGCTACTGTTTCTTCCTGGTGTTTTCTTCTTGCTTCTTCTTCCTGCTGTTGAATAAGAAAAGCTTGTTCTTCTACTTTCTGTTGTTGTAAAAATCTCTCCAATTCTTCTTTTTGTCTTTGTTTAAAATCATCGACGGGTCCATAAGAAGATGCAGAAGGCAGCGAAGGTTCCGGAATAAATTCTTGCGATGTTAAAAAATCCACAATATCCCAGTTAAAATCCACTTCTTCTGGATGTAGATTTGTCATGACTTTAGTAATCATTGCTGTCCCATGACTTGCTGTCTCCACTCCTGGCTCACTCCAATTCATTGTCTTCTTACTGTCCGCCATGATTGACAACTCTCTCGAATCGATTGACTGCGTACAGGCGTTAGTGTCTCTATATAGAAAAGGTGACGTCACAGACTGCTCTCTTCCGATTGGATGGTTGTGACTGACTTTTGTAACGCACGTTTGGATTGGTCGATACACTCAATCCGTTTCGATCCGCTCTTCCCCTATAAATAACCGCAGTACACGGTATTCACTTCACCTGTTCTCATCACAAGATGTGGACTAACGTTGAATCGTCAACCCTTGTGTCAAGTATGCTGTTTAGGACTGACATACCCATGTATGTCAGATCATCATGGAGTGTCATTCATATGACGGAGACAGCCTTTTGGAAGAGAAGGGTCTACGTGGAAAGACAAGGTTGCTTGAAGAGAGTTCTCTTCTATGGACCCACAGTAAGGAGAAGTTTAAGGAAGAGAAGAAGATCTGTGAGATGTCCTCTGTGTTAACAAGACAACGTTAACATTACACATAACGGCCCTTTTCAGGGCCTCTCATAAGTCTCGAAAAGATAGTAGCTTTCATTGCCACCCTTTTTTTCCCTTGTCCCTCTACACTCCCCTATACCCATCATATTCCCCATGTTATATTTCCCTTGAGGCTATATAGACCCACTATGTTCAATTTCCCTTGAAGCTAGATAGACCCACTATGTTCAATTTCCCTTGAGGCTAGATAGACCCACCCTGTTCAATTTCCCTTGAGGCTATAGTGCCCTAATCTGTTTTGAGGCTATAGTGCCCCAAGCTGTTTTTGACTGGATTTTCTCTTGAGGCTATAAATCTTGAGGCTATATTAGCCCAAGCTGTTTTTGACTGGATTTTCCATTGAGGCTACGGTGCCCCCATATACTACTTCTCTCTCTCTCTCTCTCTCTCTCTCTCTCTCTCTCTCTCTCTCTCTCTCTCTCTCTCTCTCTCTCTCTCTCTCTCTCTCTCTCTCTCTCTCTCCGGTTTGACTAAACTTTACCGTCATTCATAGATTCAGAGACATCGTGCATGAATGACACTAGCGAAAACACCCAAGGCTAGTATTTTCATGGATTTGCACCGGTATTTCGCCAAAGATAATCCAGAGAGAGAGACAGAGAGAGAGAGAGAGAGAGAGAGAGAGAGAGAGAGAGAGAGAGAGAGAGAGAGAGAGAGAGAGAGAGAGAGAGAGAGAGAGAGAGAGAGCATGGCTGAGGCTATTATTTTGACATTTGTATATTTAATATTTAACAATCAATGTTTAGAAAATTATAAAAGGTTTAAGTAACAACATATTAAATACGCTACAGTATGTGTCCCGTAAGGGACAAATTTAAACCTAGTGTCGACTGGCTATTGCACATATGTATCATTAATATTAGGATATTATCGTCCAGTGTTTTTATCAGAGTTTATTTAGTCCCTTACTCATGATAGGTGAGAGGGAATGGAAAAAATAAGGGTTCCCATGAAATTGTGAACCATTCTAATTTCATTTAGAAAATAGGTTTTCTTCATGATTATGATATACGCTTTCATATATTAATATACCAGAATGAATTTGCTAATGTTGAAAACTTCTAATATGGTTAAGTAAATCGTTTAATCTATTACCGTAATGTATCTGGAAAGGTGGGAGTTGTCTAATAAGTACATACTTTGACACAATGTTGTTTTCTATCAGGTTTTGTTACCAATTTTAGGTTTTGTTAGCTAAAATTTGGAGAGAAGAAATTCTACAGTGCATATATATGTATTTCGTGCTAATTGATACCAATCATGGAAGCTACCCCAACTCCAAAACCCACAAACTATACCCCCCTTAACAAACAGCAAATAAAAGTCCAAAACAACAACAAATACAACAAATACAACAACAAATACAACAACAAATACACAACAAATACAACAACAAAAACAGCCATACACATAATAAATCATAGAAGGCCTCAAGGTAGATTAGTTCTGTAACTAATTAAGTTACCTTCTCTAAATAGAAATTGAATTTTATTTCTAGTCCAAACAGTATTAAAACTACGAGGAGGTGATAATGCAGCAAAATTAGCCAAATTACCGGGGAACTCCATGGGATAAATACCCAGTTGAAAAAGATCTTTCAGGATATAAATACTGCCACAACATCATTGTTACAGCTCACACAATGATTAGTCTGTTGTTGTTTCAGCGTGTTGATAAATTCAACATCAATATCAAAAGTCGAGATTATCTTTTTGCCACTTTCTCTTTAGCTAGCGAGATTTTACCTTACTAAATCATTGTTAATAGCATCGCCTGTGCTGTCTGTACAATCTATAATAACCCTTTGCAACTGAGATATTCTTCTAACTCTAGACACTGTGATATAAACTAAGTTTGACCACTCGATACGATCATCAACTATCCAAATAATATTATCAGAAATAGATAACCCTTGTGACGAATGGATCGTCATTGCTTATGCTAGCGTCCATGAAGTTTTGTCTTTTAATGCATCTTCAACAACACTGACAGGAACTAGAGTAATACCAATTAACACAAGATTCTCTTTCTCTGACGATCATGGAATTTCAACATCAATATTTTGTCGTCGCGTATCTGCTGATGGATAGCATAACATAATTGGTAATTCTGAAAGCTTTTCTTTATGTAACTGAGTAATTGTTGTTGAATGTTATCACGAACTATCTTTCTAGTTGCAACAATCAAATCATCTGGTTTCCACAAATTCCAAAAATCATTTATAGAAGTTTCTGAAATTCTTTCATGCATTTTGTTTGCACTGAATTGTATTCGACTGTAATATAATTAATGTATTAAATTCTCTTAATTCTGGATCTAGCGCTCTATGATCGTTAGTTATCTACTCAAAATAATCTACGAACTTCTTTAACTGTAGGTGGTGGTTGACCGTGATCGATACACATTATCACCGCGATATTCGTTAACAATAACCAATTATCGCCGCGATATTCGTTAACAATAACCAATCAAGAATATGTGTAGCACATTTAATGAAACAGTGCATATACCATCCCAAAATGTTATTTTAAGTATATATTTCTCGCCCATTCGATCAGTACTCCATGCGTCGCCCTTGTATCGAAAAGAGCTGAGGCGTACATGATATTCCTCGTTGTTTCATTTCTCTTGAGAGTCTGTGTGCAGGTGTCAAACCAACGATATCACCCGGACTAAATAATTCAATAGCTCGAGTTGTTTTACAACAACCGCCAGGTCCATTTAGATAACCAACCTTATGTGTTGATACTGGATAGATAGTGCAGACAATAATTCTGATATCTGAATAGTTTTCTCTGATTTAATCAGGTAAGTATCTTTGATTTTAGCATTTGCGAATTCAGAACAATTATATAACGTTTCTTGCTTTTCTCTTCGTGAACTCCATGGTGCACCAGTACTTTCATTTATCGGATAAATTACATAACTAACTAAGGTTACTAAGGTTACTATGGTTACAGGATACGCTCTTTCATAATACGGTTTAAAAATACCAGTCAACATTCCTGGTTTGGGATTTTTACTCAGGATGACAATTCTTTCGTTATGAGGAACAGTATCATATTGGTCACGAATAATCCAATTATTTTTTTCTACCAGTACAATAAATTATATATCGAGATAATTGATGGTATTTACCGCTCGTTTGTTGGTCAGCGTAAATCAACACCATCAGTCATTTTTAACGTTGACCATACGTGAGATGCACCATCTTTGCTAAATTCCTTCTTTTTACCGTGAAGTTTATTTTTAAAAAAATTATTCTTCAAATTAACCAGAGTTTTTATTGGTAAGTCAGTAGATATTCTACTCGGAAGATCAACCCTAAAGAAACATTAAGGCTGAAATACCCTACTCAAAAATGTATATTTTATTTTTATAAATTTAAAAATAGAAGAAAAAAAAACCCACTACATAACTACATATCAGGGAAACACACCCACACATCATTTTTTATATTTGTTTTGAAATGCGTGAAGAATCCATCTGGTGCTCCGTAAGAGAAACATAGTTACAGAGATAAACATGTAGATTTAAATGACAAAATAATATTATCTTGATGACCAAAATCATCGTGAAATATATACATGACATGAGTAGGGAAATGGTACTATGTACAAATTACTATAATATTATTACTATTATTACAATAATATTATTTGTATGTACCGTTTCGCCAGTGATGCGATTAAACGAACACAGGATTATATTGGTAGTGATTTTCCTGCTATTGCTGATGGTTCAAATACCACATTTTACTACATAAATATATTTTCAGAAACATGTTATTTACCTATAGCAAGCGGTAATATTATGACTATATACAAATATCTGCAGATTCCGTAATTATTTATGGTGAGTTATTTCCAGCTCGTTATCCTCATATGAGAACTTCTAATCGTGCTCTGTTGAAATGAACATTATTAGGACACGACATTAGACCATGTCCCTAAGTAGTGCTTGGAATACCACTTCAAGTAGCACTAGTATCAGATCCATCGTGAAATTCAACCGTTTCTTCCCTTTCTTGTAGAGGTGTAGGAAGTTGATAGGAAGACTCTTGCTTGTTTTGTCCTTTCTTTTGTTCTTGTTGTTGATGTTTTTCCTTTTTGTTCTGTTCTTGTTTTTGGCTTCTTTCTTCTTCCATTTTATGTTGTCATTCATTATGAATTTCCACTCGTTCTAAAAAATCTGCTATAAGATAATCTTGTTTGTCTATCTCATTAATATTTCGGTTATTTTAAACACCCAACAGATCCACACTTCTCGACGTACACCCATAACATGCTCAGGTTTTACAAAATTATTTCTTGAACGTTAACTTGAAGCAGCGAGCGAACCAAACTCATTTATATCATTATTGGTTTTTATTAAAATATTTTGTATGATTTGTGTGCTGTTTTCAGTAAGCTTCTCCGTGAAACTATATCCCATTTCTTATTTTTGTTCTCCCACAACCTCTTCAAGTTAATCTGCAGCTATCTTAGTGGGAAGATCTCGTAAAATCTTTTTTTTGCTTGTTTAGTTCTTTCTGCTATTTTTGCAATTCGCTGAGTGTTTTTTTATACTTAATGTCAGTTGTAACTCTTTCAATAACCTTTGTAACGGTTCTTAATAACTGTTCTGAACCTTCTGCATATTCCACATATGACTATTGACGCGCTTGTAATTTTTACCTGACAAAATCACGGATTAGTAAAAATTTCTTAATTGCTTCTAGTCGCTCTCGAACTAATCTAGTTGTATAAGATTCTGATACCATTATTGGTATAACAATGATTTTTAATTGATAGCAACAGCGAGGGTGTGGCGTCGATAAAGTGTCAACGGGAAAACATCGCTCATAATGAGAAAAAACCCATAGAAACAAATAAAAACGACACAACAATACCAGTAAAAAATTTAATTAACCCAAAGAGTGGCGCGCTCGGTTAGTTCGAGGCTTCGGTTTATTGTTATTGACGTTATTGTTTTTGGTGTAGTAAGAATCCATGCTTTATAAAATTGAGGTCTGCTTTTATTCTCTGCTGTTAGATTTGGTCAAACGCTTGAAAATATTGTTAAACATACATGCACAGAGCAGCCATAAAACTGTATACATTGTATATTCAGGTAATATTAGAACTACCGGATCTTACAATCGTCTTCTAATGACTTTACTTTCAAAAGTACATAATTGTTGATGTCAGGAATAAAAACGTACCGCAATATATCTGTATCAAAAACTCCGAACGCCAACAAAAGCTTAACATGAAAGATAATAAACAGCGAGTGGAATAAAGAAATCTAACACTAAAGTGGAGTAGAAATTGAAAGTGGATTATGACGTCAATTGACAACTGTTACTGAACCTAAATCGAGAAAAAATATTCCGAGTTAGACTGTTTCCGATAATGAACTCAAATCAACATTATCATTGATTCAAGAACCAGCATACAATATTATTGGTTTATGAAGACTGAACCGATTCCATTGGAGAACGACAAGACCGTACTATACGGAATTATTATTATACTTCTGAAATTTTGATGGCTGTACAAATTTGTCCCAATGAGAAAGTGGAATATATTCAGTGCCACTTATTTTGTTGGAGACAGGTAGTGTGAATGCATATATATCCATCATCGATCCATCCACCAACAAGGAAAAACAAATGCATACTGCTGGCATTGTTACAAATCAAAACAAGTGATCACTCTGATGGGCCAGTGGTTAGAGTGTCCGCCTTGGATGCGGCAGGTTGCGGGTGCGAAACCCTGGCCAAGTCATACCAATGACTTTTAAAACTGATACTAACAGTTGGCTCGCAATATTAAGAGGTTAGTGTTACGATTAGTTGGCTTGGTGTCGTGTTTGTAATTCTTGGTTTATTTTATTTTAGGGTAATACATTATTTGTTCGATTTTACAAAGATAGTTCCATTTCACTCTTTTTTTAAACTTATTTTAAGAGCACGTGGTCGGGTTTATAAAATCTGAGAAAGGATTAGTATGTCAAAGAATTTAAATGTAGTTTTGTTTAAATTTTATTGTTATATATGTCCATGATCTTTTCACATATTTGAAGATGAGCAGATCAGTCATTGTAGATATTCTACATATCTTGTCATTTATTGTCTGAAAATTAGCAAAATGTAAAGTTTTGATAAATTTTATAGAACTAATGGAACGTTTTTATTGGTCACATAATGTGATATTCTATGAAAACTTAGTTTATTTATTCAAAGCAATCTTTTATTTGAGTTGGGAGAAGATGCTTATTTATCTTCTACATTCTTTTTCTTTTTCCAATTAACTCCCATCGGTGTAATCTTTTAAATGTGCTCTTTTAGAGTTAATTTCCTACATGCTAGCCATCTAAAACATTTTGTTTTACAAAGTATTCGTGTATGGGGAAGGCGATAATGATTTCTTTGAACATTCTTTAGTATTCGGATACTCTCTCTCTCTCTCTCTCTCTCTCTCTCTCTCTCTCTCTCTCTCTCTCTCTCTCTCTCTCTCTCTCTCTCTCTCTCCACCCCAATTCCTCCCCTCCTGCAATATCCTACCTCCAAAAATATCAAGGAAATAAAACACGCACTAAGGAAATAAAACACGCACTAAGGAAATAAAACACGCACTAAGCTGAGTCATTTCGTTCATATTGATTTATAATTTATAAACTGATTTCGCCAAGGAATCCCTATTCTCTGTCGACGTATTGGTTTCTGTTTTCTAAAACAGTACATTTCAGTAAACACTGTCTTCAATATTTGCAATATTTAGTGATAACATTTCTAAACCAAACAACAAATAAATAGGACTAACTCTTGTTTCCATATGTTGAAAGAAATGTAATTCCAAAATGTATCAAAGACGGTGAACTATATCACATCTGTTGCTTGGAAACATAGTCTGGCCAATGAAAATATGGTGACTGTGTTATTAAAGATACTCCTGTTTAATTCGAAATGCCAATGACTTGACTCCGTTTGGGATCCCTAGGCGCCAGTCTGGTACGAATTTATGAATCAATGAACGAAATGATTAAATGTTGTGTATATTTATATTCTTCATGTTTAGGTTTTAACCAAAATCATTTTTCAATGGCTTTACAAACAAAATGGATGGCGCACGAATTCTTTAGCAGATCCCGGTAGCATTATTTGCAATACATTACGCATTAGTTCGTACAAGAATTGACGGGGGAGACAGTAATTAATGAGTTAATGAAGAGAAAACTAAGTATAAAATGCATAATGTTTGAGAAAAGGCGTGATTACAATGAGGGATCCTCATGCAGATATTTGAGTCTCGCCATTTAATGTTCTACTCTTCACAACAATAAACAGAAAGCTGCAAGATTAGCAAAAAAAAAGTACTTACCCCAGAAAGGGAGTAAGCAGATTTCTCAGTATGCCCCACCATAGCTATGACCATAACGTGCACCACATTTCACAGCGATCTAGGGAAAAATTCAGATAATAATAATAATAATAATAATAATAATAATAATAATAATGAGGACTTTGTATAACGCCTAATTGTCAGAAGCTCTATGCGCTTTGCAACATCTGCACCGATATGATCACAAAACTAAACACACCATGAAATTAGAAATCGTTAATGTTGTCTTTGTGTATAATTTCGATGGGCAATTCGTTAATGTTGTCTTTGTGTATAATTTCGATGGGCAAATCGTTCCACGTTGCTGTGCCCTGGTAGGCAAGATAACTTTGTCCATATCACTTCGTTTTCATTGTGGAGTTAATGAGTATACGATTCTCAGAAGAAGAGCGTACGTATCTTGCTCTTGTATATACATGGGTGAGGCCAGATAGATATGTTGGACTGGAATCCGTAGGTGAAACGTAGCACAGAGAACAGATGTTTGATTCCAGATTTAATGAATATCCAGTGTAGGGTACAGAGCAGCGGGGATGTGTGTTCTTTTGAGACGAACCAGACAGAATTGAGTTACAATTGTAGTAATGAACACAGAAGCGTTTTAGTGACTTCGGCTAAAAGATATTTGCGAATGGAGCTGATGCGTCTCAGCTTAAGATATGCAGCCTTGCATATGTTCATGACATGTTGGTGCAATGTGTGAGTACTGTCAATGGACTCAGTTTTATCATCATTTATCTGCAGCATGTTGCACGTCATCCATGATTTAGCATCAGAAATGCACCTCTATACTCCTTGGATGGTACCATCAACTTCAGTTGTGGATAGATTGGTATATTTGGGTGTCATCACCGTACAATTCGTGACACACTGGATGATGATATACGACACTTCATTTAGCCATTCCGTGCGTGTAGATACAAGTTGAAAAGCGTAATAACTCCCATACAAATTGTTAGAATACTGATTTTTCGTTACAACCATCTTTAGGTTATGGTCTTAATATTTACCAGGTTTCCACACGTTGAAGGAATTGTGTGCCTAGCGTTAAAGACAAATGGACAAGCTCAAATCTTACTGTATTCACCTGGTGGTATAAAATATTCATTTAGCAGAATTTAAGTGTTACAAATTTTAATACGTAAATTTCATACATAAATGAAATATTGAGTCCATACTTGACCGCTACTGTAGGCCTAGTCTGCGGTATGATGCCCCAGTGCTAGACATCACTATAATTGCCACACTGCAGACATTTTAGCAATATAACTTAAATTGTTAAAGCTATGATTTAAAACACACACACACACACACACACACACACACACGACATTGCTTAATTCTTTCACTCGCATCCACGCACAGAAAGCGTACGCTTGATCAGTTACATTTTCTAAATTTCTTTTTTCCGAGGTATTCCGCCTCCATTATTATCTTATGACGTTTTAACGTGTTTGAATCTCGTGACGTTACGAAAATTCCACGGGAAACAAAGAGTCAAAATCATTTTGCAGTCACCCGCAGATCACGTATTTCTTGATATTTTCCGGAAGTGTCTTATGAGACCTTATACTAACTATGTGAAAATATTAAAAATCAATTGTTTATTGCTAGAAAAAACTCAGCTCTCTGTCAACATTGTATGATAAATCTCAGTTTAATTACAATTTTAAACCTTCCGGTACATAACGTGCGCTTGGCTTCCTCGTTGACTGCACTTATAGTCTCATTTAGACTACGTATGGATTTTTAATTGTACGTTTGCAAGTTCTACTAACAGTGGGGGTTATAGATTTACGTTAAAGTAGAACGAAAACATATTTTGACGTCATAGTAGCACTAATAGAGTTAGTAAAAGCCCTTATCATGTGTAGATGATTCCATATTCTATTATCATACTCTCTTGGGTACAACTATCGTGATTTTTATAATTATTTTGTTTCCTGGCAGGCACGGCAAAACATTTTGCAAGGGATGGAATGATAGAAAATTGCTAAATATTGGGAAATATATTTTATATTGACGTAATTCAGTACTTTAATTATGTATCATCTAATGTTTTGTAGCAATGTGGGTTTTTTGAGTCTCATTAGTCTGATATTTATATATTACATAAAGTGTGCTCCGAGATTTACCAGTAAGAACTTTATTCCCTAATTCATACCCTTACACATACACATAATCTCAATTTATATATTCTGTGCGTAACGTTATTAAATGGATGTCATTATTCCCATAAGGTAAAAAAACCCTGTAAATTGTCCCTATGTTAAACCGAGCACACATCTTATTTAATCAATACTTTTTGCATAGGAATCAAGCATGACTGTCGATAGATGAGAATGAATTACGAGTTCACCATGTGGTTATTTTTTGAAACAATAACCCCAAACACACACACACACACACACACACACATATATATATATATATATATATATATATATACATAATGTTAATGTGTGCGTGTGGATGTGTGCGCGCGCTTGGGGTTATTGTTTAAATTACTAATGTGTTATAAAACATTTATCCAGGAATGTTAGGCAAATAGTGATGATCTACGGCAGAAACAAATGGGAATGCTCTAGAAGAGTGCATTATTTTTACAGAATACGAAAAAGGAAACAGATACTCTGGAGCAGACAAAAAAACAATTTTAGCAGAATTGTTTTTTATTACTATGTTTGCTACTCATTATGTTAGGAACTTCAGTGTCTATGAGTACATGTTTCTCGTTGGCAACACAATAACTTATTATCATATTAGGAAATGCAGTTTTATTTATTTTAATTTAATCTTCTGCCTTTCTAGTCTGAGCAGGTTCTTTTTCTGGTAGGTTTCTTTGTTATTCAATAAGCAATAATTGCCACTTCCAATTTTAAAATTCCTATTATTGACACTTTTAATTTATTCTTTAACAAACTACACCATGTATATAAACATTAACAATGTTAATCCTGCATAATTGGTTTAGTCAAATTGATAGTTTTGTTTATCAGACTGTTTGACATTTTTTGTCTCAGTTATTGTTTTTGTTTTTTTTACTAGCAAATTGTGCATCTTCATTTCATTATCAAAGGATCTGATAAATTTTTAATCATTGTTTTTTCTTTTTCATCAAATGTTACTTCGGTGGACACATACATGTTTATTCATTATCTTTTAGAAAAAGTTTTAGGAAATCATTGCTTTTGATTTGCGTCAAATATGCATACAGTTCAATATATAATTTTAAGAAGACGTTGAACAAATAATGCAATCCTGTTATTTATTTTAGTTTTAAATCTAGCTGTATTCAACATATGAACTGAATGTAGCTAAGGAACTAATTCATTTTGTCTTTTAATGCAGATTTTAATTTTGATACAGATTGTTTTGTACCCATGTAATCAGCTAGTTTTGTATAAACCGATAAACACAATTAGTCTGTAAGTCATGTTCGTAATAGGCAGAATGCAGCCTTTCATAATTACATTCATTTTGTTTGTCGTATATCTGAATACCACTCATGACGTGCTTACTCGTTGTAACAGAATTGTTACCGAGTGGTTGGTGGATTAAATAAACGACACAAACACAATATGTGAAAGATGATATAAATTTATGAAATAAATTATTAATGACAAATAATGATGTATCAACACAATAAAAAAACTCGTGCGTTCAACACACGATCACACTTCACAACCATTCACAATTTAAAAATAAATTAAATATTAATATAAAATAAACACAGATCCAAGGAACCTTCTGGACTACACAAATGTTTCATATAAAATGGAACCTTTACAAAAGTTATATTATCGCACGTATAAATTGCAATAACAAATACAAACATCAAATTACATTATCGCACGTATGGACTGCGACAACAAGTACTAACATCTACATGTATTAAATCAAGTTACTAACTGTTATCAAGATTCATGTAATCCCTTGGAATCCTACAGATTCAAAGTAACCACGTGTAAATATAACACTGTATTCAATTGTAACAACAATTGAAACACACACATGCGTCTCGACCCTGTACAACCGTATGATTCTCCAACTGGTGAATCACCACACAGCTTCTCCGAATACCTAGGGTTGACCCAACACTTTTATCGGCCACTTGCCCTTCACGGATCCACTACAGTTATACGTACAGACAGCATACAGCATCTACTCGAACCACCGGTCCCAAACACATAGATGCTACCCCGGACGTTTACACCTCCAGACAGCTCCGACACTCGGTCATTTAAACTTCTAGATTTCCGGATATTTACACATCTCGACAGATATCCTCAGACATCCTGACCTCCTGTTCACGCCAGATACAAACGTAGACGGACAGACAGTCAGACAGACAGACAGACGCTTCAATTTGATCACACAATCAAATGGCACAATTAAACAGCACAATCACGGCACAATCAATCACATTCAGCCCTTTTGCTGGAGCAGTCACTCACATTCAGCTACAATTCAGCTACAATAAAGAAACCAAACTAATAATAGTTGTTTCTAAAACAATCTAAAACTTAGATTACGCTATTGCATTTAAAGACTAATAGTGACTAGTAATTCCAAATATTCAACGGTTTAAATCTGCATTGTAATAAAGGCATCATTACATGAAATGATAAACTGAATAAAATTCACAATAAAACGAAATATAAATTTAACACTCACCCCTTTGGCTGGTGAAAGAATGACGAGCATTCTCTTTTTTGACAAGATACTTTTGACTCGTAATCTTTTTAGAAATATTCTGCCTTATATGTCCCCAAATAGGTGAGCAGAATTCACGGCAAAATTCCCGTGCACCCCGTGATTATAATGTTCCTGACTTCAAGTGATTTGTAGTCAGGCACATGCAAATCGCTACACGTCGCTTACCTTGAAAAACACTTATTCAACCCAGGTAACGCATGTACGACGAAACCAAAAAAATGGTGAAATTAGTTTGTATTCAAGAAGAAATAAATTCAATTTTCGCCTAATTCTGTGACACTCGTATCTATTTGAAATCGTGCTATTGCCATCTTTTAGTACTCCCAATCATACGAAAGATACAAAAGTATGTTATCATCTCTAATTCATCATTTGGATAACTGATTATTCAAAATTTCATGATGTCTGCAAGTATTGAAATAGACGTTACTAAATTCTGCAAAGACGTCGAACAGCAGGAAAGTACATCGTTCATATAATAATCATTGACATCTCCATATGATTTCAGGCTGAACTCTTCCACCACATCTGGAATATAGTGATGATCGTCCATGGATAAAAGTGATGAAAATGTAAAGGATAAGTCAAACGTTTTCATTTGTGTTATTGTAGCTAAACGTTACCTCGATACAGATTTACTCGAAAGTTGCTTTCCTTGTATAACGTGTTATGCCTCTCAGCTAAACGTTACCTCGATACAGATTTACTCGAAAGTCGCTTTCCTTGTATAACGTGTCATGCCTCATTTTATTTTTCATCAGGTAGAGCTTAACATGTTAGATTATTCAAACGCAATAGCACTTTCCTTAAATGTAGCCATTTGCACCACTGTACTGAATTATGATAACACATCAACAGCCCCCCCCCTCTCTCTCTCTCTCTCTCTCTCTCTCTCTCTCTCTCTCTCTCTCTCTCTCTCTCTCTCTGATCTATCAAACTCGAATTTTGATTTTGTAATGTCCTCACGCTTATCATATAACGTCTGAAATATCTAACTGTATTTTGTTTGGTGTTTATGGCTGTTTGGTTAATTATTTATTTATTTAATTAATTAATTAATTAATTATTCCAGAGTACAGAATTTTTTATATTTTTTGTAGACTAATACAAGTGTTTAGTTCATAAGCAATTTGTTTGATTCTCGGTATGTATTTCTTCTGATCATTTCATATTTAGGTTCATTTTTACGCTTGTTAAAACACTCCTTTACTTTCGGTTCAAATTTGGAATGTAAACATTCAAAGAGATGTGTCATTACATTATCCATCACACTTCCATTCGTCGTGACACAGCTCTAGTTCTCTAATAAAATGTATACTAAAAGTTTTCGCCCTCCTGAATGGGTAACCTCAAAAATATGATCGTGAAGGCTAATTTTTTAATTTTCGAATTATGCTTTTCTTCAAATATCTCAATATTTCGGGAACCTTTGCTGCTGGCCTTCTTAAAATCTGTATTTACTTACACTGAAATGAAAGTTGACTCCCAGTCTCTTTTTAAAAAAAGTTTTGTTTATTCACACATCTTAGTAGTAAGACACATTGAAGTATAATGTAGGCTCTACCTGTCACATGCTTGGGCGTCGTATTATCAATTAAATATTATTTGTAATTTGCACCCACCTACCCATATATATATATATATATATATATATATATTTATTTATATATATATATATATATATATATATATATATATATAGATGTGTGTGTGTGTGCGTGTGTGTGTGTGTGTGTGTGTGTGTGTGTGTGTGTGTGTTCGTTAATTTTCCAAATCCAATTAGGCAAATGACAATTTCTGCATGATTTCCATTATTAACCTTAGTTGAACACGCATGCCATTATGACATTTAACAAAGCGATTTCTGAAGCAATTTTCAAAATGTGTGTCAAGAGACAAATATATTTTGAAACTGAAGCACGTATTTGCCAAATGCTTATAAAAGCAGCTAATATATACTTCGTGTCGCTATTTGTCCAGAAGTGTTGATCAAAGTTTTTTGTAAGCCTACAGCCATTAAGATACGCACGCTATGCTTTTGTCTGGTACTTTGAAGATGGCGGTCTCATGCGGATATTGTCATTAAGGTAATAGTCATGGATTATTTCTAGTCTGTACATATTTTATTTCTGAAAGGGAGGTTACGTGACTTCGATTAAGTTCTCTCTTTCTCTCTCTCCACACACACACACACACACAGAGATATATATATATATATATATATATATATATATATATATATATATATATATATATATATATATATAGCGTCTTCTTTCTTCCTTCCTAAAATGTAAATATTCAACGGAACCATTTAGAAAAATTGCCTTTACCTTCGTGGGTTCACTCACTGGTTAATGGTAAAGGTAAGCCAACGCATGGTCAGAAAATGATTGTATCAAATACAATGTATCGATGTCTTTTAACGTATATATATATATATATATATATATATATATATATATATATATATATATATATGTATATATTATGCGTATGTGTACTTTAATGGGACATAAGGAAAGAGAACAAGAGTCATAAATTAGAGTTTTTAAATTGAATGAATGACTGGCTGTATATGAAATTATTACAAAGAAACGAGTCATTACCTGCACATATTTAATTAATATATAAGAGACACGCGCTGCTTAAGTTGGATAGTTTAAAGCGGTTTGTGCAAGCAGATAATACGCCATCAAGCTGAGCTTATATTCGCTAGTAATTCTTGACATTGTATTGAAGGCCTCAAACCGCCCTTGTTCACAAGTTCGACTAGTCTACCAGTCTAACTAAAGTTTGGAATGAAGGAAATCATTGTAGAAAAGCTACCTGACAAACCAGTTCTTTGAAATAACCAAAGTGTTAAATTTAAATGACGTTCCATAATAAGTTTAGAGTTAAAAGGTGCAAGCTCTTAATTCCGTCATCGGAGTCGCTTGTTATTCCGTTTTTGCTCTCGAGCGCTCCAAATCATTGATGTGATACATTAAACAAATTTTATTAGAGACTAATCTAATAAAACATTAGCACGTGGCGCACAAATTGGGTCGAGAAGGAATGAAGAGAGCAGGTCAACTTTTGTAAAGCGGAAATGAGAGAAAAGGCGCCTACTAGATTAAAAATAGACTCGGGTGACTATTGGTGGTCAGCTGTAGTGATCCCATGTTTTCAAGGACTAAGCACGGATGAAGACAAACCCAGCTGTTATTTATTTCCGTGCTAACTGGAAAGCATGTGACAAGATATTGTAAAAATGTACGTACATCACGGATGCTGTAAAGGAAAAAATATACTCATAAATGCTTGGGTAAGCACTGTATCATATCAATCGCTAAATGAAAATAGCGTACAGTGTCAGACATAAAGTGATGTTGGCATTTTATTTAAGTTTACAACGGTGATATCATAAAATCTTGTGTTACAACTTTCGACTAAAATCGGTAGACCCCACGGACGTCGCCGATCAACATCGGATTCGTACACATGTAAAGCTGTCCGGGTTTCTCAATTCGAGGGAGACATTACACGGTTCATAATATGATGAAAGGTCGATATAGTTTGTAATGAAACCCAGCGATGTTTATGACCAAAATCTTTCAATATTCTGTATTATTCATATTATTTGGCACATTCAATATTTTGCAGGTAACGGTGGCATGGGGAATTTAACAGCTAATAGACTTTGAAACTTATTTTATTTTGTAAATATTTGTCGTCTAGTGCAGCAAATATTAATTGGTGGACTATTGGGAAATAAAATAATTCAAAACAAAAAGAAACAGCCAAGAAAGTAAGAAACTAATAATAATAGTAAATAAAATAATAAAATAGAAGTCTTTCTTCAGAGGTTAAACTATCATATAAGCATATAATTATCTATATTAAAAGTAAATAGACTGTCATTTGATTAGGGGATTGGTGTGACGCGCACATATATTATATTGTAAAATACACATTATGTGGATCATTGGTTTACTTGCTTGATACCAGACCGAAAGTTTTCGGTTCAAAACCTACGACCGGATCAGTCCATTGCAGACAATATAGCTTGGACCGGTACAAGTCATTTTAATCCTATTTCTTTTTTAAATTGAATAACTTACTTGTATTTTGTGCTTTATAGATCCAAAGAAAAAAAGGGAGTTTTCAACGGATGTTTTTGCTTCTGTACACATGTATACATTTACACTAATTACTGTTTCTTTGGAGGATGAGTAACATAACATTCTGACATGTCGCTCAGCTTTGCTTAGAATTATTTCTTTATCGTATTTTACAAAGCTCAGACTTGACATGGGTACTTAATTATGTTAGATAAGATGGACAATGTATGGGCAGCCTTCCCAGAATCCATCTGTAGTCTATGTGTACCTATTATTTCTGGATAAAGTGGGGGCAATTTATGGGCATTCGTCCCTCAGATAGGTCCATGCTGTGAACTATTGGTATATATGAACAGGAATAACTATATTACTTATTATTCGCTGTATTATACTAAAATTTGAAAGCATCTTGCCTACTCTATTTATGTGCTTCGTTTAAGTGAAAATCTTGCAAAATGTCGTTATTTATGATACATTACAAATGATTTCTTTATTTATAGACGCTATGCTCGGGTTTAGAGCCAAGCTTAGATATGTTTTTAACGAACACTTCAATGCATAAATTTGATCGGATAATGCAATAAATTGGTCGGGTTCACAAGCGACCAAAACTTTAACCTTACCTTAAAAAATAAAATACGGAAGCTGTGTCGAAACATTTTGCCTAATAATGTTTTCTCACCAGGCAGAGTACGTAATTGTGAATACATCACAAACAATGCATTCCTTTCTGTTAAATACAATGGACTATCATTAGCAAAGCCTAATTACAGAATGTCATACAATATCATAATGCTGACCAGCATGTTATAGGTACTGATACCGCTTGCTCTTGTAAATAATGCAGGCATTTGCTTAGAAAACGTGAGGTGTACATGCATATATATATATATATATATATATATATATATATATATATATATATATATATATATATATATATATATATATATATATATATATATATATATATATATGGAATGGTAGTCATGTAATTGCCATATTAGCAATATCAATGATTCCGACATTTTGTATAGATTTTATTGCTGTCACTCTTCATTGTATAAGTAGTAGTAGTTGTTATTTTTGTTATTGTTATTCTTCTTTATCTTGTTATTATCATTATTATTATTATTATTATTATTATTATTATTATTATTATTATTATTGCAGGAAGATGATAACAGCAAATAGGACATCAACAATATCTCACAGACACGAGGTTTAAAACCCTTGCAATTCTGACGGGTGTTGCATTATTTCATCGACAAGGGATTCGCAGCTGCATTATTATCTGCAGGCAGAAATTCAGCAGAGAAAAATACAGTCACTACATATGAAAATAGCTATTTTTTTGGGTCATTTTTTCGAACGTTAATGCAAGATATTGAAAACGAACATATACACTGTTACAGAATGCTCTATGAATTCAGTCTTTGTGTTAAAAGGCCAGGATTCAATCACGTGACAGTTTGATAAGAAACTATAATACTGACTTTTGTCAGATGAATTAACTAGAGAAAGGAACCTAAGATAAAATGGACCATCAGCAGTATCATAGAGTACCATTTCAGTTAATTGAAATGATCTCAAATTTGGGACTGTTCTTTGGGATGACAACATTAATCAGATACGTTTGACGTTTATCCTGTCTTGAATGGTGTTATATGCTCGTCTAATACGTTAGTTTCGAAGCATTTCAGGCAAAATGTATTAGAAAGGTCTTATGAAGCAGACGTTGCCTTCAATACTAAGGAATTTCAGCCATGAATTATATAACTTGTCGGCCTCATTGATTACGTCATTGAAGACAGTGATAATTCATGCATTGCTACAGAAATATACAGTAAATGTACATAAGATTTGGGAAACCAAGATATCATTAATTAAAAAAAAATATTAGACGAACATGGCGAATTTGACCTCGTTTTCAGGGTTGGCTGTAGGCATAATAATGGTAGTTCCGCTTCTGTCTGTTATGACAATAGTAAGTAATGTTCTTCTAATCATTGTAATTCTAAGGACGCCTGTATTGCATACGAAAACGAACGCCATGATGATTTCCATGTCAACATCTGAAATAATAACTGCATCAACGTGCATGCCAATTTTTACTCTTATTCACCTATATGGTGATTGGGCGTTGTCGAGTCAGGCATGCGCATTCTTCGGCTTTTGTGATAACATGGTCTCTTCTTTCAAGGCACTTGGATTGATGATAGTTTCGCTCGACAGATGCACTGCTGTGTCCAGACCTTTGCAATATAACAACCTTATTTCAAAACCTATGACAATGACAATGGTAGCATTTTTGTGGTGCCAGAGTGTCATTTTTGCCTTTTTCCCGGTGTTTGGATGGGGAACCTATACATTTCAAGAAAATGTGGGCTGTATGTTTGACCTTAGAGATTCATCCGGGTATCCATATGCTAGTATAATCTTTTGCGTATTCATTCCTTGCCTTGTTGTTGATATATGTTTGATCAAAATAATCGTTGAGGCAAAATCTCACCATCGGGTTTTAGTTATTGCCCAGCTACCGGTGGCTATGTATTCTGGGACGTCAAGCGTTAACTACACGAGAACTACTTTGAAAGCAATGAAAGTGTTCTTGATAATCGCTACAGCATTCATGTGTCTATGTCTGCCAAGATATATTTATATAATTTTGCTTATCTTAAACCGAACTCCTTCCTTATCAATAGTATGGACAACATTGATGTTACTTCATTTCTGTTGTTCTGTGACAAATCCAGTCGTAATTACATTTTACAATAGCAAATTTAAACAGAGTGCTAGGTCGCTTTTTAAGTGGAACAGAAATCGAGTTATACCTGCGCGAGAAAGAGAACTGTTTACTATTTCAACGGGCCTTCAGAGTGTCCTTGAAGCGTCCATTGCTATTCATACAACGCACAATATTTATTCTGAAGATGCGAACCTGAATGCATCGCAGCTGTTTCTCACCAGTCGGGTTTCCTTTAAAAATGCAGGGACTCCAAATAATCCAGGACCAAGTTCTTCAAATATTCCCGGGAACCAGACAAAATCGAACCAGTCGAAGAACACATTACAAGTTGGTTTCAATTTTTCACTGAATGTAGAAAGACGTACCTAATTGTTTAATATATACGTGTTTCAAATTTCTTTTCCATGTTACATTTTTAGGCATGTCAGTTTTCTGACCCATCTGTGAATGATTTGGGTATACATAGATACTCGAAGTAAAATTTTCTGATTTTGAAAAGCGTCGACAGTAGTTTTTGAGTTTATAAATAGCTCACATGATTGGGTATACGTAATTAAACAACTGTGCCGTGTACCGCAGAAACATTAAGAGGACGGAGACCCACCTGCCAGAAGAGGAAATGTATTTTTGTTATAAACCATCGTACGGATGGGATTAATTTCATGAAGGAAGCGGAGAATCAATACATAACTGAATCTATAACAGACACGCTTCCAAGCTATGAACAATTAGTTGAAGTAAGTTGATACGAGAAAAAATGAAGTGGCCCATTATTGATAATCTAGTTGATAGCATTTGCTTCAACAGATTTAAATCACGGTTACGGTATACCTATAACATATATTAGTGATGGATGAAGTTTTATTTATGGGATAATGACCTTTCAAGCCAGTGTTTAACAGTACCACCACTACTACTACTACTACTACTCATTATATCACCACCACCACCACCATCATCATCATCATCATCATCATCATCATCATCACAAATATAATGTGCGAGCGTGGTTTTTATAAAGTTTTCCTTTTCCCCTTCAATGTTCGCACGTTCCTCACAACCAATGCTTCTATTCTCTGGTGAACTGAATAGGACTATTTATATTTTATGAGAATTATTTTGGAGAATCATATTATTCGGTTTGTTTTCGCACGAGTATGTGTTACTGATAGTTGTAATGAAATAATTAATTAGTGTTGAACATTCAAATAAAAGTCTCGTCATTATAGTTAAAGTGTATATTAGTTATTTCAGAGATATTCAAATTTGTTTTTGTTCTGTGTTTTGAAAGTCATGGTCAAATAAGTAAAACACAAGTTAACATTTCTGTTATACCTATGTAACATTTAAAAAGGTGGCGATATTCTCTTCAAAATCTGTCTCTCTGTCCCTCCGTTTGTAATGGAATTAATCTCTTTGACTAATAAAGAGACAAATTTGAAATATTGTAAGAAGACCCCGATTCGTCTTCAGGCTTACATAGTGGTTTAATAATTTCGCTCTGACTCTTGGGATGGGAGCGGAATTTTGGAATAATTACTGCTCATTAAAATCTTGTAGGTAGATATCTTTAGTTGGCTTGCGTCATCCTCAAAGCCATATCTGATTCTTTCAAAGTACTTTTCACTACCTCATTTCAATTATTATTATTATTATTATTATTATTATTATTATTATTATTATTATTATTGATAACTGCGTTCATTGCTTGAAAAACATGCCCTAGCCACCAAATGCAGAGTATCAATAAAATAAAAAAAGTGTTCTCCATGGTATAGCAATGTTAGGGACCAGCTTCGCACTGCTAAAAGACATCGCCGAAAAGCAGAGAGGCTTTGGCTTTCCACCAGACTCACTATTCATAAACAAATCTACGAAGTCGCTAAGAAGAACGTCACAAACAGTCCATTTAGCCAAATCATCCCACTACAGTACTAAGATCACGGAGAGTTCCAGCTGCAAAGAGCTCTTCGAGATAACTAACAAACTAATGTCAAGGAACAAATGTACACCACTTCCAACAACCTTCTCTCCACTAGACCTACCAGACCAATTTGCAAATTTCTTCGATGACAAAGTACAAACCATTAGAGATTCGCTTGACAGCACAATTTCAACTGATTCGTCACCATACAGTTATGATGCAGAATGTCAGCGACAACCGTTAGGAGCATTTGAACCTGTTTCTATTGATTTAGTACGGACAATCGTGATGAAAAGTGCACCAAAGTCTTGTGAACTTGATCCAATTCCGACATCACTGCTGCTTGAGTGCTTAGAACCAATATTGCCTTCACTAGCTGATGTTATTAATATCTCTCACATCAGGGGAATTCCCATCATTTTTCAAACCTACCATCGTTAAGCCACTGCTGAAGAAACCAACACTGGACCATAACGATTTAAAGCACTACCGCCCAGTTTCTAATTTCCCATTCATATAACAAATCTTAGAAAAGGTTGTTCTAACTCAACTTGTATCTCATTTGAATTCTGCAATGTACAGTCTGCATATCGCCCTTGCCATAGTACGGAAACTACTCTTCTGAAAGTATTTAGTGACATTCTCTCTGCTTTGGATAGTGTAAAGATTACAGTCCTCACTCTCCTGGATTTATCTGCAGCATTTTACACAATAGATCATGATATATTACTTCACCGTCTCCAGCATGTATTTGGCATTCAGAATATAGCCTTACAGTAGTTCAAGTCCTACTTAGTGAACAGGACACAAATGATATCTGCAAATGGAATACACTCCAGCCCAGTTGACGTATGTTGTGGTGTTCCACAGGGATCTGTTCTTGGACCTGTTCTCTTCATTCTGTACATTCATCCGCTCTCAAGTGTCATAGATCATCACCCAGTGTCGCACCAATTGTATACTGATGACACCCAAGTATACAAGTCTAGCCACCCAACTGAAGTTGATGCTACCATCCATGGAGTAGAGAAGTGCATTTCTGATGTGATATCATGGATGACATGTAACAAGCTGCAGATGAATGATGAAAAAACTGAGGCTATTCTGATCACAACACAAAGACTTTCTCATTCACATCCTTTACCTCAGACAATAAATATCAGCAACACCAACATTAAATTCTCACAGTGAGCACGGAACCTAGGCGTTACTCTAGATTGTACTCTCACATTGCACCAACATGTCATGAACATCTGCAAAGCTGCATATCTTGAATTGAGACACATCAGTTCCATTCGTAAATATCTTTAAGCTGATACCACTAAAACACTTGTGTGTTCATTAGTACTTTCAAGACTGGACTATTTTTATTCAATTCTGTCTGGTTCGTCACAATATTTACTCCAGAAACTTCAAACAGTTCATAAACACAGCTGCACGGATCATCTTTAGAGTACCTTGATCAGACTACACCTCACCACTGCTCTGTACCTTACACTGGCTATCAATTCGATACAGAATCAAACATGAAATTTGTTCTCTGTGCTATGTTTCAATGACAGACTCCAGTCCAACATACCTATCCATCCTCACCGATGTGTATACACCAGCTAGATCCTTACGCTCTTCTTCTGATAATCGTATACTCATTGTTCTCAAGGTGAAAACAAAGTCATATGGACAACGTTCGTTTGTACACCAGGGCCCGGCGACGTGGAACGAATTGCCCATTGAAATTAGACACAAAGACACAGTGGTCCCTTTTAAGAGTGCTCTTAAGACTCACCTGTTTCGAATGCAGGGACACACTAAGCGACCTAATCATGTTTTGTATCTTATATTTTTTTAGCATGTTTTTGTTTTCCAATTTCATTGTTTTTGTCATCTGTTGTTCTGTATTGTAGTCATATCATTATTGATGGTGTAAAGCGCTTAGAGCTTCGAAAGATTAGGCGCTATACAAAGTCCTTATTATTATTATTATTATTATTATTATTATTATTATTATTATTATTGACGTTCTTCTTGTTATTCTTGTTCTTCTTCTTATTATTATTATTATTATTATTATTGCTGTTGTTGTAAAGAGAGATAGTTGGTACTTGTTTTTGGTTTATCATGCTTGGCTTTTCAGTTTAAGCCAGGTACCAACGAAAAATATGTCTAATCACATAAAGGCATATCCTGTGACATGCATACATACATAAACATACGCACACGGATAGATATATAGATACATACGTACATACATACGTACGTACGTGCGTGCGCACACACACACACACACACACACACACACACACACACACTGCGGGGTGGTGACGGAGTAGCCATAGTGGGAGAACGTTCATTTGACCTTACCTCTAGATTTATTTTTGTTTTTTCTTGAAGAGACCCTTTCGGCCTCTTCGTTATCCTAATTTAGGTGTCCTCTGCATGCCACCGCACAATATATGAATGGAAATGACGATTTGATTATCAGTAGCACGAAGTAATCATTTGCAAAAGACATCATGTTCCTTCAGAACGAGTATAATTACACGTGATTACTGCATTTCACACTTGCTCTTTTTATATGTTCATTGATTAGTCTGCAATTATATGGCAAAATCCATTATCAATATTACAAAGCTGACACTATTAGTTGCTAGGCAACCTAACTAGCAATAACACGTCTGAAAGCGCATAGCTGCACGGGGAGCAAGACAAATATTTTAAATTACATCGTTTGTCCATTTTGTTAAAAACGTAATTCGTGTACTCCTCTGACAATAGCTTACTAATCTCTCAATATGGCCTCACTTTATAAAATCAACCTTCTGTTTTTTGATTGAGCAACTAATTAAGTTATCTCGAGTGAAATAAAATACTTTGCATTTTTTTTCTGACACGAAAATAGTACTTGTATAGTACAAGTCTGGTAGTACATGTCATTATACTAGCTTTGCATATGTCTGGTAATTCATGTTGATAAGTCTAATGAAAACATCGGGTGTTTAGTGAAGTCAGTACTTTAACAAAGTGGTCGGCGTGCGATTGTAGAGCATCTATCTAATTATGTGAGGAAGAAATAAAAAAATAAAGAAAGAAAGAAAGAATTAATGATAGAAAGAAGGAAGGATATATATATATATATATATATATATATATATATATATATATATATATATATATATATATATATATATATATATATATATATATATGGATAGATAGACCCATCCATCCATCCATCCATCCACACACACACACGAAAAGTTCGATAGATGGATGTATGGATGGATGGAACCGGGAAATCAGTAACAGATTCAAATGATATTTTGTATATGTTTTTAATTTACTGGATTAGACGTTTTCCATAAATTCAGTTTAGTTATGTTTGACCTAAGTTAAAAAAAGAAACACTGAATCTAGCTTATGACATTGATTTAGAGACATTGGCAATTTTAGCAAACTGCTTTTTCTGTACTTTTAATTTTTTAAAATTCTTTCGAAGAGTAAAATTCGTTTATTTCAGTTAAAGCCATACTGGGAGTACGTGATGTTAGGCATGTAAAATGCTTTTTTTTTTGTTCTAGAAGAATGACCATGTGACTCTCATCCGGAAATTTGTTTTATGTCTTAAGTTAGCCTTATACCTAATGTTTTGGTATAGAAGTAGTCTGTGGGCTTTAAATGTTTGACATGTTAAGTTGTGTTGTTGTGAACAGTCCGGGTTGGGATTTTATTTTCTTCAAATATTTTGATTTCATGTGATTATTTTTCCTGGAAATAATAATGTGCTCCAAATAATATCTTGGACAAGGACATTTATCGAAATTTACACAGACTTCAAAAAGTACAATAATAGTTTCTGTGATTCTAAAAGAGTCTTTTGACACTGCATTACTTTGCAGGTTACAACATACATCATCGTCTTCTGATTTGGATTTCATCGGGATTCGAACTAAGTTTCATTTAGACGTTTTATACTATGACTTCTTTTTGTTAAATATTTTAATTATGTTTAAAGTTTGATTCGTAAACGCGTGTTTTTTCTCCTTTTTCACTTGATATTTTTTGTGGGAAATAATTTATTTGTTACATTTTACAACGTTTGTTGTCTTCACTTCTTTTCCTGTTACTTTTTGTAAGAGCTTAGACTCCTAACAGTAGGTAGATGGAGTAGTAGCAGGTATATATGTAGAATGTGTTTAAATATATATATATATATATATATATATATATATAATATATATATACAGGTATATATGTAGAATGTGTTTAAATATATATATATATATGTATATATAATATATATACAGGTATATATGTAGAATGTGTTTAAATATATATATATATATATATATATATATATATATGTATATATAATATATATACAGGTATATATGTAGAATGTGTTTAAATATATATATATATATATGTATATATAATATATATACATGTATATATGTAGAATGTGTTTAAATATATATATATATATATATATATATATATATATATATATATATATATATATATAATATATATACAGGTATATATGTAGAATGTGTTTAAATATATATATATATATATATATATATATATATATATGTATATATAATAGATATACAGGTATATATGTAGAATGTGTTTAAATATATATATATATATATATATATATATATATATATATATATATATATATATATATATATATATATATATATATATATGTATGTATGTATATATAATATATATATAGGTATATATGTAGAATGTGTTTAAATATATATATATATATATATATATATATATATATATATATATATATATATATATATATATATATGTGTATATATAATATATATATATACAGGTATATATGTAGAATGTGTTTAAATATATATATATGTATATATAATATATATATATACAGGTATATATGTAGAATGTGTTTAAAAAAAAATATATATATATATATATATATATATATATATATATACAGGTATATATGTAGAATGTGTTTAAATATATATATATATATATATATATATATATATATGTATATATATATATAATATATATACAGGTATATATGTAGAATGTGTTTAAATATATATATATATATATATATATATATATATATATATATATATATATATATATGTATATATATATGTATATATAATATATATACAGGTATATATGTAGAATATGTTTAAATATATATATATATATATATATATATATATATATATATATATATATATATATATATATATATATATATATATATATATATATATATATATATATATATATATGTATATATAATATATATACAGGTATATATGTAGAATGTTTTTAAATGCTAAGAAACATTACAATTTGGATAAAGCTTTAAACGTTGAAAAAGATAGTCCTGTGACAGAATTTTCGTAAAAAGAAACAATTTTTACAACCCGCACGTAGTGCACACATACGTTATGTCTGTTTTTGTTTTTTTTTGGCCACGAACATCCAGTTTCTTCTACATTTAATCCATCCAAATATATCCCCGTAGTCTAGTTTTACTTTTGTTTTCCTTTTAATAATAACGTTTTCAAAATGCTGAATGCGATAACAGACTTTATTTTATATTTTCCATCACTATTCTTAAAATGCTTTAAGTTTTCGAATAACTGTTTTAGACACTTCAATATAGCCTAACACTGTAGTGAAAGCTTTCTTGCTCACCTTAAATTCCATCTTTTTATGAAAATGGATTTCTGCAGGATTACTATTTAAACTAGTCTTGCCTCAGCTTCTAGGATACCTTATTTGTTTAGATCGTATTTTTCAAATTATTAAAATATTTGTTTAGCATGCTACCGCTATAGACGAATGAAACACTTAATGTATATATATATATATATATATATATATATATATATATATATATATATATATATATATATATATATATATATATATATATATATATATAAATATATATATATATATATATATATATATATATATATATATATATATATATATATATAACAGAAAATTCAGTGCATAAGAAAATTCTAATAACTCTAAAGATGACTGAATCATTTCTTATCGTGAACATGTTCAGCAGTACAGTGCCTAGAGGACCACACTAGGTCAAAAGACTGATGATGATGTTCGTCAATATTCATTATTTAAAGGGAGGTCAATGAAATGGACAAATCATAAACCAGCTTCATCAGTTATGTCCCATTGGCTGCTAAGGATTCTGTGATAACATTTGTGCTTGACAGCGTGTTGTAGAATAGATGGAAACAAGAAAATGCCTTTACATATAAATGATGAGAAAGAGAATGAAAAGAAGAATTGTTGGAGTATTTATATAAGCTTGTTTATTTATCTTGACAAAACTTGTATATTTTAAAGTCATTAGTTAAATACTGTTACAATCGTCCGTTCGTTGGTGAATGTTGAGTAATTCAAACTCCGGAGAAGAAAATAAGTTCACCATGAACATTTAATATGGCAAACTGGCACTAAACTGGTTCAAGGGAAACGGACTTCGGGTCTAATAATTAATTATTTTCCCCCATTTTCTATTGTAACATCATATGAGCAAGTGCGTTTGGAAATAAACTTTTAAACACATTTTACATGATGTTAAACTTAAAATTCAGTTCCATTGTTTTAATATGACTTTCTCTCTACAGATCTATTTAAAAAATAACAAAAGTGCGCGGCCCCTGTGATTGCGGTGCCTGCTTGTGCCAAATCGATCCAATCGGTCTAAGTCCGGCCCTGAGTACACGTGTCGTAAATGAAGCTCGCAATACGGTGTCTGTTGTTCGTTACCCTGCAAGTGGTGAGAACATTAATTTGAAACTTGTTTTGAGATCGGACGGTATGTGAATGAGAAACTCAAGGCATCATGCGTCTTTTAGAAATGCTATGCTAGGTCTGAATTCCAAGCCATATTCGTCCCTTTAATTTACTTATCATTTGTAGTACATACTTCAACTATCACGTGCCTTATTAAAATGTTTGGGGTTTCACGTGCCACTCGTGCCATAGGATGCCGACATCATGCGTAAGGCAATGTCTCATATATTTATGATAATCTAACAAGCGATGCATTATACTAAATCAGGATCTGTTGGAAATGAATATTTCTAATGCTTTTTTATTTGACACGAAACCTCTGAATTAATGCTCTTATAAATCCTATGTTCTCATACAATGAAGATAGCATTGGGAGTAATGTTTCATAATTCACAAAACACTGAAACGAAATGAAAGCCTTAGATAGATTCAATAAACATGCTGCCTAATTGTGTGATGAATAAAAGATTCAGGAAAGGAAGACATTGAGCACAGAACTAGCTGTCCTATTTAGTGATAAATATATTCTATTGGTCGTTAACACACCATGCATACCAATCGCGTAAAATGTCAACGACAAAGTGCAGTCAAACGACGGATTGGGCCCATATTTGGCTTGATTACCTGGCCCATTGACCATAATTCAATAGGCCAGATGACAGGCTAGTTCAATGTGTGTGTGTGTGTGTGTGTGTGTGTGTGTGTGTGTGTGTGTGTGTTGGATTCTTAACGTAGCTTTAACAAGTTCAGACACATCGCTACGATGTCTGCTGTGTGGCAGTTTATATCGATGTCTAGCACTGGGGCATCATGCTGCAGACATGTAGCATGATATCCCAAATAGTCAAATTATCCTGACACCAGGCCGACCAGTCCTAACACTAACCTCTTAATGCTGAGCGCCAAGGGAGGCAGCTGTTAGTACCAATTTTGTAAGTATGTGGTATAACTCGGCTGGGGATCGAACCCACGACCTCCCGCATCCGAGGAACAGGGCCATAGGAGCGGTGCTAGTCCAATGTATTATTTAGTATAGAAATATTAAAGACAGCATAAAATAAGTAGTGTATAAAATCAGTTCCATTTTAAAACTTGACAGCCTTACCACCTTAGGAAAAAAAGCAGCAGGAGGGTGGACAGACCGAAACTATTTCAAGCACACCGAAACCAATTCGGGCAGACAAAAAAAAGGAGAAACTATTTCAGGCAAACCGAAACCAATTCAGGCAGAAAAGAAAAAGAGAAATGGTTTCGGTTTGTCACGCTATACAACCCGGCACCGATGTCCCTGCGGAGATGAATTGTTATTGTAAAACTCTTTACGATGAAAGTCTTAAGACGAAAATCCGTTTAGGATTTCACAAACAGAGTAATATGTAAAGCCTCACCTCGTAAATCAATCAGATTATTGGACTGGTCAGTGAGTTTAAAATCAATTCTCGTTAACGAATCATTATGACATCGCATATAGTCCCGATTAGTTGGATCGTCAATTATTAAAAAGTATGGAGGAGCTGTTGGTGCAAATGAATATAAAATATATCCTTGTTGGGATTGATTTGATCTTTCGAGATTTATTTGGTAACTTCCTTCGATAACATTACATACTAGATTCACTGCAATCATCGAGGATATATTGACATTTTGAGGAGCGATATGCCTACCACTCCCGTCTGGGTCATTTTTATACTTGAGGATTGTTGTTTGTTGTTGTGTTATTTTTTCCATACGACATCACCATTGAGAGATTGTTTTTAGTTCTGGTGCATTATAGCCTGGAAACTTAAACGTGGGAATATCCTCTACGCGTATATTATATTTCTTTGCGAATTCTATTCTCGTTTGGGGGTGATCATCACCTAATATATGTTGAACCATTTGTAAATTAAGCACTTCCATATCTGCGATAATTTTATTACATACTTCGGTGTACCTGATGACACTATTTCGTTCGGGAGAAATCTTCCTCATTTCGGTTATAAGATAATCTTTAATTTTATTAAAATCATAATTCATTGCTGTAAACTGATTGGTAATTGGTGATTTGTTTAGTGTAAAATATCCTGTAGTATTATCGTCTGCTAGTTTTTTTTTAAACTATTAAAAATATTATCCAGTGGTAAATCATGTATTAATCTAGGACGTAGTATGGATAAAAAGAAAGGTAATTGGATTTTTGTGGTTCAGGTAGTGGTGGATTTTCAGGCCGACCCAGTATTGTCCTTATAGAACTCCGATAGATGTCTACGGCATACCCGGGAGAGTTTATCTCAAGGGGAGATGATAATGTCGGCTCATGAACTGTTATAGCGATTTTCGATTCTTTTCCAGTAATGGATTTTATTCTGCGTTGTAATTCGTTATTGATCTGTTCAATTTGGTATGACCCAGATGGTAGCGAAACAACGTTCCAATCTGGAGTACCATCGGGTTTATTCGTACTCGCAAGGTGCTGATCTAATATTTGGCAAACTATGGTATACTCGTAATTTTGCTAACTCTACCGCCTTAACTGAAACCGCAGAAGGGAAATTCACACTGAATTCAGGATTCGTTGAGGTTATTGAGATCATGCTGGTTTTCACCGGTGTGGTATTTTCCGCTATTCATTGAAGTAGTTCTTGCGATGTTGCCATTGTTATTATATTTGTGTTGTTTTTCTAATTTTGACATCGCGGAATCATAAACACGTACCGTCGCTGAAAACTCACTATCGGATATTAATGTTTCATCGAGTGACGACGATATCATTGAGGATAATTGCAAGTACGCTGTTGACACAACATGAAATTTAACTACGTAATCTTGTCGTTTACGCTGGCTGCATGATGATATTTTTTTGTTATAATCGAAATAATTCCCGCGATTGTTGTCGCCTCTGATACACAAATTGGAACAGCTATCGGGGCAATCAGTGTCACCGAGCAAAGTATAATACCAGCTCCGGTGATTACACCTGATACCGAGTACATTGTAACGTCAATTCCGGTAATTCTTCGTCGGTATTTTTTTATTTTTGTTTGGTACTCCTGAGTGAGTGTTTTGAGTTTAGTTTGAAATGCTCTGACCTGATCATAGCGATACTGCCGTGATGTTGCCAATGATGAAATTTTATTTGTTGTAATAGAATTCAATTTAGTTGTTTACTTAAATCCGCTACGAATTCCACATACCATGTTACTGAAACCCTAACCAAATTATTATCAGTGGATACTATCGTGAATTGTTCAGTTGTTCCTTTTTCGATGATCGTTGGTATCATATTGTTAACACCAGATGAACTCGTTGATGAAATATTAAATGAGTCGACGACACCAGTGTTAATCGATAAATACCTTTGACGGCCGCGGTGATATTTAATATGTTAGTGGATGGTGTCCAAGTAAATGATCCGTATTGAATCGCGTACACGTTATTTATGATATTTTTTGTTCGTGAGGGATTTTTATTTTTTTCAAGTTTTTCTATCATCCTCGGTAACTCATCTTTGATTGCCTCGATGGTGCTTTTCATCTCATCGATGGATTTTCTAATATCGGGGAGTTTTATGTCGAGTTTATCAAATGAGACTCCAAGAAATTTATCGACGATGTTTGTACGAAAAGTTGAAAACTGTTTTACGTGTTCTTCATATGTGGATTGAAGTGTTGCAAATTCTAACATAGCTGTTTTTATCTCTGTAAGTTTCCGTGTGGTCACCAGTGGATTTTCAAAGAAATCTAACAGTGGTTTGTCAATATTGTCAATTATATTTCTTTGTAATTCAGAAAACCGATCGAATTTAGTTATATGGTCGTCGTATTCATCGCGTAGTTTTTTTAATGGTTCTAAATTGTTAATTATATCCACAATAGTTGAAACAAGTACACCCGGTTTGAGTTTACCATGATCGGAAAACAACACGATAGTATCTTTTACTGCGTCGTGTTGTTTAACTAAAATATCATCAAGGGAAACATTACTAGTTTTCAATTTACCCTGACGATCTTGAAATACGACTATTTCATTGGGATCAACACTTGCTAAGTTCAACATCTCGGATATTTCATCTTCGATTATTTTTTTTTTACATCACCGGTTGCAGATATTTTCGCGGTGGTTCTTTTTCAGGCTTGATAAAGATCTCCCCCAAAATATCAATCCTTATACTCTAAGATCTTTCTAAAAAGCGATTACTCGTATATTCGTGTACGGGTTTATGTGGTGGTTTTCCCGATGATGAAATAACGTTGAGGACATTCATCACTTCTATGCCGCATATTGGTGGGTCATTCATTTTCTGTGTTGGTAGCGTAGAATACCAGATAGGAGTTTTTAAGTGGTTTATATAATGCAGAAATTCTTTAGGCGGCGCTAACCCATATGAATCGAAATAAACAACTGCACGCAGATCAATCGCGTATGCAACCCAGTGAGTTCCAGGTCCGGTGCTGTTATCGAGATTAATAATACCGGTTTCAACGCTGATTGGTTGTTTTGGTAAATGATCTCGCATAAAAACACCTCTAAAGTTTTTTATCGCTAGATTTTTAGCAGCATCGAGTAAATCAAAATTTGACATGGGAACTATTGTTGTTAATAAACTGTCCCTAGTCTCAGGCCGTTTCCGCTGTACCATGAATACGGAGTTCCTAGCAGTCTTAGACCCTTTCCCTTTTTTTTGTATCCCCGCCCCATTTTTGGTTCTTATGATTGAGCAATGCTGTGTAATGCTTTTGCACCAAGAGCTCCAGTAGCTCCTAACGCGGCGGCTTTACCAGCTGAAATTGCAGCGAGAAGTGGGAATACACCACCTGATTTAATCATGTTCTTAATCGCGGACGCAGAGAGAGAGAGAGAGAGAGAGAGAGAGAGAGAGATCTGAACATCCTCTTATCTTTGATGGCATCATTGAAGTGTTTTATCTGACGAGTTGTCAATTATAGTTTATTCTGACCGCCGGACATCTGATTGTGCCTCAGCGATATTGTGGTTCCACATTTTTTAGCTGATTCCGATTGCAAATTTTTAATTTGACCAGGAGTTAACGTAACACTAACAACACTGTATGACATTTTATTAATGACATATTGATCTTATTGTCGACACATTTTCCACTGTTGCATCAGCTATCTTCTTTCGTCCACCAACACTTTCGAGTAGCATTGATTTGTCGCTGAGAATTACAGCAACTGCTCTATATTCGGGGATAGCGATATCACCACCTGCAACCAGACGACTTACACGAGCTCTGAAGTAAATGTCAACTACGGATTGTCTTGTTAAGTCAAGATGTTCCAGCGAGAAGTAGTAGATGGGATATAGTTTTCTAGAATCCAACTGTGATATTTGCAGACCAGTATCCACATTATTATCGCGTCCCATAAATGAAAACAAACGATGATACACGCGTGCTATTTGGTTGGTTCCGTAATCAAGTTGTATATCCTCGGTTGGTTCTTGTTGTTGACCGTTTACCTTCAACGAAACTTCATTACACCCAATTTGATCAAATATCATATGGCTGCGTGTTTGTGAACCCAATCACGCCTTATCCTGTAACGCAATAAACATATAACGCGGAGCTGAAACTCCTTGTTTTGATGCCAGGTGCCATGTAAGTGTTCCATCATTAGTAGAATCCATGGTATCTGTGGTCACTGATATCCAGCTTAGTAATGATTTGCCGCCTATACTCATAAATGATAGTAATTTTTGCTCTACGGTGATTGATGGATTCATTACTGGCATCCACAGTGTTAGTTTTGTTATATTCACCTTGCCACGGTCATCATCCGGATGTGCAGGATCTGCTGGATTCCTCCAGATTGCATCATTATCATCACCCTTTCGCACGAGTGCTACTGTATGCTTCGCTCCATAGATAACTTTCCAAATATATGATGCAGTGGAATCGCCCATGAGAAGAATCTACGATCTCCTTCCAACATTGATATACGTGTTGCAGCTCCTAGATTGTAATCAGGATCATTATTTATAATCATATCTTCGATATTAGCAACACCAACAGGAGGAGCAGCACGATTCTTTGGTTGTCTTATAATATATGGAGTCGGTCCAGCGAGATCATTAATATCTGTAGTAAACATCATAGATGGACCTGCCGATCTTGTATAATCATCGGAGTATCTTGCCAACCCCACTATTGTTGTGGCAACATCAACATAGTGTTCTAAAGACTCGATTTCTCTGTTATCAATCATGTATCTAGAGCTGTTAAATAGCGCCATGATACCATTATTGACAAAACCGACTTTGGCACCACGTGGATATGGTGCTGCTACAGCAGGCGTATCAGCAGCTGTTACAATTTCTCCTTCTACTTCGATAAACGCTTCAGAGGGTAGAAAGAATTTGCTGGTATCCTGGACTTGAAGTTCGATTCTTGATCGACAGTTTGGTTGTACTGCATTATAGGAAAAAAACTGATAATTAAGTACTGAATCATTATTGAGCACTAGGGCATCTAAATCAAAAGCTGTGTCAGGATCCGATTTGGACATATTATTATATATTTCTTGATCTAAATCGTGATCTCGCTCGCGATTTCAAACCACTTCCCGCTATCATATTTGCAGTAATATTTCTGAGTGTTATATCCATCATTTATCCGTGATGCTATATTCTGCTCCACCGCATTGTTTATTATTTTACTAATACTTGCAGGCATAATTTCCGTAGATGGTAGTGGCCCCGCCAGTGATGTCATCACCAATGACGAAGTCATAGGTTTCCTTCGCCGCCGAACTAACGCTACTATTTAATACATCCGCAGTAACAATATTTCCGCGGAATAAACCGTAAAATATTACACGGGAAATCTAATTGATTTTATTTATGAGTTAAGTAAAAAAGATTCTGTGTCAGTGTGGTTACTTCACAGTTTTGAAGACAAAGAAGGTAAATTTGATTCATTTGTAAGACCCAATGGCGAATTATACCGTATTGAATGAAGCCCTCCACAACGAGATGAAAAAACTAGCTAGTGGTTTTTCAACGGATTAAGGCGAAGAATTATTAACAAACTGTTTTACAATACCGTCAGTTGCAGCTCATTTAACGAGGAAGAGAAATCTATGGAAACCAACACGCGCAGAATTTCTCTCAGATATCGAATCAAGCTGCTTCGAGTACAACCATGGAAGATTATGGAATACAAAATACGACCCTAAAAGTATTATTTCGGTTGATATGGTTGCGTGTTATTCCAGGGAGTTTTCTTGGGTACGGAGAATGCTCTGAGTACTTCAAAAGATTTGGACATCCCACACATGAGATGACAAGTGTTGCGATGAATGGACCACTGCCCGATTTTGATTAACCGTGTGGTATTATTTGAACTAGCTAAGGGACTTCATCCGTGTTGTTATATTTGGTTTGGTAGACACATCTCTGAAAAACACTGGATGCCAATAGTGTTATTACGGTATACGATTGATTAGCGAAACCAAAAGTATTCACTTATCTCGAAGAAGAATATATCGTGAAATGATCCAAAGAAATCTTTGAAGTTAGAAATAAACACGCAAAAGATTTCGGTAGAAGAATAATTGGTAAATTCATACAAGGTGGAAAATACGACCATAAACGATATTCTTCGCGGTTGATTATAGATGACGCTGAATACGATTTTATAATCGCAGATGTAACATCTAGGGGTATATACGTCGATCGTAAAGACGCTTTCTTATCCGATGGAACCAAATTAGGTACAATTGTTACTTACACAGATGGAGAAAATCCTTAATACGTTCATCTAAGGTCGTATATACTGGCTTATGCTTCTATTAATTTACTTTCGATGATAAAAAGATTTCCTGACACCGCGGTTAGAGTAGCCACTGATTCATTTTATATAGACGTAAAATATAGCAAAGCAGTGGCTGAATTCACTAATTCAGACGAGATTTGGGGATCATGGAGAATTAAAAAAGGAAACACTGCGTGATTACTCCAAATCAGCAGATGTTACAATTGAAAACAATTACTTGAAAAAAAAATCAGATATCAGAACTATCTAATGCACCGTCGTGTTCCGATCCAATATGAAGATATAAAACCAGTTACTTAAACGGCTGTGGCGGGTCAGGAAAGACGACTCGTGCGATTGAATTATTTCGAGGGAAATCAAACATGATTGTTCTAACACCAACACACAGACTAGCAAGAGAGATGAAACAACGAGGAATTAATGCTTGCACTTAAGACAGTTTCTTTCGATGGAAAGGCGATGAATGGACTCCTGATCGAATGGGCGAGAAATATATTTCCTGAAATCATTATTTGGGATGAGATATGCACATTGTCGTTAGATGTATTACAAAAATATCTTGATTGGCTATTGCTAGCGAATACAAAAGTGATAGTGTGTGACGATTATGGACAACCACCACCATTTGTCGGTTTGTCTCCACATAATTGGTTGAAGAATTTTGCAGACTATTATTAAAAACTTAATACCAATCATAGAGCACTTGATGAACAATTAAGCGAGTTCAAGAAACTAATCAGATTATAACCGGATAGAATCCAATGCGAAATAGCGCGTGAAATAATTTCGGAAACTCCATTAAATGATTTCTGGGAATCGTGGAGACGAATCGATTTGATTGTGGCAAGTAGAAAGATAGTCAGAGACACACTTCAGATGAAATTATTTAACACGCATCAAGAAACATTTACAACACTCACAGTGCCATTGTGCTATAGACCCAAGGGTACACGAAGGCAATATATCGAAGTTGATATTTCTGGACAAAGTGAAAAGCAGATTTTAGTGTTAAATGATATTTTGTTAGTTGATATCGTGTTGTCGAAGATGCATTGCGTGCTGATAATTCCCCATGGAAGTTAGGATACGCAGCGACGATACATTCTTCGCAGAGGTTGACTATATCCGATACAATTGTTTGGATCATAGATAATCACATCGAGTGGTCAAATTTAGTTTATCTTGCGGTGTCAAGAGTACGCAGAATAAATCAACTTCGAAGAGTTGTTTTAGATTATAATGACACTACAATAAGTGATATTGTCAGCGATGATATAATCAGAAAAAACTCTCTGGTTATAAACAACACGATAAAAAAAAAATAGAAAATTTGATATTGATGCCGAATTTATAATAACACTGAAACAACAACAGAATAATCACTCCGCGAGTGTAATTGTCTAATGCGTTGGTGTTGGTCGGATAAAGATCCTCGCCAATTTACCGTTTACAGAAAGAATAGCAGTATTGGTCATACCAGAGATAATGTGATGCTGACTTGTCTTGAGTGCAACAGATGCAGAGGTGCTAATTAAGACCACGCGGTGGTAATTGAGTATCATCGGGTATCACTTGTAATTGTTCACGAGTAAATCTTCGCTGAGGAGCAGTTGAATCCAATCTATAGACTGGCGGTCTACCTGTAGATCTCGTTATGCTAGATATTTTATGTGCAGTAACACTCCAAATAGGATCAGTAGCTCTTTTTTTGCCATCTTCAAGCTCTCCTAGTTCATATAAATACCTTACAGTGACTTTGCCGAGTATTGGTTGTTTTAAAAAAAATCATTTTGTGGTTTTACAGGTATATACTTTTTTAAATAGCGTTGTTAGGTTTCATATTAGTTGTTCAAGAAATCTCATTATTAAGCGCGGTAATTACGCCTGGTAAACTCTTAACCCATTCACGAGATCGTTTATCCTGAATAAATTCATTGCGTATTGATATCCAAATAACCGCTAAGCAAGTGTCCGATTAAATCGTTAAACAAGTGCCTGATCGCGATGTAATGCAGTATGTCCTCGTGTGATGGTGATATTATGATGCTTCATTGTTGATAACACTACACCCTGAAATTCCTTGCCAGGATCAACTTGTAATAGATTTGGCCAATGCAGAGGACCCCTTCGATAAATCCTTTCAAACGCAGAAGTCACCTCAGTTGATGATTTTGTCTTTAGCGGTTCTGCTTGTTTGTATCGACTCGCAACATCAACTACGGTTAGCGCATACTTGTAAATATCCATCATGCGGCAGAAATAATATATCAGCCTGATGAACCTCATTAGGGACGCTGACATCAAAATGCGAGTAGTTAATTTGTTTAGGCGGTGGTAGATACATTTGCCATCTCGCCTGTTTGGATAACCAATCCGTCGCAGTGGTATTTTTCACCTTTGCGGCGTTAGCGAGTTTTCTGATTGCTGCTTTACCCCTTCAGTATCCTCTTGGAGAATAATAAATATATTCCATGTTGTTATCAATTACCAGCACCGATCATCAATTTACTTTTCATCGCCGATTTTATCAACCACGAAGCCAAGTTTTCCTTGAAGGATTTATCAGTGATATAATTCAATTCATGAATCAATTTTACATCTGCAATATGTCTGTTTTGCAGATTACTGCTTTTATAAGCAGCATCATGAGCATGACACGCCTTATCAATGGCGTTTATTGGGTTTTCACCGGGTCGGGGTTGGTTTTGATCATCGAGTCTGATATCGAGTCTGGTTCCGTGTCCACAATAACTATATCCTGGAAGGTGTTTTTCTCCTGGATATTTTGTCCATGGTTTTCCTGGGAGTTTTACTAACTTGGCTGCAATATCACCTCTTCGATTCTTTGTTTAAATCCATGATTTTATCAAGGGAAACAAGTCTAAATTTTTTGGTACCACATTGTACACACTTACCAGCAAGTGCTGATCTGCTATTTTTAGTTGTAATCGTCAAGTCGTTTGTGCTGGTACACTTCTTACATTTCAAACAATATATTAGATCCATAATTTATTTATAATAACATGAATGTAATTGATTTTTCGGCGACAAAAAAAAACGAGAACCTGTTAAACATCTTGCAGCGCTACCAAATTCTATTCGTATGATTATAATCGGACCATCTGGAAGTGGCAAGACACAACTGCTACTTAATTTGATAACGAGATGGATGAAATGGGACAAGTTGTATTTGGTAGCCCCTAGTGTAGACGATCAGCGATGTTACGAGGTGTTAAAGGATTTTAACGAGAAAGCAAAATTGGAAATCGATCAAGATATTATTGAGTTTATTATAACCGATATCGATGAATTTAGTCGTATTTGATGATGTCATGTTAGACAATCAAAATAATCTCGCTAGGATATTTTCCAGAGGTAGCCATAAAAATACCGATGTAATATATGTCACTCAACGATACACTCAAATACCAAAAGTGATCAGAGATAATAGCAATATTCTTGCTGTATTCAACGGAGGGGACACACATACGCTTCGAAATATCTGGCAAACTTGGTGCGGCGGTGATATGAATTACAATCTCTTTAGAAATTTCTTTAGTCATGCTCAGTCAATCCCACATGGATTTGTAACGGTAAATTTACATGATCCTAGATCACAATATTGTGCCGGACTTGATCAAATACTTGGTTGAAATCGTAAACAGTTTTACCATAACAATTCATCTCCGCAGCGACATCGGTGCCGGGTTGTATAGCGTGACAAACCGAAACCATTTCTCTTTTTTTTTTCTGCCTGAATTGGTTTCGGTTTGCCTGAAATAGGTTCTCTTTTTTTATGTCTGCCTGAATTGGTTTCGGTTTGCTTGAAATAGTTTTTCTTTCTTTTGTGTCTGCCTGAATTGGTTTCGGTTTGCTTGAAATAGTTTCTCTTTTTTTTGTCTGCCTGAAATGGTTTCGCTTTGCTTGAAATAGTTTCGGTCTGTCCACCCTCCCTGCTGCTAAAATAAAATGCTCCTCATCATGATTCAAGATTTCAACCCCTTGTCATAAAAGACGCAACTATTTTTTTATTATTTAAAACTACAAGAGCCTCCTAATATCAGATTTCCGGTATTATATTAGTGTTAGCATCTACAAAACAACTCTGGTCTCCTGCTGGTTAGAGCGTCTGTTAAGGAAGCGGTAGGTTGCGTGTTTGAACCCTGGCTGAGTCATACCGATGATTTAGAAATATGGCACTAACAGCTGAATCGCTAGGCACTGAACATAATGGGGTAAGATTTAGGACTAGTCGGCCTGGTGTCAGGATAACGTGAGTGGTTGGGACCTCATGCAACGTGTCTCAGTGACATTACTATAATCATCCACACTGCATACGTCGTAGCGAAATGAATTGAAAAATTGTCCAAGCTATGGTAAAGTTCAAAATCACACACACACACACACACACACACACACACACACACACACACACTTACAACAGTTACAATAGAAGTTGTGACTAACGTGTGGTCTTCGTACTTATGTATTCGTACTATGTATTGTTATTGCAGCCTCTGGTGTAATCAGATAACGCTAGTTATGGCCTGACACTCTGGTGTAATTAGATAACGCTAGTTATGGCCTGACACTCTGGTGTAATCAGATAACGCTAGTTATGGCCTGACACTCTGGTGTAATCAGATAACGCTAGTTATGGCCTGACACTCTGGTGTAATTAGATAACGCTAGTTATGGCCTGACACTCTGGTGTAATTAGATAACGCTAGTTATGGCCTGACACTCTGGTGTAATTAGATAATGCTAGTTATGGCCTGACAGTCTGGTGTAATTAGATAACGCTAGTTATGGCCTGACAGTCTGGTGTAATCAGATAACGCTAGTTATGGCCTGACAGTCTGGTGTAATCAGATAACGCTAGTTATGGCCTGACACTCTGGTGTAATTAGATAACGCTAGTTATGGCCTGACACTCTGGTGTAATTAGATAACGCTAGTTATGGCCTGACACTCTGGTGTAATTAGATAACGCTAGTTATGGCCTGACACTCTGGTGTAATTAGATAACGCTAGTTATGGCCTGACACTCTGGTGTAATCAGATAACGCTAGTTATGGCCTGACACTCTGGTGTAATTAGATAACGCTAGTTATGGCCTGACACTCTGGTGTAATTAGATAATGCTAGTTATGGCCTGACACTCTGGTGTAATCAGATAACGCTAGTTATGGCCTGACACTCTGGTATAATTAGATAACGCTAGTTATGGCCTGAAATCTGGTGTAATTAAATAACGCTAGTTATGGCCTGACACTCTGGTGTAATTAGATAACGCTCTGGCCAATTTATATAGCCAATCTTGTGCTGAAAAGTGGCGTTAAACCCTACAACAACAATATGACAGTAATATAGCTATTGAGACTACAATTCATGTCTTTATTGTGAGTGCAGTGTTATATGAAGAGCAATATGGAATTAATAGTTGACATAATAGTTGACTTAACAGTTGACATAATGTGTCCAAAAAATAAAACATTGTTATTTAACTTTGGACCATATTCACTACATTTACAGTATAATTTTATATACTTGCTCAGATCACTGCAGTATAGAAATGTTGCAACGCATCGTCTGATGTTTGGGTTTTTGCACCGTAATTAAATTTTATATCATATACAACGTAATGTCCTTCTTTTCGTGCAACACTAGAATATTTTATTTGCCAATCTTGTAATGTTATTCCTTGGGTATTTCCCTTCGTTGTGAATCGTCGAGGCCATTATCGTTCACGAGATTCTTCTCCGATAATATAAACGCTAATATGGAAGCACCTGATTTGGACACCGTATTTACTCGTCTATAAATTCAGTCCTACCGCAAACTGCAAAGACCCGAAACTGCAGTTGCATGTTTTGCTGGAAGATCTGAGTCTATGCATTTTCATAATCAATAAAATAAACAACACAGACACTGTTTTGTCACCGCATTAACGTGTGCTTCGCCTCATACGTCTTTAAGAGTAATAAGCGTAGCAATCCAAAACCAGGATTTTTATCGGATGCATGTCTGTATTATTTTTACGGCAAAACAGATGTTATTGAATACAATCTAATTCGAAATTTAATTTCATGAAATTCACAGCAAGATGGAATGTAACGTATTTATTGCCATTTTTAATATACAAACCCCACTTTAATTACACTATTATACATGGACCAGGTTACAAATTCAGGAATCACTCTAATATTCAATCCAAAACATATGTCCATAAAAGCTGAAACAAAAATTTAAAAAAACCTGAAACTGTAAAAATAAAAATTATTTGAAAAAATATTCGTGCTATATAAACCAAACCCAACCAAACATTGGTACTTTGAATTTTTGACTATTTAAGAAGAGTCAGATTTACTCATTGTTAAATTACATTAAAACTATAAATTGAGTCCCTGATGATTAATGCCTTGAATATATTTATTTATATTTTATTTCAAATCCTCTTTCATCAAAGATACTATTTAGAAATTATTGCTGGCATCCCCTAGTGAAGTTAAAACTAATGTCCCAAGAAATATTAAAAAGCTATCATTCGTCTAGAAGCTAAACGTAAACAGTCAACTGTAATTAATTTGAACTCCCTTATCAATAAAAATGAAATACATTTGTCACAGAGCTGATATTTTCACAACTATGTCGCTATCGAGGAGTTATACAAATGATTCAGAAAGATAAATCAACGGAACTCTGACAGTATCATACAGAGATGGCCCCCAAAGACTATATATAGCGAACGCTATTACCGAAACATATTAAATCAAGGCATGACACCGACTGCCATTTTATATCGGAGACGGAATAATGTGACATAGCCTAAAGGCAAAAACGAGATGAGATTTATTGAAATCAATCTTATTACTAGCATCTGAGTCTGGTCAAAGCTAACCGCATAAACCAATTAATTTCTTTGAGAACTTGAAAGTTAGGACTTTCGTGCACTGCTTTACATGGTCACATCGTAAGTCTCATCTGCATGGCAGGGTGACAAAGTTCGTGTTGACAAATGACGTACATGCCACACGTTTCAAATCCAATCCAATTTCTTAAACCTTTTAATTTTACAGTATAATACAAAATATATACTCCTTTTTTGATGTTACTGGAGTAAGTATGATTGTTACGATACTCATAACTCCCGCCACACCTATATTGCGAACGTGATTCCGCAAATATCATCTAGAACAATGCACAAGCATTTTTGACGAACAGAGTTGTATCCAAAACAAAATGCTCTCAAGCGGCATTAATTTCGCTCAAAATGGGGAGCGTCTCAGAACACAGCATCGGTGTAATTATTGAATTCACACATCAATATCTTCGAGTCTATTTTTGTGGCTGGTGAGCAACAGATCAATACGGGTTTTATTCGTGACTTCTGGCGAGTTGTCCCCCGAGCGAACTAAGCCCGCTACGAAGCCCGCATTTGTCAAACAGATGTTGATCAACATCAGTACTCAATTTCACCGCGACACGGATTTTTGACAGCAGCACAATCATAGCCTTTCCTTGGGATGAGAATTAGTGCACAGTGTCAAGCTTGTACACACGCGTATCATTTTTGCCAATCACATGAAGAACATCTCAGAAAAGCAGCACTTCGTTGTTTTACATCTCGTACCAGTCACCGAGATTTGACAGACAAGTGCGGATAAGACGGTGTTTGAGTGAGTTTAATTGTCGATGGAAAGGCGTTCTTGTGAACGAAAGTAATAGAACGAATCAATCTGCAGCAGATAAATTTCATACAACTTCTTCCAGTCACTCATGTATTGGCACTGGTTAGATTTTATACGGGTGAACAGGCTGAACTTCTAAGGTTCATCAGCATCACTGGTGTGTGATTGAAAACAGTCGTTGCCGTATGAATCTTCGCTTTATGTTGATAAACCGCAACTAACCTAGTTCAATCATCATATCAAATACGAACGCATGTTCGAGACAAAACTTCAAAGTGTGTTTCTTTGATTTATATACTTTTGGTATGAATCCCTGATAATCTTCAAGATCACCTACTGGCTTATTTTATTTAAACATGAAAACGTGGGTTCGTTTGTCTACGTATACGACAGCTTCAGCGGCGATAACTGTGAAAGGGCGGTGATTGTGCTAATCGTTGACGATCGGTGAATTTCAGCTCGCTTGACTCCTAGAGGAATTATACAGTTGGGCTGCCAACACACGAAGTTTTCTCACAATCAAACTCGGGCCTTCAGAATAAAGTCCTAACCTAACTCGGTTTTTCTTGCGCATTTTGGTGTTCTTATTCCACAGTAATATTCGCTTACGGATCCGCATGGTCGCCAGAGCTGATTGCGATATTTGACTTGACATGGTTAATTGCAGGTACCAACACGTAAATCGATCCAATGAGATTTTGTATTTTTTGCAATAGCATTCGAGTGTGAACATCCTATATTTCAAACAAGATTATTTAACTTGAATCTTGTTATTTGTGCCGTCGTGTTCATTTTATCCTTTCGCGTTCACCAGGTGGCATTTGCACCAGGAGTAGGTCTTCCAGGTGGATGGATGAATAGTTTACGGATCCATCAAGTAATGTACAGTATTGTTGGCGTAACACAAATTTGAATTTGTAAATCAGGCCTTTGTACTCTGTCTTGTTCCCTCGATTGCAAACATTCGCTTACAAATATACAGACAGACAGACATGCATACATATGTACACAGACATGCACACATACATACATACATACATACATACATACATACATACATACAAGCGCACGCACGCACACGCACACACATATACAGACAGACAGACGGACAGACAGAAAGAAAGACAGATAGATTTAACACATTATTTTATTTCGAATAGGGCTCAAGTACAATTGGAGAAATAACTGCAACATAGCTGTCCTTTATTTTTTATCCACCATTCCACACATTAATGTTAATTGTTTTTTTTACTTTCATTCTGGCTGATTGCCTATAGATTGTATTATTGGTTTTTTTTTGTTGTTTTTTTACTTTCATTCTGGCTGATTGCCTAAAGATTGTATTATTGGTTTTTTTTTGTTGTTTTTTTACTTTCATTCTGGCTGATTGCCTATAGATTGTATTATTGGGTTTTTTTGTTGTTTTTTTTTTCTTTTCTACATTTTATTTTTGGGACACGTCAGAAGACCCTTCGTATTTTTGAATACTTGACTTTTCTACCGATAGCCGTATTTGTACAGAATTTAATTATCAAGCAAAAGAGAATGCATTAATTACAGGTTGAATGACTTAACTTTATTACAAGATTTAATTCATGCGAGCAAAATAAAATACTTTAAAGCAATAAAAACTATTGACATAACACAAGCAAACCATTGTTGAAGGTAACAAAAACTTTGTGGCCGGAAGTGACGTATATTTAACTGGACGCCACAACATAGTTCCTCATAATCATCAGCTGCATGTCGATTCATATACAAACTGAAGTCTTTATATTGTCAAACTTTCCACTGAGAGCAAAACAAATTATTATCAGTATTGTTCTTATTATTATTATTATTATTAGTAGTAGTAGTAGTAGTAGTAGTAGTAGTAGTAGTAGTAGTACTAGTAGGATATATATATAGATAGATAGATAGGTAGGTAGGTAGGTAGGTAGGTAGATAGATAGATAGATAGATAGATAGATAGATAAGCAGGCAGGCAGAGGCAGGCAGACAGACAGACAGGTAGATGATAGATAGATAGATAGATAGATAGATAGATAGATAGATAGATAGATAGATAGATAGATAGATAGATAGATAGATAGATAGATGAAGTCTTTATATTGTAAAATTTTCCACTGAGAGCAAAACAATTATTATTATTATTATTATTATTATTATTATTATTATTATTATTATTATTATTGATAGATAGATAGATAGATAGATAGATAGATAGATAGATAGATAGATAGATTGATAGATAGTAGGTAGATAGATACGTAGATAGATACATTGATAGATATTGATATATAGATAGATATATTGATAGATATTGATAGATAGATAGATAGATAGATAAATAGATAGATAGATAGATAGATAGATAGATAGATAGATAGATAGATAGATAGATAGATAGATATTGAAACATTCACGAAAATTGCAAAAAAATTGTTTAAACTTTTGACTATTGAACTAAAACACATAGTGTCCATATTGAATTGGCAGGTGATCCCTGTTGGCGATCTATGGGTGGTACAGGGCCGACTATAGGTGGTACAGGGCCGACTATAGGTGGTACAGGGCCGATCTATAGGTGGTACAGGGCCGATCTATGGGTGGTACAGGACCGATCTATGGGTGGTACAGAGCCGACGAATGGAAAACATAGGACACTTCTAGCCGATTAGTACATTCATTACAGTGTGATTCTTTTTTCTTTTTCAGTTATATTTCACGCTTGTGGCTATCGCTATATTCATACTACCCGCTTTGATTATTGGTACCTGCTACGCCGTTATTGTCGTCATCATCTGGCGGAAATCCATCCTTAGATTTGATGTGTCCTCAAATCCGTCATACAAAAGCAAACACCACGGCGATCCAAATGGTGAGCCTACCTCCCTAACATACGCACACACATATACACAGACTCGTCCGTCCCTATTTTGGACTAACGTGACGAAGGTGTGTGTGTGTGTGTGTGTGTGTGTGTGTGTGTGTGTGTGTGATTTTTATTTTTAACGTAGCTATAACAATGTTTCTGTCATATCGCGACCATGTCTTCAGTGAGGCAGTTTATTGTGATGTCAAGCACTGGGCATCATGCCGCAGACAAGTAACATCATGTCCCACTCGGTCACATTATCCTGACACCAGGCCGACCAGTCCTGACACTAGCCTCTTAATGCTGAGCGCCATCCGAAGCAGCTGTTAGTACCATTTTGTTAATAATTGTTTGGTATGACTCGGTCGGGAATCAAACCCACGACCTACAGCATCCGAGGCCGACGCTCTAACTAGTAGGGCAGCGGCGGTTGATGAAGGTGCTTGCTAAAGAAGATTGTGTAATCTTGTTATCGGGACAAGAAACAACCATATAATTTCTTTAAAATAACCACTAATATTTTCAAAGATATCTCCAAAACCAAACACCGTAAAATGAGATTCATCCATGTAATTATTACCGAGAAATATACATTCTATCACTTTATTAATTGGAGCTTTTGAATATTTTCGTTTTACACATATCGTTCTTGCTAGATTATGGAGACACTAAAATATGGACAAGTAAATAACAGCTACTCACTAAAATATGGACAAGTAAATAACAGCTATTCACTAAAATATGGACAAGTAAATAACAGCTATTCACTAAAATATGGACAAGTAAATAACAGCTATTCACTAAAATATGGACAAGTAAATAACAGCTATTCACTAAAATATGGACAAGTAAATAACAGCTATTCACTAAAATATGGACAAGTAAATAACAGCTATTCACTAAAATATGGACAAGTAAATAACAGCTACTCACTGAAGAAAAGCACATGAAATATAAGGTATCTCCATACTTTTGAGTATAGCAGTCGTTGTGCAGGTATTATTATTATTATTATTTCAGGAACAATCCGTTCTGTTACTGGTCAACCGGACCGAAAACATATTATACAAGGTGGAAGTAGTTCCAGGGGAGTTATACCAAGAGCGAAAATAAAGACAATCAAGATGACCTTCACTATAGTGCTAGGTAACAATATATATATATATATATATATATATATATATATATATATATATATATATATATATATATATAAAATACTTGGCATGGAGAAAAGTAAAATGCCTTCCTTTTTAAACATAATTTATCTCAATCTTGTTTAGGTTATTCGTTTTATCTCTTTTTAGTTCGATCTAAAAACCTACAAACATATCAGCACAGTACAGGCTAGCGATCAGCTGTCCTTATCGTTATTGTGCTTGACCAATAGTTCTCTTTGTACTGCGCGTCAGCTTAGGATAATATTTTGAGTTATTTGCAATTTTGTAGTAGGTATCGCACTAATGTGTTGTTGCATTATACAAAATTAATTAATTAATTACTAATTAACTTTAAAAATGACAATTAACATTAATGTGTTGTTGCATTATACGAAATTAATTAATTAATTAATTAATTAATTAATTAACTCTAACAATGGTAATTGACACTAATGTGTTGTTGCATTATACGAAATCTCCTAATTAACTTTAAAAATAGTAATTAACACTAAAACCACACACGACTACACCTGACAAAATGTGTATTTCTACGTGTAAAGTCGTTGTTCACTGCATGCAAATATTCCTATCTGATAATGGATTTTATGTTGCAATCTCTCACGATGAGCTAAGTTAAACTCTATGTGTTGTGGTGGGGGAGTGTAACGCCAGTTTCAAACACAAGACAGGCTATATATGGCGGCTATAATAGCTGATTGAGGAAGAACTCAGGATAACACCTCGTAAGAACGACCGAACCAATGATAGTAACTCGCAAGCGTTCCCATATAACCACGGTGGCCAATCAAGAGATTGGAGCTTTGCCATAGAGAGGGAAGATGGAAGTGATTATTGAAGGCGAATTAAATGCAAACACCGTATTCCCATGCCCATACAACTAACATGTGATTGGAACTTCCGGTCGATGTATATATGCTTAATCCAGTTAATTGTGCAAGTCCATGCTGATGATTTAAACAAAAGGCATTTACTAAAATAACTAACTTCTTTCCAGCAATTTTAGAAAAAGCAAGCAAATGAAATTAATTTTGAATAGCGATAACAGGTAGAGGGATGTCGTTGCTGATACAGTAAAGTTAGTGACTTTCGTCGGCTGTCACATGCCACATTTTGTAAGGAAAACAAACTAAAACTTTATTGAAAAATAAGGTTTAAGCTACATTTTTCTTTTGACGATATAAATAGCTCTTTTCATAATACGTGTTGAATGATTCGATATTATTGTTAACAAATCAAATAGCTGGTCCCTGCACAGCTGCGTTCGAAGGTGAGGTAGTGAGTGTTTTCTGGCATCTTGTTCTCGAAACATTGACTATCGGAAGACACGCTCAAGCTCTCAACTTTAAAAGTAGAATGAATATTTGCAATACTAATATCTCCTAGTAAGGTCACAAAGGTGTGACTTTGACCATTATATGGTATGCAAAAGAACATTGTCCATAAGTCTTCGTTTTCATAGCGGGAATAGTGAGTATACGATTGTCAGAAGAGGAGTGTAAGTATCTTGCTGATGTGTACACAAGGCTGAGCCCAGATGAGTCTGTTGGACTGGAGTCCGTCTGTGAAACGTAGCACAGAGAACAAATTTTGTGTTTGCTTCTGGCTCGAATGGATAGTCATTGTACGGTACAGAGTAGCGTTGATGTGTTCTACGATCGTGGTACTCTAAAAATGAACCGGGTAGCTGTGTTTTTAACGTTTTGAAGTTTATAGAGTAGATATTGAGACAAACCTGACAAAATTGAGTTACAATTGTCCAGTCTTGTATTTTAGTGGCATCAACTTAAGATATTTGCGAATGGAGCTGATGCGTCTCAGCTTAAGATATGCAGCCTTGCATCTGTTCATGACCTGTTGGTGCAATGTGAGAGTACTGTCTAGAGTAACAAACACCTAGGTTTCATACTGCCTGTGAGAATTTAATGTTGGTGTTGCTGATATTTATTGTCTGAGATAAAGGATGTGAATAAGAACGTCTTTGCGTTGTGATCAGAATAGCCTCCGTTTTATCATCATTCATCTGCAGCTTGTTAAATGTCATCCATGATTTCAAATCAGATCTGCACCTCACTACGCCTTGGATGATAGCATCAAGTTCAGTTGGGTTGCTAAACTTGTATATTTGGGTGTCATCAGTATACAACTGGGGAGACACTGGATGATGATCTATGACACTTGCGAGCGGCTGAATATATAGAATGAAGAGAACAGGTCCAGCAACAGACCCCTGTGGAACCACAACATAGATCAACTGGGCTGGAATATATTCCATTTGCAGATAAAATTTGTGTCCTGTTGACTAAGGAGGACTTCACCCACAGTAAGGCTTTATTGTGAATGCCAAACACATGCTGGAGACGGTAAATTAAAGTGTTGTTTTTTTCAGCAGATGCTTTACAATGGCAGTTTTAAAAAATGATGGGAATTCCCCAGATTAGAGAGAGGTATTAATAACATCAGTTAGTGAAGGCAATATTGGATCTAAGCACTCAAACAACAGTGAAGTTAGAATTGGATCAAGTTCACATGAATTTGGTGCACTCTTCATCAGCATTGTCTGTACTAAATCCATAGTGATAGGTTTAGATTCTGATAACGGTTGTTGCTGAAATTCTCTATCATCATTGTATGGTGACGACGAGTCAGTTGAAATTGTATTGTCATGCTTATCTCTAATGGTTTGCACTTTATCACGGAAGATATTTGCAAAAACAGGTCCAGAAGGTCAAATAAGAGAAGATTGTTTGAAGTGGTGTACAATTTGTTCCTTGACATTAGTTTGTTAGTTTTCTCGAAGAGATCTTTTTCAGCTGGAACTCTCCGTGATCTTAGTACTATAGTGGGATGATTTGGCTAATTGAACTATGTTTGTGATGTTCTTCTTTGCGACTTCATACATTTGTTTATGAATGGTAAGTCTGGTGGAAAGCCAAAGCATCTCCGCTTTACAGCGGTCTCTTTTAATAGTGCCAAGCTGGTGCCTAACACTACTATACTATGGAGAACACTTTTGAATTTATACTCTGCACTTGGTGGCTGTGGCATTTGCAATGAACGCAGGAAATTATCGAGTTGTTCTGCTGTATGGGGTAAGCAAGTTGTTAGGTTTGCATAGATGTCATGCATTAGTTTGTTTCTATATAACATACGGAGGTTTCGCTTAGTAGTAAATAAGGTGGAGGATTAGAGACTTATACCTTCAGATGGCATATAATGCAGAGGTTATATGATGCAAGTTCGTGGGATACAAGGGTGGACTTATAATATTATCATCAGGTCTATGAAGAATCCTGGGTGGGTTGGTTAACTGACTGTTAAGGTTGAAAACATGAATGGAATCTAGACGTTTGTATGTGTATGGGTTTCCGTGACAGTCCAAGTGAAAGTTGAAATCTCCAAGAAGAATCAGATTGCCACCTATCGAATTTCCATACTCCAAGAGAGGCAGAAGAAATCGACTGACCTTTGTTCCAGTGTGAGTGTTGTTTGGATTAGTTCAAACGATTTGTGGCATCAGCTGAAAGTTGTATTGTATTTAAGACATTTGATCATGGAATTCTTTGTGACAACAGCAATTCCACCTCCGCGAGAATGTCGGGGGAACGACTTGATGGAGTAACCGGTGGTTGTTAAATCCGCGCACTTGGGCTCATCGCCTGATATTTTTAGTCACGCTTCTCTCACGAAGAAAACGTCGATATTATGATCGTTGATAACATTCACTATTTCTGTGCGCTTTTCTGGTGGTCCTACTGATTGGGCGGTGTAATTATGCGATAGGAAGTGTTATAATTGTTATAATAATAATAATAATAATAATAATAATAATAATAATAATAATAATAATAATAATAATAATGAGGACTTTGCATAGTGCCTAATCTTTAGAAGCTCTAAGCGCTTTACAACATCTATAATGATATGACTACAGAAAAACAAAAAACAAAAACCCTGAAATTGGAACACATAACAAATGCTGAAAATATTAAAGGTATTGCATTATTGGGTCTTTACATTTGTTCTTGCAATAGATAAAAAGTGTTTTAAGAGTGCTCTTAAAATGAATCTCTGTGATTTTGTGTCTAATTTCAATGGACAATTCGTCCCACATTGCTGGACCCTGGTATGCAAACGAACGTTGTCCATATGACTTCGTTTTCGTAGTGGGGACAATGAGTATACGATTGTCAGAAGAGGAGCGTAATTATCCTGTTGGTATATCTACATGGGTGAGGCCCGATAGGTATGTTGGACTTGATCCGAACAGCTCTGTTTTGAATCTTTTGAAGTTTCTGGAGTAGATATTGTGACACACCAAACATAATTGAGTTACAATAGTCCAGTCTTAAAAGTACTAATGAACACACAAGTGTTTTAGTAGCATCAACTGAAAGATATTTGCGAATGAAGCTGATGCGTCTCGGCTCAAGATATATGCAGCTTCGCATATGTTCATGACATGTTGGTGCAGTGTGAGAGTACCGTCCAGAGTAATACCTATGTTTCGTACTGACTGTGTGAATTTCATGTTGGTGTTGCTGATATTTTTTATTTGAGGTAAAGGATGTGAATATGGTTCTCTAGGACAGCTGACACAGCGGTTAACAATTTAAAAGGGATTTGCACAAGGTTATCTAAATTAATGGCCGAATTTTTTAATTGTTTAGCTGGAAAAGGCGAACGGGATATAACTGGAATTTATCTTCCTGTTCTACTCTGGCCAGCTTTGAAGCAACGTTTTTTGTTTTCGCTTCCGTTTACATTTAAGTAATGATGAATGTAGTCCCATTTTGTTTAGTGTTGAGCACAATGTAGTATGAACAGCCAGGGAGTCGTCATTTAAAGCAATTAATGAGGGTCCATCATGGCATAAACGGGTTGACTGGCGTCACGTGATGGCGGTGTATTCAAGATTAAACGACGTCGTAACAATGGAGCAAGACAGCTGAGAAAAATTATAATTCCAGAATAAGATAGACATAGAAATAAGACAAATTTTAACATACATGAACTTAAATATGCAGTTGGAACTTTTGAGAAACGACGAATAAGAAACACGAATGTTGCACACAAAAGGATGATATGGACAATTTTAAATATTTAAATTGATTAAGAGACAATTTTCTGAAGAAAAGAAACATTCGCGCCAGCCCCTCCCCAACAAGTCCCACTCGCACTTATTAAACCTCTAAAATAATGGAATTATATCCTTATTTTTGTCTTGAAAAATTCCTGATTCATTTGTATTTCGAAATATTTGTCTTACATGTTTCTAATGCTATTTCATACGCAGAAACGGCGTTTGGGGTGGCAAATAGGGCGTCTGCCCCAGGCCCCGCTTTTAAGGGACCCCACGCTTTTCAGTGTTTGCAGTAGCATGCCAATCGAGATACCGATACTCTGTCCCTGCGTGGTAGTTAGTGGTCAACCCTAGGCCCGGCGTACTCCTAAAGCCGCCTCTGTGCGTAGGCATTGTTCAGTTCCTGAAAAAGTTGGTCATGCCTGTTCCTTTGTTTCATAATGGTTTAGATTCAAGAATTTTGTATGTATTGTGTTCGTGTATCATCTTTAAACTCACAGACCCATGAGGAAGACAAAATCTGACGACATTTACTTCTGACTAATTATAAAGATATGTATATATTCTTTAATAATTAAGCCGGTGTTTCTTGGCAAGACGGTTATAAATTTGTGCTTAGTCATCAATCAATATTGGAATTGCACGTGCTACTGAGAAAATATTTAGTGCTTCAAAATCTCTTTTTCGCAAACTAAATTATAATTTTGCTAACTAATAATATATTCTGTTTTTCAGCGCTCATTTTCTGTTGGAGCCCCTACGTTATTTACGATTTGGTTGATGTGTATGGACACATACCAAAAACCCCTGAAACATATGCTACAGCAACGTTCGTTCAGTCTTTAGCGCCATTGAACAGTGCCGCAAACCCGATAATATATTCACTTTTTAATGCAGCCATGTGTACAAGTTTATTCAAAAGACGGACACATTCTTCCTTCAACTCAGCTACAATGGCCACGCAGCTTTAAAGATGATTAGCGGATAAAAAGTATTCAGATTTGTTAATGTTTGCCTTTTCGTCTATGGACTTGTGTGTATATGTAAACTAAAGATTTATGTCGCTCTTGTCGTTGCTGTTGTTTAGCTTGGAATAAATATTATCAATGACGCATGCAAATAACTGCTTTGTAAGCCCCATTACACTACTACCAAGTCACGTGTTTCTCGTGTAGATAGCATATGTACTGTTACTGTGGTTACAATTGCGGCAAGGAGTCTGTCCATTGGTGACTGAGTAAGTATGACGATTGTTGTGTTCTTTTTTAATGAAAGACAAAACTAGGACGCATTTAGGTTATCACTCGAATCATTGCCAACTTTATAATATAACGGTAAGAGCAAGTTGCATTTCTTCAAGTTATACTTATTCTGTTTTCTACACATATTACTTCAGACCGTCAACATTTGCAATTACGGAAATGAAAGAATATTAAATTAATCCGTACATAGTCGTGTAGAATAAATGAATACTGTTATTTATAACTTGGTCATTTCGACATTTAGACTCAACATCAAACACTGTATAACTTGTCCCAAGTGACATCTGATTCAGACAGACATCGTCATAAAAAGGACATACTATAATAGTATATTTCAATTAATGAATACTATAATAGTATATTTTAATTAATGAATACTATAATAGTATATTTTAATTAATGAATACTATAATAGTATATTTTAATTAATGAATACTATAATAGTATATTTTAATTAATGAATACTATAATAGTATATTTTATTTAATGAATACTATATAAACCTTGTACCTAGTGTCAAGCCATAACTAGCGTTATCTAATTACACCAGATTGTCAGGCCATAACTAGCATTATCTCATTACACCAGAGTGTCAGGCAATAACTAGCGTTATCTAATTACACCGGAGTCTCAAGCCATAACTAGCGTTATCTAATTACACCAGAGTGTCAGGCCATAACAAGCATTATCTAATTACACCAGAGTGTCAGGCCATAACTAGCGTTATCTAATTACACCAGAGCGTTATCTAATTACACCAGAGTGTCAGGCCATAACTTGCGTTATTTAATTACACCAGATTTCAGGCCATAACTAGCGTTATCTAATTATACCAGAGTGTCAGGCCATAACTAGCGTTATCTGATTACACCAGAGTGTCAGGCCATAACTAACGTTATCTAATCACACCAGAGTGTCAGGCCATAACTAGCATTATCTAATTACACCAGAGTATCAGGCCATAACTAGCGTTATCTGATTACACCAGAGTGTCAGGCCATAACTAGCGTTATCTGATTACACCAGAGTGTCAGGCCATAACTAGCATTATCTAATTACACCAGAGTGTCTGGCCATAACTAGCGTTATCTAATTACACCAGAGTGTCAGACCATAACTAGCGTTATCTAATTACACCAAAGTGTCAGGCCATAACTAGCGTTATCTAATTACACCAGAGTGTCAGGCCATAACTAGCGTTATCTGATTACACCAGACTGTCAGGCCATAACTAGCGTTATCTGATTACACCAGACTGTCAGGCCATAACTAGCGTTATCTAATTACACCAGACTGTCAGGCCATAACTAGCGTTATCTAATTACACCAGAGTGTCAGGCCATAACTAGCGTTATATAATTACACCAGAGTGTCAGGCCATAACTAGCGTTATGTAATTACACCAGAGTGTCAGGCCATAACTAGCGTTATGTAATTACACCAGAGTGTCAGGCCATAACTAGCGTTATCTGATTACACCAGTGTCAGGCCATAACTAGCGTTATCTGATTACACCAGAGTGTCAGGCCATAACTAGCGTTATCTGATTACACCAGAGTGTCAGGCCATAACTAGCGTTATCTGATTACACCAGAGTGTCAGGCCATAACTAGCGTTATCTGATTACACCAGAGTGTCAGGCCATAACTAGCGTTATCTGATTACACCAGAGGCTGCAATAACAATACATAGTACGAATACATAAGTACGAAGACCACACGTTAGTCACAACTTCTATTGTAACTGTTGTAAGTGTGTGTGTGTGTGTGTGTGTGTGTGTGTGTGTGTGTGTGTGTGTGTGTGTGTGTGTGATTTTGAACTTTACCATAGCTTGGACAGTTTTTCAATTCATTTCGCTACGATGTATGCAGCGTGGAAGATTATAGTAATGTCACTGAGACACGTTGCATGAGGTCCCAACCACTCACGTTATCCTGACACCAGGCCGACTAGTCCTAAATCTTACCCCATTATGTTCAGTGCCTAGCGATTCAGCTGTTAGTGCAAAATTTCTAAATCATCGGTATGACTCAGCCAGGGTTCAAACACGCAACCTACCGCTTCCTTGACAGACGCTCTAACCAGCAGGAGACCAGAGTTGTTTTGTAGATGGTAACACTAATATAATACCGGAAATCTGATATTTGGAGGCTCTTGTAGTTTTAAATAATAAAAAAATAGTTGCGTCTTTTATGACAAGGGGTTGAAATCTTGAATCATGATGAGGAGCATTTTATTTTAGCAGCAGGGAGGGTGGACAGACCGAAACTATTTCAAGCAAAGCGAAACCATTTCAGGCAGACAAAAAAAGAGAAACTATTTCAAGCAAACCGAAACCAATTCAGGCAGACACAAAAGAAAGAAAAACTATTTCAAGAAAACCGAAACCAATTCAGGCAGACATAAAAAAAGAGAACCTATTTCAGGCAAACCGAAACCAATTCAGGCAGAAAAAAAAAGAGAAATGGTTTCGGTTTGTCACGCTATACAACCCGGCACCGATGTCGCTGCGGAGATGAATTGTTATGGTAAAACTGTTTACAATTTCAACCAAATATTTGATCAAGTCCGACACAATATTGTGATCTAGGATCTTGTAAATTTACCGTTACAAATCCATGTGGGATTGACTGAGCATGACTAAAGAAATTTCTAAAGAGATTGTAATTCATATCACCGCCGCACCAAGTTTGCCAGATATTTCGAAGCGTATGTGTGTCCCCTCCGTTGAATACAGCAAGAATATTGCTATTATCTCTGATCACTTTTGGTATTTGAGTGTATCGTTGAGTGACATATATTACATCGGTATTTTTATGGCTACCTCTGGAAAATATCCTAGCGAGATTATTTTGATTGTCTAACATGACATCATCATATACGACTAAATTCATCGATATCGGTTATAATAAACTCAATAATATCTTGATCGATTTCCAATTTTGCTTTCTCGTTAAAATCCTTTAACACCTCGTAACATCGCTGATCGTCTACACTAGGGGCTACCAAATACAACTTGTCCCATTTCATCCATCTCGTTATCAAATTAAGTAGCAGCTGTGTCTTGCCACTTCCAGATGGTCCGATTATAATCATACGAATAGAATTTGGTAGCGCTGCAAGATGTTTAACAGGTTCTCGTTTTTTTTGTCGCCGAAAAATCAATTACATTCATGTTATTATAAATAAATTATGGATCTAATATATTGTTTGAAATGTAAGAAGTGTACCAGCACAAACGACTTGACGATTACAACTAAAAATAGCAGATCAGCACTTCCTGGTAAGTGTGTACAATGTGGTACCAAAAAATTTAGACTTGTTTCCCTTGATAAAATCATGGATTTAAAAAAAGAATCGAAGAGGTGATATTGCAGCCAAGTTAGTAAAACTCCCAGGAAAACCATGGGCAAAATATCCAGGAGAAAAACACCTTCCAGGATATAGTTATTGTGGACACGGAACCAGACTCGATATCAGACTCGATGATCAAAACCAACCCCGACCCGGTGAAAACCCAATAAACGCCATTGATAAGGCGTGTCATGCTCATGATGTTGCTTATAAAAGCAGTAATCTGCAAAACAGACATATTGCAGATGTAAAATTGATTCATGAATTGAATTATATCACTGATAAATCCTTCAAGGAAAACTTGGCTTCGTGGTTGATAAAATCGGCGATGAAAAGTAAATTGATGATCGGTGCTGGTAATTAATAACAACATGGAATATATTTATTATTCTCCAAGAGGATACTGAAGGGGTAAAGCAGCAATCAGAAAACTCGCTAGCGCCGCAAAGGTGAAAAATACCACTGCAACGGATTGGTTATCCAAACAGGCGAGATGGCAAATGTATCTACCACCGCCTAAACAAATTAACTACTCGCATTTTGATGTCAGCGTCCCTAATGAGGTTCATCAGGCTGATATATTATTTCTGCCGCATGATGGATATTTACAAGTATGCGCTAACCGTAGTTGATGTTGCGAGTCGATACAAACAAGCAGAACCGCTAAAGACAAAATCATCAACTGAGGTGACTTCTGCGTTTGAAAGGATTTATCGAAGGGGTCCTCTGCATTGGCCAAATCTATTACAAGTTGATCCTGGCAAGGAATTTCAGGGTGTAGTGTTATCAACAATGAAGCATCATAATATCACCATCACACGAGGACATACTGCATTACATCGCGATCAGGCACTTGTTTAACGATTTAATCGGACACTTGCTTAGCGGTTATTTGGATATCAATACGCAATGAATTTATTCAGGATAAACGATCTCGTGAATGGGTTAAGAGTTTACCAGGCGTAATTACCGCGCTTAATAATGAGATTTCTTGAACAATTAATATGAAACCTAACAACGCTATTTAAAAAAGTATATACCTGTAAAACCACAAAATGATTTTTTTAAAACAACCAATACTCGGCAAAGTCACTGTAAGGTATTTATATGAACTAGGAGAGCTTGAAGATGGCAAAAAAAGAGCTACTGATCCTATTTGGAGTGTTACTGCACATAAAATATCTAGCATAACGAGATCTACAGGTAGACCGCCAGTCTATAGATTGGATTCAACTGCTCCTCAGCGAGGATTTACTCGTGAACAATTACAAGTGATACCCGATGATACTCAATTACCACCGCGTGGTCTTAATTAGCACCTCTGCATCTGTTGCACTCAAGACAAGTCAGCATCACATTATCTCTGGTATGACCAATACTGCTATTCTTTCTGTAAACGGTAAATTGGCGAGGATCTTTATCCGACCAACACCAACGCATTAGACAATTACACTCGCGGAGTGATTATTCTGTTGTTGTTTCAGTGTTATTATAAATTCGACATCAATATCAAATTTTCTAATTTTTTTTTATCGTGTTGTTTAAAACCAGAGAGTTTTTTCTGATTATATCATCGCTGACAATATCACTTATTGTAGTGTCATTATAATCTAAAACAACTCTTCGAAGTTGATTTATTCTTCGTACTCTTGACACCGCAAGATAAACTAAATTCGACCACTCGATGTGATTATCTATGATCCAAACAATTGTATCGGATATAGTCAACCTCTGCGAAGAATGTATCGTCGCTGCGTATCCTAACTTCCATGGGGAATTATCAGCACGCAATGCATCTTCGACAACACGATATCAACTAACAAAATATCATTTAACACTAAAATCTGCTTTTCACTTTGTCCAGGAATATCAACTTCGATATATTGCCTTCGTGTATCCTTGGGTCTATAGCACAATGGCACTGTGAGTGTTGTAAATGTTTCTTGATGCGTGTTAAATAATTTCATCTGAAGTGTGTCTCTGACTATCTTTCTACTTGCCACAATCAAATCGATTCGTCTCCACGATTCCCAGAAATCATTTAATGGAGTTTCCGAAATTATTTCACGCGCTATTTCGCATTGGATTCTATCCGGTTATAATCTGATTAGTTTCTTGAACTCGCTTAATTGTTCATCAAGTGCTCTATGATTGGTATTAAGTTCTTCATAATAGTCTGCAAAATTCTTCAACCAATTATGTGGAGACAAACCGACAAATGGTGGCGGTTGTCCATAATCGCCACACACTATCACTTTTGTATTCGCTAGCAATAGCCAATCAAGAAATTTTTGTAATACATCTAACGACAATGTGCATATCTCATCCCAAATAATGATTTCAGGAAATATATTTCTCGCCCATTCGATCAGGAGTCCATTCATCGCCTTTCCATCGAAAGAAACTGTCTTAAGTGCAAGCATTAATTCCTCGTTGTTTCATCTCTCTTGCTAGTCTGTGTGTTGGTGTTAGAACAATCATGTTTGATTTCCCTCGAAATAATTCAATCGCACGAGTCGTCTTTCCTGACCCGCCACAGCCGTTTAAGTAACTGGTTTTATATCTTCATATTGGATCGGAACACGACGGTGCATTAGATAGTTCTGATATCTGATTTTTTTTTCAAGTAATTGTTTTCAATTGTAACATCTGCTGATTTGGAGTAATCACGCAGTGTTTCCTTTTTTAATTCTCCATGATCCCCAAATCTCGTCTGAATTAGTGAATTCAGCCACTGCTTTGCTATATTTTACGTCTATATAAAATGAATCAGTGGCTACTCTAACCGCGGTGTCAGGAAATCTTTTTATCATCGAAAGTAAATTAATAGAAGCATAAGCCAGTATATACGACCTTAGATGAACGTATTAAGGATTTTCTCCATCTGTGTAAGTAACAATTGTACCTAATTTGGTTCCATCGGATAAGAAAGCGTCTTTACGATCGACGTATATACCCCTAGATGTTACATCTGCGATTATAAAATCGTATTCAGCGTCATCTATAATCAACCGCGAAGAATATCGTTTATGGTCGTATTTTCCACCTTGTATGAATTTACCAATTATTCTTCTACCGAAATCTTTTGCGTGTTTATTTCTAACTTCAAAGATTTCTTTGGATCATTTCACGATATATTCTTCTTCGAGATAAGTGAATACTTTTGGTTTCGCTAATCAATCGTATACCGTAATAACACTATTGGCATCCAGTGTTTTTCAGAGATGTGTCTACCAAACCAAACATAACAACACGGACGAAGTCCCTTAGCTAGTTCAAATAATACCACACGGTTAATCAAAATCGGGCAGTGGTCCATTCATCGCAACACTTGTCATCTCATGTGTGGGATGTCCAAATCTTTTGAAGTACTCAGAGCATTCTCCGTACCCAAGAAAACTCCCTGGAATAACACGCAACCATATCAACCGAAATAATACTTTTAGGGTCGTATTTTGTATTCCATAATCTTCCATGGTTGTACTCGAAGCAGCTTGATTCGATATCTGAGAGAAATTCTGCGCGTGTTGGTTTCCATAGATTTCTCTTCCTCGTTAAATGAGCTGCAACTGACGGTATTGTAAAACAGTTTGTTAATAATTCTTCGCCTTAATCCGTTGAAAAACCACTAGCTAGTTTTTTCATCTCGTTGTGGAGGGCTTCATTCAATACGGTATAATTCGCCATTGGGTCTTACAAATGAATCAAATTTACCTTCTTTGTCTTCAAAACTGTGAAGTAACCACACTGACACAGAATCTTTTTTACTTAACTCATAAATAAAATCAATTAGATTTCCCGTGTAATATTTTACGGTTTATTCCGCGGAAATATTGTTACTGCGGATGTATTAACTAGTAGCGTTAGTTCGGCGGCGAAGGAAACCTATGACTTCGTCATTGGTGATGACATCACTGGCGGGGCCACTACCATCTACGGAAATTATGCCTGCAAGTATTAGTAAAATAATAAACAATGCGGTGGAGCAGAATATAGCATCACGGATAAATGATGGATATAACACTCAGAAATATTACTGCAAATATGATAGCGGGAAGTGGTTTGAAATCGCGAGCGAGATCACGATTTAGATCAAGAAATATATAATAATATGTCCAAATCGGATCCTGACACAGCTTTTGATTTAGATGCCCTAGTGCTCAATAATGATTCAGTACTTAATTATCAGTTTTTTTCCTATAATGCAGTACAACCAAACTGTCGATCAAGAATCGAACTTCAAGTCCAGGATACCAGCAAATTCTTTCTACCCTCTGAAGCGTTTATCGAAGTAGAAGGAGAAATTGTAACAGCTGCTGATACGCCTGCTGTAGCAGCACCATATCCACGTGGTGCCAAAGTCGGTTTTGTCAATAATGGTATCATGGCGCTATTTAACAGCTCTAGATACATGATTGATAACAGAGAAATCGAGTCTTTAGAACACTATGTTGATGTTGCCACAACAATAGTGGGGTTGGCAAGATACTCCGATGATTATACAAGATCGGCAGGTCCATCTATGATGTTTACTACAGATATTAATGATCTCGCTGGACCGACTCCATATATTATAAGACAACCAAAGAATCGTGCTGCTCCTCCTGTTGGTGTTGCTAATATCGAAGATATGATTATAAATAATGATCCTGATTACAATCTAGGAGCTGCAACACGTATATCAATGTTGGAAGGAGATCGTAGATTCTTCTCATGGGCGATTCCACTGCATCATATATTTGGAAAGTTATCTATGGAGCGAAGCATACAGTAGCACTCGTGCGAAAGGGTGATGATAATGATGCAATCTGGAGGAATCCAGCAGATCCTGCACATCCGGATGATGACCGTGGCAAGGTGAATATAACAAAACTAACACTGTGGATGCCAGTAATGAATCCATCAATCACCGTAGAGCAAAAATTACTATCATTTATGAGTATAGGCGGCAAATCATTACTAAGCTGGATATCAGTGACCACAGATACCATGGATTCTACTAATGATGGAACACTTACATGGCACCTGGCATCAAAACAAGGAGTTTCAGCTCCGCGTTATATGTTTATTGCGTTACAGGATAAGGCGTGATTGGGTTCACAAACACGCAGCCATATGATATTTGATCAAATTGGGTGTAATGAAGTTTCGTTGAAGGTAAACGGTCAACAACAAGAACCAACCGAGGATATACAACTTGATTACGGAACCAACCAAATAGCACGCGTGTATCATCGTTTGTTTTCATTTATGGGACGCGATAATAATGTGGATACTGGTCTGCAAATATCACAGTTGGATTCTAGAAAACTATATCCCATCTACTACTTCTCGCTGGAACATCTTGACTTAACAAGACAATCCGTAGTTGACATTTACTTCAGAGCTCGTGTAAGTCGTCTGGTTGCAGGTGGTGATATCGCTATCCCCGAATATAGAGCAGTTGCTGTAATTCTCAGCGACAAATCAATGCTACTCGAAAGTGTTGGTGGACGAAAGAAGATAGCTGATGCAACAGTGGAAAATGTGTAGACAATAAGATCAATATGTCATTAATAAAATGTCATACAGTGTTGTTAGTGTTACGTTAACTCCTGGTCAAATTAAAAATTTGCAATCGGAATCAGCTAAAAAATGTGGAACCACAATATCGCTGAGGCACAATCAGATGTCCGGCGGTCAGAATAAACTATAATTGACAACTCGTCAGATAAAACACTTCAATGATGCCATCAAAGATAAGAGGATGTTCAGATCTCTCTCTCTCTCTCTCTCTCTCTCTCTCTCTCTCTCTCTCTCTCTCTCTCTCTCTCTCTCTCTGCGTCCGCGATTAAGAACATGATTAAATCAGGTGGTGTATTCCCACTTCTCGCTGCAATTTCAGCTGGTAAAGCCGCCGCGTTAGGAGCTACTGGAGCTCTTGGTGCAAAAGCATTACACAGCATTGCTCAATCATAAGAACCAAAAATGGGGCGGGGATACAGAAAAAAGGGAAAGGGTCTAAGACTGCTAGGAACTCCGTATTCATGGTACAGCGGAAACGGCCTGAGACTAGGGACAGTTTATTAACAACAATAGTTCCCATGTCAAATTTTGATTTACTCGATGCTGCTAAAAATCTAGCGATAAAAAACTTTAGAGGTGTTTTTATGCGAGATCATTTACCAAAACAACCAATCAGCGTTGAAACCGGTATTATTAATCTCGATAACAGCACCGGACCTGGAACTCACTGGGTTGCATACGCGATTGATCTGCGTGCAGTTGTTTATTTCGATTCATATGAGTTAGCGCCGCCTAAAGAATTTCTGCATTATATAAACCACTTAAAAACTCCTATCTGGTATTCTACGCTACCAACACAGAAAATGAATGACCCACCAATATGCGGCATAGAAGTGATGAATGTCCTCAACGTTATTTCATCATCGGGAAAACCACCACATAAACCCGTACACGAATATACGAGTAATCGCTTTTTAGAAAGATCTTAGAGTATAAGGATTGATATTTTGGGGGAGATCTTTATCAAGCCTGAAAAAGAACCACCGCGAAAATATCTGCAACCGGTGATGTAAAAAAAAATAATCGAAGATGAAATATCCGAGATGTTGAACTTAGCAAGTGTTGATCCCAATGAAATAGTCGTATTTCAAGATCGTCAGGGTAAATTGAAAACTAGTAATGTTTCCCTTGATGATATTTTAGTTAAACAACACGACGCAGTATAAGATACTATCGTGTTGTTTTCCGATCATGGTAAACTCAAACCGGGTGTACTTGTTTCAACTATTGTGGATATAATTAACAATTTAGAACCATTAAAAAACTACGTGATGAATACGACGACCATATAACTAAATTCGATCGGTTTTCTGAATTACAAAGAAATATAATTGACAATATTGACAAACCACTGTTAGATTTCTTTGAAAATCCACTGGTGACCACACGGAAACTTACAGAGATAAAAACAGCTATGTTAGAATTTGCAACACTTCAATCCACATATGAAGAACACGTAAAACAGTTTTCAACTTTTCGTACAAACATCGTCGATAAATTTCTTGGAGTCTCATTTGATAAACTCGACATAAAACTCCCCGATATTAGAAAATCCATCGATGAGATGAAAAGCACCATCGAGGCAATCAAAGATGAGTTACCGAGGATGATAGAAAAACTTGAAAAAAATAAAAATCCCTCACGAACAAAAAATATTATAAATAACGTGTACGCGATTCAATACGGATCATTTACTTGGACACCATCCACTAACATATTAAATATCACCGCGGCCGTCAAAGGTATTTATCGATTAACACTGGTGTCGTCGACTCATTTAATATTTCATCAACGAGTTCATCTGGTGTTAACAATATGATACCAACGATCATCGAAAAAGGAACAACTGAACAATTCACGATAGTATCCACTGATAATAATTTGGTTAGGGTTTCAGTAACATGGTATGTGGAATTCGTAGCGGATTTAAGTAAACAGCTAAATTGAATTCTATTACAACAAATAAAATTTCATCATTGGCAACATCACGTCAGTATCGCTATGATCAGGTCAGAGCATTTCAAACTAAACTCAAAACACTCACTCAGGAGTACCAAACAAAAATAAAAAAATACCGACGAAGAATTACCGGAATTGACGTTACAATGTACTCGGTATCAGGTGTAATCACCGGAGCTGGTATTATACTTTGCTCGGTGACACTGATTGCCCCGATAGCTGTTCCAATTTGTGTATCAGAGGCGACAACAATCGCGGGAATTATTTCGATTATAACAAAAAAATATCATCATGCAGCCAGCGTAAACGACAAGATTACGTAGTTAAATTTCATGTTGTGTCAACAGCGTACTTGCAATTATCCTCAATGATATCGTCGTCACTCGATGACACATTAATATCCGATAGTGAGTTTTCAGCGACGGTACGTGTTTATGATTCCGCGATGTCAAAATTAGAAAAACAACACAAATATAATAACAATGGCAACATCGCAAGAACTACTTCAATGAATAGCGGAAAATACCACACCGGTGAAAACCAGCATGATCTCAATAACCTCAACGAATCCTGAATTCAGTGTGAATTTCCCTTCTGCGGTTCCAGTTAAGGCGGTAGAGTTAGCAAAATTACGAGTATACCATAGTTTGCCAAATATTAGATCAGCACCTTGCGAGTACGAATAAACCCGATGGTACTCCAGATTGGAACGTTGTTTCGCTACCATCTGGGTCATACCAAATTGAACAGATCAATAACGAATTACAACGCAGAATAAAATCCATTACTGGAAAAGAATCGAAAATCGCTATAACAGTTCATGAGCCGACATTATCATCTCCCCTTGAGATAAACTCTCCCGGGTATGCCGTAGACATCTATCGGAGTTCTATAAGGACAATACTGGGTCAGCCTGAAAATCCACCACTACCTGAACCACAAAAATCCAATTACCTTTCTTTTTATCCATACTACGTCCTAGATTAATACATGATTTACCACTGGATAATATTTTTAATAGTTTAAAAAAAACTAGCAGACGATAATACTACAGGATATTTTACACTAAACAAATCACCAATTACCAATCAGTTTACAGCAATGAATTATGATTTTAATAAAATTAAAGATTATCTTATAACCGAAATGAGGAAGATTTCTCCCGAACGAAATAGTGTCATCAGGTACACCGAAGTATGTAATAAAATTATCGCAGATATGGAAGTGCTTAATTTACAAATGGTTCAACATATATTAGGTGATGATCACCCCCAAACGAGAATAGAATTCGCAAAGAAATATAATATACGCGTAGAGGATATTCCCACGTTTAAGTTTCCAGGCTATAATGCACCAGAACTAAAAACAATCTCTCAATGGTGATGTCGTATGGAAAAAATAACACAACAACAAACAACAATCCTCAAGTATAAAAATGACCCAGACGGGAGTGGTAGGCATATCGCTCCTCAAAATGTCAATATATCCTCGATGATTGCAGTGAATCTAGTATGTAATGTTATCGAAGGAAGTTACCAAATAAATCTCGAAAGATCAAATCAATCCCAACAAGGATATATTTTATATTCATTTGCACCAACAGCTCCTCCATACTTTTTAATAATTGACGATCCAACTAATCGGGACTATATGCGATGTCATAATGATTCGTTAACGAGAATTGATTTTAAACTCACTGACCAGTCCAATAATCTGATTGATTTACGAGGTGAGGCTTTACATATTACTCTGTTTGTGAAATCCTAAACGGATTTTCGTCTTAAGACTTTCATCGTAAAGAGTTTTACAATAACAATTCATCTCCGCAGGGACATCGGTGCCGGGTTGTATAGCGTGACAAACCGAAACCATTTCTCTTTTTCTTTTCTGCCTGAATTGGTTTCGGTTTGCCTGAAATAGTTTCTCCTATTTTTTGTCTGCCCGAATTGGTTTCGGTGTGCTTGAAATAGTTTCGGTCTGTCCACCCTCCTGCTGCTTTTTTTCCTAAGGTGGTAAGGCTGTCAAGTTTTAAAATGGAACTGATTTTATACACTACTTATTTTATGCTGTCTTTAATATTTCTATACTAAATAATACATTGGACTAGCACCGCTCCTATGGCCCTGTTCCTCGGATGCGGGAGGTCGTGGGTTCGATCCCCAGCCGAGTTATACCACATACTTACAAAATTGGTACTAACAGCTGCCTCCCTTGGCGCTCAGCATTAAGAGGTTAGTGTTAGGACTGGTCGGCCTGGTGTCAGGATAATTTGACTATTTGGGATATCATGCTACATGTCTGCGGCATGATGCCCCAGTGCTAGACATCGATATAAACTGCCACACAGCAGACATCGTAGCGATGTGTCTGAACTTGTTAAAGCTACGTTAAGAATCCAACACACACACACACACACACACACACACACACACACACACATTGAACTAGCCTGTCATCTGGCCTATTGAATTATGGTCAATGGGCCAGGTAATCAAGCCAAATATGGGCCCAATCCGTCGTTTGACTGCACTTTGTCGTTGACATTTTACGCGATTGGTATGCATGGTGTGTTAACGACCAATAGAATATATTTATCACTAAATAGGACAGCTAGTTCTGTGCTCAATGTCTTCCTTTCCTGAATCTTTTATTCATCACACAATTAGGCAGCATGTTTATTGAATCTATCTAAGGCTTTCATTTCGTTTCAGTGTTTTGTGAATTATGAAACATTACTCCCAATGCTATCTTCATTGTATGAGAACATAGGATTTATAAGAGCATTAATTCAGAGGTTTCGTGTCAAATAAAAAAGCATTAGAAATATTCATTTCCAACAGAGCCTGATTTAGTATAATGCATCGCTTGTTAGATTATCATAAATATATGAGACATTGCCTTACGCATGATGTCGGCATCCTATGGCACGAGTGGCACGTGAAACCCCAAACATTTTAATAAGGCACGTGATAGTTGAAGTATGTACTACAAATGATAAGTAAATTAAAGGGACGAATATGGCTTGGAATTCAGACCTAGCATAGCATTTCTAAAAGACGCATGATGCCTTGAGTTTCTCATTCACATACCGTCCGATCTCAAAACAAGTTTCAAATTAATGTTCTCACCACTTGCAGGGTAACGAACAACAGACACCGTATTGCGAGCTTCATTTACGACACGTGTACTCAGGGCCGGACTTAGACCGATTGGATCGATTTGGCACTAGCAGGCACCGCAATCACAGGGGCCGCGCACTTTTGTTATTTTTTAAATAGATCTGTAGAGAGAAAGTCATATTAAAACAATGGAACTGAATTTTAAGTTTAACATCATGTAAAATGTGTTTAAAAGTTTATTTCCAAACGCACTTGCTCATATGATGTTACAATAGAAAATGGGGGAAAATAATTAATTATTAGACCCGAAGTCCGTTTCCCTTCAACCAGTTTAGTGCCAGTTCGCCATATTAAATGTTCATGGTGAACTTATTTTCTTCTCCGGAGTTTGAATTACTCAACATTCACCAACGAACGGACGATTGTAACAGTATTTAACTAATGACTTTAAAATATACAAGTTTTGTCAAGATAAATAAACAAGCTTATATAAATACTCCAACAATTCTTCTTTTCATTCTCTTTCTCATCATTTATATGTAAAGGCATTTTCTTGTTTCCATCTATTCTACAACACGCTGTCAAGCACAAATGTTATCACAGAATCCTTAGCAGCCAATGGGACATAACTGATGAAGCTGGTTTATGATTTGTCCATTTCATTGACCTCCCTTTAAATAATGAATATTGACGAACATCATCATCAGTCTTTTGACCTAGTGTGGTCCTCTAGGCACTGTACTGCTGAACATGTTCACGATAAGAAATGATTCAGTCATCTTTAGAGTTATTAGAATTTTCTTATGCACTCAATTTTCTGTTATATATATATATATATATATATATATATATATATATATATATATATATATATATATATATATATATATATATATATATATATATATATATATATATATATATATATATATATATATATATATATATATATATATATATATATATATATATATATATATATATACATTAAGTGTTTCATTCGTCTATAGCGGTAGCATGCTAAACAAATATTTTAATAATTTGAAAAATACGATCTAAACAAATAAGGTATCCTAGAAGCTGAGGCAAGACTAGTTTAAATAGTAATCCTGCAGAAATCCATTTTCATAAAGATGGAATTTAAGGTGAGCAAGAAAGCTTTCACTACAGTGTTAGGCTATATTGAAGTGTCTAAAACAGTTATTCGAAAACTTAAAGCATTTTAAGAATAGTGATGGAAAATATAAAATAAAGTTTGTTATCGCATTCAGCATTTTGAAAACGTTATTATTAAAAGGAAAACAAAAGTAAAACTAGACTACGGGGATATATTTGGATGGATTAAATGTAGAAGAAACTGGATGTTCGTGGCCAAAAAAAAAAAAAAACAGACATAACGTATGTGTGCACTACGTGCGGGTTGTAAAAATTGTTTCTTTTTACGAAAATTCTGTCACAGGACTATCTTTGTCAACGTTTAAAGCTTTATCCAAATTGTAATGTTTCTTAGCATTTAAACACATTCTACATATATACCTGTATATATATTATATATACATATATATAAATATATATATATATATATATATATATATATATATATATATATATATATATATATATATATATATATATATATATATATATATATTTAAACATATTCTACATATATACCTGTATATATATTATATATACATATATATATATATATATATATATATATATATTTAAACATATTCTACATATATACCTGTATATATTATATATACATATATATATATATCTATATATATATATATATATATATATATATATATATATATATATATATATTTAAACACATTCTACATATATACCTATATATATATTATATATACATACATATATATATATATATATATATATATATATATATATATATAGATATATATATATGTATATATAATATATACAGGTATATATGTAGAATGTGTTTAAATATATATATATATATATATTTAAACACATTCTACATATATACCTATATATATATTATATATACATACATATATATATATATATATATATATATATATATATATATATATATATATATATTTAAACACATTCTACATATATACCTGTATATATATTATATATACATATATATATATATATATATATATATATATATATATTTAAACACATTCTACATATATACCTGTATATATATTATATATACATATATATATATATATATATATATATATATATATATATATATATATATTTAAACACATTCTACATATATACCTGTATATATATTATATATACATATATATATATATATATATATTTAAACACATTCTACATATATACCTGTATATATATTATATATACATATATATATATATATATATATATATATATATATATATATATATATATATATATATATATATATATATATATTTAAACACATTCTACATATATACCTGTATATATATTATATATACATATTATACATATATATATATATATATATATTTAAACACATTCTACATATATACCTGTATATATATTATATATACATATATATATATATATATATATATATATATATATATATATATATATATATATATATATATATATATATATATATATATATATATATATATATATATATTAAACACATTCTACATATATACCTGTATATATATTATATATACATATATATATATATATATATATATATATATATATATATATATATATATATATATATTTAAGCACATTCTACATATATACCTGTATATATATTGTATATACATATATATATATATATATATTTAAACACATTCTACATATATACCTGTATATATATTATATATACATATATATATATATATATATATATATATATATATATATATATATATATATATATATATATATATATATATATATATATATATATATGTATATATATATGTATTTAAACACATTCTACATATATACCTGTATATATATTATATATACATATATATATATATATATATATTTAAACACATTCTACATATATACCTGTATATATATTATATATACATATATATATATATATATATTTAAACACATTCTACATATATACCTGTATATATATTATATATACATATATATATATATATATATATATATATATATATATATATATATATATATATATATATATATATATATATTTAAACACATTCTACATATATACCTGTATATATATTATATATACATATATTTATATATATATTTAAACACATTCTACATATATACCTGTATATATATTATATATACATATATATATATATATATATATATATATATTTAAACACATTCTACATATATACCTGTATATATATTATATATACATATATATATATTTAAATACATTCTACATATATACCTGTATATATATTATATATACATATATATATATATTTAAACACATTCTACATATATACCTGTATATATATACATATATATATATATATATATATATATATATATATATATATATATATATATATATATATATATATATATATATATATATATATATATATATATATATATATATATATATATATATATATATATATATATATATATATATATATATATATATATATAAACACATTCTACATATATACCTGTATATATATTATATTTACATATATATATATATATATTTAAACACATTCTACATATATACCTGTATATATATTATATATACATATATATATATATATATATTTAAACACATTCTACATATATACCTGCTACTACTCCATCTACCTACTGTTAGGAGTCTAAGCTCTTACAAAATGTAACAGGAAAAGAAGTGAAGACAACAAACGTTGTAAAATGTAACAAATAAATTATTTCCCACAAAAAATATCAAGTGAAAAAGGAGAAAAAACACGCGTTTACGAATCAAACTTTAAACATAATTAAAATATTTAACAAAAAGAAGTTATAGTATAAAACGTCTAAATGAAACTTAGTTCGAATCCCGATGAAATCCAAATCGGAAGACGATCATGTATGTTGTAACCTGCAAAGTAATGCAGTGTTAAAAGACTCTTTTAGAATCACAGAAACTATTATTGTACTTTTTGAAGTCTGTGTAAATTTCGATAAATGTCCTTGTCCAAGATATTATTTGGAGCACATTATTATTTCCAGGAAAAATAGTCACATGAAATCAAAATATTTGAAGAAAATAAAATCCCAACCCGGACTGTTCACAACAACACAACTTAACATGTCAAACATTTAAAGCCCACAGACTACTTCTATACCAAAACATTAGGTATAAGGCTAACTTAAGACATAAAACAAATTTCCGGATGAGAGTCACATGGTCATTCTTCTAGAACAAAAAAAAAGCTTTTTACATGCCTAACATCACGTACTCCCAGTATGGCTTTAACTGAAATAAACGAATTTTACTCTTCGAAAGAATTTTAAAAAATTAAAAGTACAGAAAAAGCAGTTTGCTAAAATTGCCAATGTCTCTAAATCAATGTCATAAGCTAGATACAGTGTTTCTTTTTTTAACTTAGGTCAAACATAACTAAACTGAATTTATGGAAAACGTCTAATCCAGTAAATTAAAAACATATACAAAATATCATTTGAGTCTGTTACTGATTTCCCGGTTCCATCCATCCATACATCCATCTATCGAACTTTTCGTGTGTGTGTGTGGATGGATGGATGGATGGATGGGTCTATCTATCCATATATATATATATATATATATATATATATATATATATATATATATATATATATATATATATATATATATATATATATATATATCCTTCCTTCTTTCTATCATTAATTCTTTCTTTCTTTCTTTATTTTTTTATTTCTTCCTCACATAATTAGATAGATGCTCTACAATCGCACGCCGACCACTTTGTTAAAGTACTGACTTCACTAAACACCCGATGTTTTCATTAGACTTATCAACATGAATTACCAGACATATGCAAAGCTAGTATAATGACATGTACTACCAGACTTGTACTATACAAGTACTATTTTCGTGTCAGAAAAAAAAATGCAAAGTATTTTATTTCACTCGAGATAACTTAATTAGTTGCTCAATCAAAAAACAGAAGGTTGATTTTATAAAGTGAGGCCATATTGAGAGATAAGTAAGCTATTGTCAGAGGAGTACACGAATTACGTTTTTAACAAAATGGACAAACGATGTAATTTAAAATATTTGTCTTGCTCCCCGTGCAGCTATGCGCTTTCAGACGTGTTATTGCTAGTTAGGTTGCCTAGCAACTAATAGTGTCAGCTTTGTAATATTGATAATGGATTTTGCCATATAATTGCAGACTAATCAATGAACATCTAAAAAGAGCAAGTGTGAAATGCAGTAATCACGTGTAATTATACTCGTTCTGAAGGAACATGATGTCTTTTGCAAATGATTCCTTCGTGCTACTGATAATCAAATCGTCATTTCCATTCATATATTGTGCGGTGGCATGCAGAGGACACCTAAATTAGGATAACGAAGAGGCCGAAAGGGTCTCTTCAAGAAAAAACAAAAATAAATCTAGAGGTAAGGTCAAATGAACGTTCTCCCACTATGGCTACTCCGTCACCACCCCGCAGTGTGTGTGTGTGTGTGTGTGTGTGTGTGTGTGTGTGTGTGCGCACGCACGTACGTACGTATGTATGTACGTATGTATCTATATTTCTATCCGTGTGCGTATGTTTATGTATGTATGCATGTCACAGGATATGCCTTTATGTGATTAGACATATTTTTCGTTGGTACCTGGCTTAAACTGAAAAGCCAAGCATGATAAACCAAAAACAAGTACCAACTATCTCTCTTTACAACAACAGCAATAATAATAATAATAATAAGAAGAAGAAGAAGAACAAGAATAACAAGAAGAACGTCAATAATAATAATAATAATAATAATAATAATAATAATAATAATAATAAGGACTTTGTATAGCGCCTAATCTTTCGAAGCTCTAAGCGCTTTACACCATCAATAATGATATGACTACAATACAGAACAACAGATGACAAAAACAATGAAATTGGAAAACAAAAACATGCTGAAAAATATAAGATACAAAACATGATTAGGTCGCTTAGTGTGTCCCTGCATTCGAAACAGGTGAGTCTTAAGAGCACTCTTAAAAGGGACCACTGTGTCTTTGTGTCTAATTTCAATGGGCAATTCGTTCCACGTCGCCGGGCCCTGGTGTACAAACGAACGTTGTCCATATGACTTTGTTTTCACCTTGAGAACAATGAGTATACGATTATCAGAAGAAGAGCGTAAGGATCTAGCTGGTGTATACACATCGGTGAGGATGGATAGGTATGTTGGACTGGAGTCTGTCATTGAAACATAGCACAGAGAACAAATTTCATGTTTGATTCTGTATCGAATTGATAGCCAGTGTAAGGTACAGAGCAGTGGTGAGGTGTAGTCTGATCAAGGTACTCTAAAGATGATTCGTGCAGCTGTGTTTATGAACTTTTTGAAGTTTCTGGAGTAAATATTGTGACGAACCAGACAGAATTGAGTAAAAATAGTCCAGTCTTGAAAGTACTAATGAACACACAAGTGTTTTAGTGGTATCAGCTTAAAGATATTTACGAATGGAACTGATGTGTCTCAATTCAAGATATGCAGCTTTGCAGATGTTCATGACATGTTGGTGCAATGTGAGAGTACAATCTAGAGTAACGCCTAGGTTCCGTGCTCACTGTGAGAATTTAATGTTGGTGTTGCTGATATTTATTGTCTGAGGTAAAGGATGTGAATGAGAAAGTCTTTGTGTTGTGATCAGAATAGCCTCAGTTTTTTCATCATTCATCTGCAGCTTGTTACATGTCATCCATGATATCACATCAGAAATGCACTTCTCTACTCCATGGATGGTAGCATCAACTTCAGTTGGGTGGCTAGACTTGTATACTTGGGTGTCATCAGTATACAATTGGTGCGACACTGGGTGATGATCTATGACACTTGAGAGCGGATGAATGTACAGAATGAAGAGAACAGGTCCAAGAACAGATCCCTGTGGAACACCACAACATACGTCAACTGGGCTGGAGTGTATTCCATTTGCAGATATAATTTGTGTCCTGTTCACTAAGTAGGACTTGAACTACTGTATGGCTATATTCTGAATGCCAAATACATGCTGGAGACGGTGAAGTAATATATCATGATCTATTGTGTCAAATGCTGCAGATAAATCCAGGAGAGTGAGGACTGTAATCTTTACACTATCCAAAGCAGAGAGAATGTCACTAAATACTTTCAGAAGAGTAGTTTCCGTACTATGGCAAGGGCGATATGCAGACTGTACATTGCAGAATTCAAATGAGATACAAGTTGAGTTAGAACAACCTTTTCTAAGATTTGTTATATGAATGGGAAATTAGAAACTGGGCGGTAGTGCTTTAAATCGTTATGGTCCAGTGTTGGTTTCTTCAGCAGTGGCTTAACGATGGTAGGTTTGAAAAATGATGGGAATTCCCCTGATGTGAGAGATATTAATAACATCAGCTAGTGAAGGCAATATTGGTTCTAAGCACTCAAGCAGCAGTGATGTCGGAATTGGATCAAGTTCACAAGACTTTGGTGCACTTTTCATCACGATTGTCCGTACTAAATCAATAGAAACAGGTTCAAATGCTCCTAACGGTTGTCGCTGACATTCTGCATCATAACTGTATGGTGACGAATCAGTTGAAATTGTGCTGTCAAGCGAATCTCTAATGGTTTGTACTTTGTCATCGAAGAAATTTGCAAATTGGTCTGGTAGGTCTAGTGGAGAGAAGGTTGTTGGAAGTGGTGTACATTTGTTCCTTGACATTAGTTTGTTAGTTATCTCGAAGAGCTCTTTGCAGCTGGAACTCTCCGTGATCTTAGTACTGTAGTGGGATGATTTGGCTAAATGGACTGTTTGTGACGTTCTTCTTAGCGACTTCGTAGATTTGTTTATGAATAGTGAGTCTGGTGGAAAGCCAAAGCCTCTCTGCTTTTCGGCGATGTCTTTTAGCAGTGCGAAGCTGGTCGCTAACATTGCTATACCATGGAGAACACTTTTTTTATTTTATTGATACTCTGCATTTGGTGGCTAGGGCATGTTTTTCAAGCAATGAACGCAGTTATCAATAATAATAATAATAATAATAATAATAATAATAATAATTGAAATGAGGTAGTGAAAAGTACTTTGAAAGAATCAGATATGGCTTTGAGGATGACGCAAGCCAACTAAAGATATCTACCTACAAGATTTTAATGAGCAGTAATTATTCCAAAATTCCGCTCCCATCCCAAGAGTTAGAGCGAAATTATTAAACCACTATGTAAGCCTGAAGACGAATCGGGGTCTTCTTACAATATTTCAAATTTGTCTCTTTATTAGTCAAAGAGATTAATTCCATTACAAACGGAGGGACAGAGAGACAGATTTTGAAGAGAATATCGCCACCTTTTTAAATGTTACATAGGTATAACAGAAATGTTAACTTGTGTTTTACTTATTTGACCATGACTTTCAAAACACAGAACAAAAACAAATTTGAATATCTCTGAAATAACTAATATACACTTTAACTATAATGACGAGACTTTTATTTGAATGTTCAACACTAATTAATTATTTCATTACAACTATCAGTAACACATACTCGTGCGAAAACAAACCGAATAATATGATTCTCCAAAATAATTCTCATAAAATATAAATAGTCCTATTCAGTTCACCAGAGAATAGAAGCATTGGTTGTGAGGAACGTGCGAACATTGAAGGGGAAAAGGAAAACTTTATAAAAACCACGCTCGCACATTATATTTGTGATGATGATGATGATGATGATGATGATGGTGGTTGTGGTGGTGATATAATGAGTAGTAGTAGTAGTAGTAGTGGTGGTACTGTTAAACACTGGCTTGAAAGGTCATTATCCCATAAATAAAACTTCATCCATCACTAATATATGTTATAGGTATACCGTAACCGTGATTTAAATGTGTTGAAGCAAATGCTATCAACTAGATTATCAATAATGGGCCACTTCATTTTTTCTCGTATCAACTTACTTCAACTAATTGTTCATAGCTTGGAAGCGTGTCTGTTATAGATTCAGTTATGTATTGATTCTCCGCTTCATTCATGAAATTAATCCCATCCGTACGATGGTTTATAACAAAAATACATTTCCTCTTCTGGCAGGTGGGTCTCCGTCCTCTTAATGTTTCTGCTGTACACGGCACGGTTGTTTAATTACGTATACCCAATCATGTGAGCTATTTATAAACTCAAAAACTACTGTCGACGCTTTTCAAAATCAGAAAATTTTACTTCGAGTATCTATGTATACCCAAATCATTCACAGATGGGTCAGAAAACTGACATGCCTAAAAATGTAACATGGAAAAGAAATTTGAAACACGTATATATTAAACAATTAGGTACGTCTTTCTACATTCAGTGAAAAATTGAAACCAACTTGTAATGTTTTCTTCGACTGGTTCGATTTTGTCTGGTTCCCGGGAATATTTGAAGAACTTGGTCCTGGATTATTTGGAGTCCCTGCATTTTTAAAGGAAACCCGACTGGTGAGAAACAGCTGCGATGCATTCAGGTTCGCATCTTCAGAATAAATATTGTGCGTTGTATGAATAGCAATGGACGCTTCAAGGACACTCTGAAGGCCCGTTGAAATAGTAAACAGTTCTCTTTCTCGCGCAGGTATAACTCGATTTCTGTTCCACTTAAAAAGCGACCTAGCACTCTGTTTAAATTTGCTATTGTAAAATGTAATTACGACTGGATTTGTCACAGAACAACAGAAATGAAGTAACATCAATGTTGTCCATACTATTGATAAGGAAGGAATTCGGTTTAAGATAAGCAAAATTATATAAATATATCTTGGCAGACATAGACACATGAATGCTGTAGCGATTATCAAGAACACTTTCATTGCTTTCAAAGTAGTTCTCGTGTAGTTAACGCTTGACGTCCCAGAATACATAGCCACCGGTAGCTGGGCAATAGCTAAAACCCGATGGTGAGATTTTGCCTCAACGATTATTTTGATCAAACATATATCAACAACAAGGCAAGGAATGAATACGCAAAAGATTATACTAGCATATGGATACCCGGATGAATCTCTAAGGTCAAACATACAGCCCACATTTTCTTGAAATGTATAGGTTCCCCATCCAAACACCGGGAAAAAGGCAAAAATGACACTCTGGCACCACAAAAATGCTACCATTGTCATTGTCATAGGTTTTGAAATAAGGTTGTTATATTGCAAAGGTCTGGACACAGCAGTGCATCTGTCGAGCGAAACTATCATCAATCCAAGTGCCTTGGAAGAAGAGACCATGTTATCACAAAAGCCGAAGAATGTGCATGCCTGACTCGACAACGCCCAATCACCATATAGGTGAATAAGAGTAAAAATTGGCATGCACGTTAATGCAGTTATTATTTCAGATGTTGACATGGAAATCAACATGGCGTTCGTTTTCGTATGCAATACAGGCGTCCTTAGAATTACAATGATTAGAAGAACATTACTTACTATTGTCATAACAGACAGAAGCGGAACTACCATTATTATGCCTACAGCCAACCCTGAAAACGAGGTCAAATTCGCCATGTTCGTCTAATATTTTTTTTTAATTAATGATATCTTGGTTTCCCAAATCTTATGTACATTTACTGTATATTTCTGTAGCAATGCATGAATTATCACTGTCTTCAATGACGTAATCAATGAGGCCGACAAGTTATATAATTCATGGCTGAAATTCCTTAGTATTGAAGGCAACGTCTGCTTCATAAGACGTTTCTAATACATTTTGCCTGAAATGCTTCGAAACTAACGTATTAGACGAGCATATAACACCATTCAAGACAGGATAAACGTCAAACGTATCTGATTAATGTTGTCATCCCAAAGAACAGTCCCAAATTTGAGATCATTTCAATTAACTGAAATGGTACTCTATGATACTGCTGATGGTCCATTTTATCTTAGGTTCCTTTCTCTAGTTAATTCATCTGACAAAAGTCAGTATTATAGTTTCTTATCAAACTGTCACGTGATTGAATCCTGGCCTTTTAACACAAAGACTGAATTCATAGAGCATTCTGTAACAGTGTATATGTTCGTTTTCAATATCTTGCATTAACGTTCGAGAAAATGACCCAAAAAAATAGCTATTTTCATATGTAGTGACTGTATTTTTCTCTGCTGAATTTCTGCCTGCAGATAATAATGCAGCTGCGAATCCCTTGTCGATGAAATAATGCAACACCCGTCAGAATTGCTAGGGTTTTAAACCTTGTGTCTGTGAGATATTGTTGATGTCCTATTTGCTGTTATCATCTTCCTGCAATAATAATAATAATAATAATAATAATGATAATAATAATAATAATAATAATAATAATAATAATAATAATGATAATAACAAGATAAAGAAGAATAACAATAACAAAAATAACAACTACTACTACTTATACAATGAAGAGTGACAGCAATAAAATCTATACAAAATGTCGGAATCATTGATATTGCTAATATGGCAATTACATGACTACCATTCCATATATATATATATATATATATATATATATATATATATATATATATGCATGTACACCTCACGTTTTCTAAGCAAATGCCTTCATTATTTACAAGAGCAAGCGGTATCAGTACCTATAACATGCTGGTCAGCATTATGATATTGTATGACATTCTGTAATTAGGCTTTGCTAATGATAGTCCATTGTATTTAACAGAAAGGAATGCATTGTTTGTGATGTATTCACAATTACGTACTCTGCCTGGTGAGAAAACATTATTAGGCAAAATGTTTCGACACAGCTTCCGTATTTTATTTTTTAAGGTAAGGTTAAAGTTTTGGTCGCTTGTGAACCCGACCAATTTATTGCATTATCCGATCAAATTTATGCATTGAAGTGTTCGTTAAAAACATATCTAAGCTTGGCTCTAAACCCGAGCATAGCGTCTATAAATAAAGAAATCATTTGTAATGTATCATAAATAACGACATTTTGCAAGATTTTCACTTAAACGAAGCACATAAATAGAGTAGGCAAGATGCTTTCAAATTTTAGTATAATACAGCGAATAATAAGTAATATAGTTATTCCTGTTCATATATACCAATAGTTCACAGCATGGACCTATCTGAGGGACGAATGCCCATAAATTGCCCCCACTTTATCCAGAAATAATAGGTACACATAGACTACAGATGGATTCTGGGAAGGCTGCCCATACATTGTCCATCTTATCTAACATAATTAAGTACCCATGTCAAGTCTGAGCTTTGTAAAATACGATAAAGAAATAATTCTAAGCAAAGCTGAGCGACATGTCAGAATGTTATGTTACTCATCCTCCAAAGAAACAGTAATTAGTGTAAATGTATACATGTGTACAGAAGCAAAAACATCCGTTGAAAACTCCCTTTTTTTCTTTGGATCTTTAAAGCATAAAATACAAGTAAGTTATTCAATTTAAAAAAGAAATAGGATTAAAATGACTTGTACCGGTCCAAGCTATATTGTCTGCAATGGACTGATCCGGTCGTAGGTTTTGAACCGAAAACTTTCGGTCTGGTATCAAGCAAGTAAACCAATGATCCACATAATGTGTATTTTACAATATAATATATGTGCGCGTCACACCAATCCCCTAATCAAATGACAGTCTATTTACTTTTAATATAGATAATTATATGCTTATATGATAGTTTAACCTCTGAAGAAAGACTTCTATTTTATTATTTTATTTACTATTATTATTAGTTTCTTACTTTCTTGGCTGTTTCTTTTTGTTTTGAATTATTTTATTTCCCAATAGTCCACCAATTAATATTTGCTGCACTAGACGACAAATATGTACAAAATAAAATAAGTTTCAAAGTCTATTAGCTGTTAAATTCCCCATGCCACCGTTACCTGCAAAATATTGAATGTGCCAAATAATATGAATAATACAGAATATTGAAAGATTTTGGTCATAAACATCGCTGGGTTTCATTACAAACTATATCGACCTTTCATCATATTATGAACCGTGTAATGTCTCCCTCGAATTGAGAAACCCGGACAGCTTTACATGTGTACGAATCCGATGTTGATCGGCGACGTCCGTGGGGTCTACCGATTTTAGTCGAAAGTTGTAACACAAGATTTTATGATATCACCGTTGTAAACTTAAATAAAATGCCAACATCACTTTATGTCTGACACTGTACGCTATTTTCATTTAGCGATTGATATGATACAGTGCTTACCCAAGCATTTATGAGTATATTTTTTCCTTTACAGCATCCGTGATGTACGTACATTTTTACAATATCTTGTCACATGCTTTCCAGTTAGCACGGAAATAAATAACAGCTGGGTTTGTCTTCAGCCGTGCTTAGTCCTTGAAAACATGGGATCACCACAGCTGACCACCAATAGTCACCCGAGTCTATTTTTAATCTAGTAGGCGCCTTTTCTCTCATTTCCGCTTTACAAAAGTTGACCTGCTCTCTTCATTCCTTCTCGACCCAATTTGTGCGCCACGTGCTAATGTTTAATTAGATTAGTCTCTAATAAAATTAGTTTAATGTATCACATCAATGATTTGGAGCGCTCGAGAGCAAAAACGGAATAACAAGCGACTCCGATGACGGAATTAAGAGCTTGCACCTTTTAACTCTAAACTTATTATGGAACGTCATTTAAATTTAACACTTTGGTTATTTCAAAGAACTGGTTTGTCAGGTAGCTTTTCTACAATGATTTCCTTCATTCCAAACTTTAGTTAGACTGGTAGACTAGTCGAACTTGTGAACAAGGGCGGTTTGAGGCCTTCAATATAATGTCAAGAATTACTAGCGAATATAAGCTCAGCTTGATGGCGTATTATCTGCTTGCACAAACCGCTTTAAACTATCCAACTTAAGCAGCGCGTGTCTCTTATATATTAATTAAATATGTGCACGTAATGACTCGTTTCTTTGTAATAATTTCATATACAGCCAGTCATTCATTCAATTTAAAAACTCTAATTTATGACTCTTGTTCTCTTTCCTTATGTCCCATTAAAGTACACATACGCATAATATATATACACATATATATATATATATATATATATATATATATATATATATATATATATATATATATATATATATATATACGTTAAAAGACATCGATACATTGTATTTGATACAATCATTTTCTGACCATGCGTTGGCTTACATTTACCATTAACCAGTGAGTGAACCCACGAAGGCAAAGGCAATTTTTCTAAATGGTTCCGTTGAATATTTACATTTTAGGAAGGAAGAAAGAAGACGCTATATATATATATATATATATATATATATATGTGTGTGTGTGTGTGTGTGTGTGTGTGTGTGTGTGTGTGTGTGTGGAGAGAGAGAAAGAGAGAACTTAATCGAAGTCACGTAACCTCCCTTTCAGAAATAAAATATGTACAGACTAGACATAATCCATGACTATTACCTTAATGACAATATCCGCATGAGACCGCCATCTTCAAAGTACCAGACAAAAGCATAGCGTGCGTATCTTAATGGCTGTAGGCTTACAAAAAACTTTGATCAACACTTCTGGACAAATAGCGACACGAAGTATATATTAGCTGCTTTTATAAGCATTTGGCAAATACGTGCTTCAGTTTCAAAATATATTTGTCTCTTGACACACATTTCGAAAATTGCTTCAGAAATCGCTTTGTTAAATGTCATAATGGCATGCGTGTTCAACTAAAGTTAATAATGGAAATCATGCAGAAATTGTCATTTGCCTAATTGGATTTGGAAAATTAACGAACACACACACACACACACACACACACATATATATATATATATATATATATATATATATATATATATATATATATATATATATATATATATGGGTAGGTGAGTGCAAATTAAAAATAATATTTAATTGATAATACGACGCCCAAGCATGTGACAGGTAGAGCCTACATTATACTTCAATGTGTCTTACTACTAAGATGTGTGAATAAACAAAACTTTTTTTAAAAAGAGACTGGGAGTCAACTTTCATTTCAGTGTAAGTAAATACAGATTTTAAGAAGGCCAGCAGCAAAGGTTCCCGAAATATTGAGATATTTGAAGAAAAGCATAATTCGAAAATTAAAAAATTAGCCTTCACGATCATATTTTTGAGGTTACCCATTCAGGAGGGCGAAAACTTTTAGTATACATTTTATTAGAGAACTAGAGCTGTGTCACGACGAATGGAAGTGTGATGGATAATGTAATGACACATCTCTTTGAATGTTTACATTCCAAATTTGAACCGAAAATAAAGGAGTGTTTTAACAGGCGTAAAAATGAACCTAAATATGAAATGATCAGAAGAAATACATACCGAGAATCAAACAAATTGCTTATGAACTAAACACTTGTATTAGTCTACAAAAAATATAAAAAATTCTGTACTCTGGAATAATTAATTAATTAATTAATTAAATAAATAATTAACCAAACAGCCATAAACACCAAACAAAATACAGTTAGATATTTCAGACGTTATATGATAAGCGTGAGGACATTACAAAATCAAAATTCGAGTTTGATAGATCAAAGAGAGAGAGAGAGAGAGAGAGAGAGAGAGAGAGAGAGGGGGGGGGGCTGTTGATGTGTTATCATAATTCAGTACAGTGGTGCAAATGGCTACATTTAAGGAAAGTGCTATTGCGTTTGAATAATCTAACATGTTAAGCTCTACCTGATGAAAAATAAAATGAGGCATGACGCGTTATACAAGGAAAGCGACTTTCGAGTAAATCTGTATCGAGGTAACGTTTAGCTGAGAGGCATGACACGTTATACAAGGAAAGCGACTTTCGAGTAAATCTGTATCGAGGTAACGTTTAGCTGAGAGGCATAACACGTTATACAAGGAAAGCAACTTTCGAGTAAATCTGTATCGAGGTAACGTTTAGCTACAATAACACAAATGAAAACGTTTGACTTATCCTTTACATTTTCATCACTTTTATCCATTGACGATCATCACTATATTCCAGATGTGGTGGAAGAGTTCAGCCTGAAATCATATGGAGATGTCAATGATTATTATATGAACGATGTACTTTCCTGCTGTTCGACGTCTTTGCAGAATTTAGTAACGTCTATTTCAATACTTGCAGACATCATGAAATTTTGAATAATCAGTTATCCAAATGATGAATTAGAGATGATAACATACTTTTGTATCTTTCGTATGATTGGGAGTACTAAAAGATGGCAATAGCACGATTTCAAATAGATACGAGTGTCACAGAATTAGGCGAAAATTGAATTTATTTCTTCTTGAATACAAACTAATTGCACCATTTTTTTGGTTTCGTCGTACATGCGTTACCTGGGTTGAATAAGTGTTTTTCAAGGTAAGCGACGTGTAGCGATTTGCATGTGCCTGACTACAAATCACTTGAAGTCAGGAACATTATAATCACGGGGTGCACGGGAATTTCGCCGTGAATTCTGCTCACCTATTTGGGGACATATAAGGCAGAATATTTCTAAAAAGATTACGAGTCAAAAGTATCTTGTCAAAAAAGATAATGCTCGTCATTCTTTCACCAGCCAAAGGGGTGAGTGTTAAATTTATATTTCGTTTTATTGTGAATTTTATTCAGTTTATCATTTCATGTAATGATGCCTTTAATACAATGCAGATTTAAACCGTTGAATATTTGGAATTACTAGTCACTATTAGTCTTTAAATGCAATAGCGTAATCTAAGTTTTAGATTGTTTTAGAAACAACTATTATTAGTTTGGTTTCTTTATTGTAGCTGAATTGTAGCTGAATGTGAGTGACTGCTCCAGCAAAAGGGCTGAATGTGATTGATTGTGCCGTGATTGTGCTGTTTAATTGTGCCATTTGATTGTGTGATCAAATTGAAGCGTCTGTCTGTCTGTCTGTCTGACTGTCTGTCCGTCTACGTTTGTATCTGGCGTGAACAGGAGGTCAGGATGTCTGAGGATATCTGTCGAGATGTGTAAATATCCGGAAATCTAGAAGTTTAAATGACCGAGTGTCGGAGCTGTCTGGAGGTGTAAACGTCCGGGGTAGCATCTATTTGTTTGGGACCGGTGGTTCGAGTAGATGCTGTATGCTGTCTGTACGTATAACTGTAGTGGATCCGTGAAGGGCAAGTGGCCGATAAAAGTGTTGGGTCAACCCTAGGTATTCGGAGAAGCTGTGTGGTGATTCAACAGTTGGAGAATCATACGGTTGTATAGGGTCGAGACGCATGTGTGTGTTTCAATTGTTGTTACAATTGAATACAGTGTTATATTTACACGTGGTTACTTTGAATCTGTAGGATTCCAAGGGATTACATGAATCTTGATAACAGTTAGTAACTTGATTTAATACATGTAGATGTTAGTACTTGTTGTCACAGTCCATACGTGCGATAATGTAATTTGATGTTTGTATTTGTTATCGCAATTTATACGTGCGATAATATAACTTTTGTAAAGGTTCCATTTTATATGAAACATTTGTGTAGTCCAGAAGGTTCCTTGGATCTGTGTTTATTTTATATTAATATTTAATTTATTTTTAAATTGTGAATGGTTGTGAAGTGTGATCGTGGGTTGAACGCACGAGTTTTTTATTGTGTTGATACATCATTATTTGTCATTAATAATTTATTTCATAAATTTATATCATCTTTCACATATTGTGTTTGTGCCGTTTATTTAATCCACCAACCACTCGGTAACAATTCTGTTACAACGAGTAAGCACGTCATGAGTGGTATTCAGATATACGACAAACGAAATGAATGTAATTATGAAAGGCTGCATTCTGCCTATTACGAACATGACTTACAGACTAATTGTGTTTATCGGTTTATACAAAACTAGCTGATTACATGGGTACAAAACAAACTGTATCAAAATTAAAATCTGCATTAAAAGACAAATGAATTAGTTCCTTAGCTACAGTCACTTCATATGTTGAATACAGCTAGATTTAAAACTAAAATAAATAACAGGATTGCATTATTTGTTCAACGTCTTCTTAAAATTATATATTGAACTGTATGCATATTTGACGCAAATCAAAAGCAATGATTTCCTAAAACTTTTTCTAAAAGATAATGAATAAACATGTATGTGTCCACCGAAGTAACATTTGATGAAGAAGAAAAAACAATGATTAAAAATGTATCAGATCCTTTGATAATGAAATGAAGATGCACAATTTGCTAGTAAAAAAAGACAAAAACAATAAATGAGACAAAAAATGTCAAACAGTCGGATAAACAAAACTATCAATTTGACTAAACCAATTATGCAGGATTAACATTGTTAATGTTTATATACATGGTGTAGTTTGTTAAAGAATAAATTAAAAGTGTCAATAATAGGAATTTTAAAATTGGAAGTGGCAATTATTGCTTATTGAATAACAAAGAAACCTACCAGAAAAAGAACCTGCTCAGACTAGAAAGGCAGAAGATTAAATTAAAATAAATAAAACTGCATTTCCTAATATGATAATAAGTTATTGTGTTGCCAACGAGAAACATGTACTCATAGACACTGAAGTTCCTAACATAATGAGTAGCAAACATAGTAATAAAAAACAATTCTGCTAAAATTGTTTTTTTGTCTGCTCCAGAGTATCTGTTTCCTTTTTCGTATTCTGTAAAAATAATGCACTCTTCTAGAGCATTCCCATTTGTTTCTGCCGTAGATCATCACTATTTGCCTAACATTCCTGGATAAATGTTTTATAACACATTAGTAATTTAAACAATAACCCCAAGCGCGCGCACACATCCACACGCACACATTAACATTATGTATATGTATATATATATATATATATATATATATATATATATATATATATATATATATATATATATATATGTGTGTGTGTGTGTGTGTGTTTGGGGTTATTGTTTCAAAAAATAACCACATGGTGAACTCGTAATTCATTCTCATCTATCGACAGTCATGCTGGATTCCTATGCAAAAAGTATTGATTAAATAAGATGTGTGCTCGGTTTAACATAGGGACAATTTACAGGGTTTTTTTACCTTATGGGAATAATGACATCCATTTAATAACGTTACGCACAGAATACATAAATTGAGATTATCTGTATGTGTAAGGGTATGAATTAGGGAATAAAGTTCTTACTGGTAAATCTCGGAGCACACTTTATGTAATATATAAATATCAGACTAATGAGACTCAAAAAACCCACATTGCTACAAAACATTAGATGATACATAATTAAAGTACTGAATTACGTCAATATAAAATATATTTCCCAATATTTCGCAATTTTCTATCATTCCATCCCTTGCAAAATGTTTTGCCGTGCCTGCCAGGAAACAAAATAATTATAAAAATCACGATAGTTGTACCCAAGAGAGTATGATAATAGAATATGGAATCATCTACACATGATAAGGGCTTTTACTAACTCTATTAGTGCTACTATGACGTAAAAATATGTTTTCGTTCTACTTTAACGTAAATCTATAACCCCCACTGTTAGTAGAACTTGCAAACGTACAATTAAAAATCCATACGTAGTCTAAATGAGACTATAAGTGCAGTCAATGAGGAAGCCAAGCGCACGTTATGTACCGGAAGGTTTAAAATTGTAATTAAACTGAGATTTATCATACAATGTTGACAGAGAGCTGAGTTTTTTCTAGCAATAAACAATTGATTTTTAATATTTTCACATAGATAGTATAAGGTCTTATAAGACACTTCCGGAAAATATCAAGAAATACGTGATCTGCGGGTGACTGCAAAATGATTTTGACTCTTTGTTTCCCGTGGAATTTTCGTAACGTCACGAGATTCAAACACGTTAAAACGTCATAAGATAATAATGGAGGCGGAATACCTCGGAAAAAAGAAATTTAGAAAATGTAACTGATCAAGCGTACGCTTTCTGTGCGTGGATGCGAGTGAAAGAATTAAGCAATGTCGTGTGTGTGTGTGTGTGTGTGTGTGTGTGTGTGTGTGTGTGTGTGTGTGTTTTAAATCATAGCTTTAACAATTTAAGTTATATTGCTAAAATGTCTGCAGTGTGGCAATTATAGTGATGTCTAGCACTGGGGCATCATACCACAGACTAGGCCTACAGTAGCGGTCAAGTATGGACTCAATATTTCATTTATGTATAAAATTTACGTATTAAAATTTGTAACACTTAAATTCTGCTAAATGAATATTTTATACCACCAGGTGAATACAGTAAGATTTGAGCTTGTCCATTTGTCTTTAACGCTAGGCACACAATTCCTTCAACGTGTGGAAACCTGGTAAATATTAAGACCATAACCTAAAGATGGTTGTAACGAAAAATCAGTGTTCTAACAATTTGTATGGGAGTTATTACGCTTTTCAACTTGTATCTACACGCACGGAATGGCTAAATGAAGTGTCGTATATCATCATCCAGTATGTCACGAATTGTACGGTGATGACACCCAAATATACCAATCTATCCACAACTGAAGTTGATGGTACCATCCAAGGAGTATAGAGGTGCATTTCTGATGCTAAATCATGCAGCATGCTGCAGATAAATGATGATAAAACTGAGTCCATTGACAGTACTCACACATTGCACCAACATGTCATGAACATATGCAAGGCTGCATATCTTAAGCTGAGACGCATCAGCTCCATTCGCAAATATCTTTTAGCCGAAGTCACTAAAACGCTTCTGTGTTCATTACTACAATTGTAACTCAATTCTGTCTGGTTCGTCTCAAAAGAACACACATCCCCGCTGCTCTGTACCCTACACTGGATATTCATTAAATCTGGAATCAAACATCTGTTCTCTGTGCTACGTTTCACTGACGGATTCCAGTCCAACATATCTATCTGGCCTCACACATGTATATACAAAAGCAAGATACGTACGCTCTTCTTCTGAGAATCGTATACTCATTAACTCCACAATGAAAACGAAGTGATATGGACAAAGTTATCTTGCCTACCAGGGCACAGCAACGTGGAACGAATTGCCCATCGAAATTATACACAAAGACAACATTAACGAATTGCCCATCGAAATTATACACAAAGACAACATTAACGAATTGTCCATCGAAATTATACACAAAGACAACATTAACGAATTGCCCATCGAAATTATACACAAAGACAACATTAACAAATTGCCCATCGAAATTATACACAAAGACAACATTAACGAATTGCCCATCGAAATTATACACAAAGACAACATTAACGAATGGCCCATCGAAATGATACACAAAGACAACATTAAGCCCTTTCAAGAGTTCTATTAAAACTCAGCTTTTCAACTGCAAGAACAAATTTATAGACCTATAATGTTTCATACCTTAAATATTTGCAGCATGCTTTTATGATTTCTAATTTCATGGTGTGTTTAGTTTTGTGATCATATCGGTGCAGATGTTGCAAAGCGCATAGAGCTTCTGACAATTAGGCGTTATACAAAGTCCTCATTATTATTATTATTATTATTATTATTATTATTATCTGAATTTTTCCCTAGATCGCTGTGAAATGTGGTGCACGTTATGGTCATAGCTATGGTGGGGCATACTGAGAAATCTGCTTACTCTCTTTCTGGGGTAAGTACTTTTTTTTTGCTAATCTTGCAGCTTTCTGTTTATTGTTGTGAAGAGTAGAACATTAAATGGCGAGACTCAAATATCTGCATGAGGATCCCTCATTGTAATCACGCCTTTTCTCAAACATTATGCATTTTATACTTAGTTTTCTCTTCATTAACTCATTAATTACTGTCTCCCCCGTCAATTCTTGTACGAACTAATGCGTAATGTATTGCAAATAATGCTACCGGGATCTGCTAAAGAATTCGTGCGCCATCCATTTTGTTTGTAAAGCCATTGAAAAATGATTTTGGTTAAAACCTAAACATGAAGAATATAAATATACACAAAATTTAATCATTTCGTTCATTGATTCATAAATTCGTACCAGACTGGCGCCTAGGGATCCCAAACGGAGTCAAGTCATTGACATTTCGAATTAAACAGGAGTATCTTTAATAACAGAGTCACCATATTTTCATTGGCCAGACTATGTTTCCAAGCAACAGATGTGATATAGTTCACCGTCTTTGATACATTTTGGAATTACATTTCTTTCAACATATGGAAACAAGAGTTAGTCCTATTTATTTGTTGTTTGGTTTAGAAATGTTATCACTAAATATTGCAAATATTGAAGACAGTGTTTACTGAAATGTACTGTTTTAGAAAACAGAAACCAATACGTCGACAGAGAATAGGGATTCCTTGGCGAAATCAGTTTATAAATTATAAATCAATATGAACGAAATGACTCAGCTTAGTGCGTGTTTTATTTCCTTAGTGCGTGTTTTATTTCCTTAGTGCGTGTTTTATTTCCTTGATGTTTTTGGAGGTAGGATATTGCAGGAGGGGAGGAATTGGGGTGGAGAGAGAGAGAGAGAGAGAGAGAGAGAGAGAGAGAGAGAGAGAGAGAGAGAGAGTATCCGAATACTAAAGAATGTTCAAAGAAATCATTATCGCCTTCCCCATACACGAATACTTTGTAAAACAAAATGTTTTAGATGGCTAGCATGTAGGAAATTAACTCTAAAAGAGCACATTTAAAAGATTACACCGATGGGAGTTAATTGGAAAAAGAAAAAGAATGTAGAAGATAAATAAGCATCTTCTCCCAACTCAAATAGAAGATTGCTTTGAATAAATAAACTAAAATTTCATAGAATATCACATTATGTGACCAATAAAAACGTTCCATTAGTTCTATAAAATTTATCAAAACTTTACATTTTGCTAATTTTCAGACAATAAATGACAAGATATGTAGAATATCTACAATGACTGATCTGCTCATCTTCAAATTTGTGAAAAGATCATGGACATATATCACAATAAAATTTAAACAAAACTACATTTAAATTCTTTGACATACTAATCCTTTCTCAGATTTTATAAACCCGACCACGTGCTCTTAAAATAAGTTTAAAAAAAGAGTGAAATGGAACTATCTTTGTAAAATCGAACAAATAATGTATTACCCTAAAATAAAATAAACCAAGAATTACAAACACGACACCAAGCCAACTAATCGTAACACTAACCTCTTAATATTGCGAGCCAACTGTTAGTATCAGTTTTAAAAGTCATTGGTATGACTTGGCCAGGGTTTCGCACCCGCAACCTGCCGCATCCAAGGTGGACACTCTAACCACTGGCCCATCAGAGTGATCACTTGTTTTGAGTTGTAACAATGCCAGCAGTATGCATTTGTTTTTCCTTGTTGGTGGATGGATCGATGATGGATATATAGGCATTCACACTACCTGTCTCCAACAAAATAAGTGGCACTGAATATATTCCACTTTCTCATTGGGACAAATTTGTACAGCCATCAAAATTTCAGAAGTATAATAATAATTCCGTATAGTACGGTCTTGTCGTTCTCCAATGGAATCGGTTCAGTCTTCATAAACCAATAATATTGTATGCTGGTTCTTGAATCAATGATAATGTTGATTTGAGTTCATTATCGGAAACAGTCTAACTCGGAATATTTTTTCTCGATTTAGGTTCAGTAACAGTTGTAAATTGACGTCATAATCCACTTTCAATTTCTACTCCACTTTAGTGTTAGATTTCTTTATTCCACTCGCTGTTTATTATCTTTCATGTTAAGCTTTTGTTGGCGTTCGGAGTTTTTGATACAGATATATTGCGGTACGTTTTTATTTCTGACATCAACAATTATGTACTTTTGAAAGTAAAGTCATTAGAAGACGATTGTAAGATCCGGTAGTTCTAATATTACCTGAATATACAATGTATACAGTTTTATGGCTGCTCTGTGCATGTATGTTTAACAATATTTTCAAGCGTTTGACCAAATCTAACAGCAGAGAATAAAAGCAGACCTCAATTTTATAAAGCATGGATTCTTACTACACCAAAAACAATAACGTCAATAATAATAAACCGAAGCCTCGAACTAACCGAGCGCGCCACTCTTTGGGTTAATTAAATTTTTTACTGGTATTGTTGTGTCGTTTTTATTTGTTTCTATGGGTTTTTTCTCATTATGAGCGATGTTTCCCCGTTGACACTTTATCGACGCCACACCCTCGCTGTTGCTATCAATTAAAAATCATTGTTATACCAATAATGGTATCAGAATCTTATACAACTAGATTAGTTCGAGAGCGACTAGAAGCAATTAAGAAATTTTTACTAATCCGTGATTCTGTCAGGTAAAAATTACAAGCGCGTCAATAGTCATATGTGGAATTTGCAGAAGGTTCAGAACAGTTATTAAGAACCGTTACAAAGGTTATTGAAAGAGCTACAACTGACATTAAGTATAAAAAAAACACTCAGCGAATTGCAAAAATAGCAGAAAGAACTAAACAAGCAAAAAAAAGATTTTACGAGATCTTCCCACTAAGATAGCTGCAGATTAACTTGAAGAGGTTGTGGGAGAACAAAACTAAGAAATGGGATATAGTTTCACGCAGAAGCTTACTGAAAACAGCACACAAATCATACAAAATATTTTAATAAAAACCAATAATGATATAAATGAGTTTGGTTCGCTCGCTGCTTCAAGTTAACGTTCAAGAAATAATTTTGTAAAACCTGAGCATGTTATGGGTGTACGTCGAGAAGTGTGGATCTGTTGGGTGTTTAAAATAACCGAAATAGTAATGAGATAGACAAACAAGATTATCTTATAGCAGATTTTTTAGAACGAGTGGAAATTCATAATGAATGACAACATAGAATGGAAGAAGAAAGAAGCCAAAAACAAGAACAGAACAAAAAGGAAAAACATCAACAACAAGAACAAAAGAAAGGACAAAACAAGCAAGAGTCTTCCTATCAACTTCCTACACCTCTACAAGAAAGGGAAGAAACGGTTGAATTTCACGATGGATCTGATACTAGTGCTACTTGAAGTGGTATTCCAAGCACTACTTAGGGACATGGTCTAATGTCGTGTCCGAATAATGCTCATTTCAATAGAGCACGATTAGAAGTTCTCATATGAGGATAACGAGCTGGAAATAACTCACCATAAATAATTACGGAATCTGCAGATATTTGTATATAGTCATAATATTACCGCTTGCTATAGGTAGATAACATGTTTCTGAAAATATATTTATGTAGTAAAATGTGGTATTTGAACCATCAGCAATAGCAGGAAAATCACTACCAATATAATCCTGTGTTCGTTTAATCGCATCACTGGCGAAACGGTACATACAAATAATATTATTGTAATAATAGTAATAATATTATAGTAATTTGTACATAGTACCATTTCCCTACTCATGTCATGTATATATTTCACGATGATTTTGGTCATCAAGATAATATTATTTTGTCATTGAAATCTACATGTTTATCTCTGTAACTATGTTTCTCTTACGGAGCACCAGATGGATTCTTCACGCATTTCAAAACAAATATAAAAAATGATGTGTGGGTGTGTTTCCCTGATATGTAGTTATGTAGTGGGGTTTTTTTTCTTCTATTTTTAAATTTATAAAAATAAAATATACATTTTTGAGTAGGGTATTTCAGCCTTAATGTTTCTTTAGGGTTGATCTTCCGAGTAGAATATCTACTGACTTACCAATAAAAACTCTGGGTAATTTGAAGAATAATTTTTTTAAAAATAAACTTCACGGTGAAAAGAAGGAATTTAGCAAAGATGGTGCATCTCACGTATGGTCAACGTTAAAAATGACTGATGGTGTTGATTTACGCTGACCAACAAACGAGCGGTAAATACCATCAATTATCTCGATATATAATTTATTGTACTGGTAGAAACAAATAATTGGATTATTCGTGACCAATATGATACTGTTCCTCATAACGAAAGAATTGTCATCCTGAGTAAAAATTCCAAACCAGGAATGTTGACTGGTATTTATAAACCGTATTATGAAAGAGCGTATCCTGTAACCATAGTAACCTTAGTTAGTTATGTAATTTATCCGATAAATGAAAGTACTGGTGCACCATGGAGTTCACGAAGAGAAAAGCAAGAAACGTTATATAATTGTTCTGAATTCGCAAATGCTAAAATCAAAGATACTTACCTGATTAAATCAGAGAAAACTATTCAGATATCAGAATTATTGTCTGCACAATCTATTCAGTATCAACACATAAAGTTGGTTATCTAAATGGACCTGGCGGTTGTTGTAAAACAACTCGAGCTATTGAATTATTTAGTCCGGGTGATATCGTTGGTTTGACACCTGCACACAGACTCTCAAGAGAAATGAAACAACGAGGAATATCATGTACGCCTCAGCTCTTTTCGATACAAGGGCGACGCATGGAGTACTGATCGAATGGGCGAGAAATATATACTTAAAATAACATTTTGGGATGGTATATGCAGTTTCATTAAATGTGCTACACATATTCTTGATTGGTTATTGTTAACGAATATCGCGGCGATAATTGGTTATTGTTAACGAATATCGCGGTGATAATGTCTGTCGATCACGGTCAACCACCACCTACAGTTAAAGAAGTTCGTAGATTATTTTGAGTAGATAACTAACGATCATAGAGCGCTAGATCCAGAATTAAGAGAATTTAATACATTAATTATATTACAGTCGAATACAATTCAGTGTAAACAAAATGCATGAAAGAATTTCAGAAACTTCTATAAATGATTTTTGGAATTTGTGGAAACCAGATGATTTGATTGTTGCAACTAGAAAGATAGTTCGTGATCACATTCAACAACAATTACTCAGTTACATAAAGAAAAGCTTTCAGAATTACCAATTATGTTATGCTATCCATCAGCAGATACGCGACGACAAAATATTGATGTTGAAATTCCATGATCGTCAGAGAAAGAGAATCTTGTGTTAATTGGTATTACTCTAGTTCCTGTCAGTGTTGTTGAAGATGCATAAAAAGACAAAACTCCATGGACGCTAGCATAAGCAATGACGATCCATTCGTCACAAGGGTTATCTATTTCTGATAATATTATTTGGATAGTTGATGATCGTATCGAGTGGTCAAACTTAGTTTATATCACAGTGTCTAGAGTTAGAAGAATATCTCAGTTGCAAAGGGTTATTATAGATTGTACAGACAGCACAGGCGATGATATTAACAATGATTTAGTAAGATAAAATCTCGCTAGCTAAAGAGAAAGTGGCAAAAAGATAATCTCGACTTTTGATATTGATGTTGAATTTATCAACACGCTGAAACAACAACAGACTAATCATTGTGTGAGCTGTAACAATGATGTTGTGGCAGTATTTATATCCTGAAAGATCTTTTTCAACTGGGTATTTATCCCATGGAGTTCCCCGGTAATTTGGCTAATTTTGCTGCATTATCACCTCCTCGTAGTTTTAATACTGTTTGGACTAGAAATAAAATTCAATTTCTATTTAGAGAAGGTAACTTAATTAGTTACAGAACTAATCTACCTTGAGGCCTTCTATGATTTATTATGTGTATGGCTGTTTTTGTTGTTGTATTTGTTGTGTATTTGTTGTATTTTTTGTTGAATTTGTTGTGTATTTGTTGTTGTATTTGTTGTTGTATTTGTTGTATTTGTTGTTGTTTTGGACTTTTATTTGCTGTTTGTTAAGGGGGGTATTGTTTGTGGGTTTTGGAGTTGGGGTAGCTTCCATGATTGGTATCAATTAGCACGAAATACATATATATGCACTGTAGAATTTCTTCTCTCCAAATTTTAGCTAACAAAACCTAAAATTGGTAACAAAACCTGATAGAAAACAACATTGTGTCAAAGTATGTACTTATTAGACAACTCCCACCTTTCCAGATACATTACGGTAATAGATTAACGATTTACTTAACCATATTAGAAGTTTTCAACATTAGCAAATTCATTCTGGTATATTAATATATGAAAGCGTATATCATAATCATGAAGAAAACCTATTTTCTAAATGAAATTAGAATGGTTCACAATTTCATGGGAACCCTTTTTTTTCCATTCCCTCTCACCTATCATGAGTAAGGGACTAAATAAACTCTGATAAAAACACTGGACGATAATATCCTAATATTAATGATACATATGTGCAATAGCCAGTCGACAGTAGGTTTAAATTTGTCCCTTACGGGACACATACTGTAGCGTATTTAATATGTTGTTACTTAAACCTATTATAATTCTCTAAACATTGATTGTTAAATATTAAATATACAAATGTCAAAATAATAGCCTCAGCCATGCTCTCTCTCTCTCTCTCCTCTCTCTCTCTCTCTCTCTCTCTCTCTCTCTCTCTCTCTCTCTCTCTCTCTCTCTCTCTCTCTCTCTCTCTCTCTCTCTCTCTCTGGATTATCTTTGGCGAAATACCGGTGCAAATCCATGAAAATACTAGCCTTGGGTGTTTTCGCTAGTGTCATTCATGCACGATGTCTCTGAATCTATGAATGACGGTAAAGTTTAGTCAAACCGGAGAGAGAGAGAGAGAGAGAGAGAGAGAGAGAGAGAGAGAGAGAGAGAGAGAGAGAGAGAGAGAGAGAGAGAAGTAGTATATGGGGGCACCGTAGCCTCAATGGAAAATCCAGTCAAAAACAGCTTGGGCTAATATAGCCTCAAGATTTATAGCCTCAAGGGAAAATCCAGTCAAAAACAGCTTGGGGCACTATAGCCTCAAAACAGCTTGGGGCACTATAGCCTCAAGGGAAATTGAACAGGGTGGGTCTATCTAGCCTCAAGGGAAATTGAACATAGTGGGTCTATCTAGCCTCAAGGGAAATTGAACATAGTGGGTCTATATAGCCTCAAGGGAAATATAACATGGGGAATATGATGGGTATAGGGGAGTGTAGAGGGACAAGGGAAATAAAGGGTGGCAATGAAAGCTACTATCTTTTCGAGACCTATGAGTGGCCCTGAAAAGGGCCGTTATGTGTAATGTTAACGTTGTCTTGTTAACACAGAGGACATCTCACAGATCTTCTTCTCTTCCTTAAACTTCTCCTTACTGTGGGTCCATAGAAGAGAACTCTCTTCAAGCAGCCTTGTCTTTCCACGTAGACCCTTCTCTTCCAAAAGGCTGTCTCCGTCATATGAATGACACTCCATGATGATCTGACATACATGGGTATGTCAGTCCTAAACAGCATACTTGACACAAGGGTTGACGATTCAACGTTAGTCCACATCTTGTGATGAGAACAGGTGAAGTGAATACCGTGTACTGCGGTTATTTATAGGGGAAGAGCGGATCGAAACGGATTGAGTGTATCGACCAATCCAAACGTGCGTTACAAAAGTCAGTCACAACCATCCAATCGGAAGAGAGCAGTCTGTGACGTCACCTTTTCTATATAGAGACACTAACGCCTGTGCGCAGTCAATCGATTCGAGAGAGTTGTCAATCATGGCGGACAGTAAGAAGACAATGAATTGGAGTGAGCCAGGAGTGGAGACAGCAAGTCATGGGACAGCAATGACTACTAAAGTCATGACAAATCTACATCCAGAAGAAGTGGATTTTAACTGGGATATTGTGGATTTTTTAACATCGCAAGAATTTATTCCGGAACCTTCGTTGCCTTCTGCATCTTCTTATGGACCCGTCGATGATTTTAAACAAAGACAAAAGGAAGAATTGGAGCGATTTTTACAACAACAGAAAGTAGAAGAACAAGCTTTTCTTATTCAACAGCAGGAAGAAGAAGCAAGAAGAAAACACCAGGAAGAAACAGTAGCAGCAGCAGCAACGGAGAAGAAAGAAGACCAAGGACAGAAAGAAAATAGTGAAAATCAAACGGTCACGACGGTACTTTTAGATATTTTAGCTGAGTTAAGGAGTCTGAAACAAATGTATCAGACTTCTTTATCACGACCGAAGTGAAAAAGACCTTCTCGAGCGAAACAACCCAATCTCTCTGTGACTACGTCTACCTTACCACCGTTAGTGATTTCTACCAAATCATTGACAGGAACCACCAGTCCCGAAGTAGGCCTTGGCCGTGGCAAAGGCTTAAGACAGCTCAAGAGGATTTCATCCCGTTTCTGAGTTTGTTTTGTTTTAAACACACAAAACACCAACGGTCCTTTTCAGGACCACTCCAATTATTTCGAAAAGAAATACTATGTCAATTGCCTATTTGAATGAAAACTCAAAAGTCCTTTTTATTATATTTTTTTAAAAACCCATGATGTACGTGTGAGTGAATGAATGTGTGAGTGTAGGTTCTTATTCTATCAAATCAAAACCAAGAGACACTTACGTTTTTTCTCTTTAGTTTATTCTAGTACGAACGTTACAATTCAATATCACAACAGAACATAACACAATACCATTTTTAAAAAGTTCATAAGTTTTCTTCTGTTTCACTCTTTCTGTTTTTTCATTTTCTTTAGTGTCACACGTTTTTCTTTTTCTTCTTCCTCTTCACTTTCGTTTCGTCTTCTTTTCTTGTCTTTGTGAACGTGTCGGGGTTCTTCCTTGGGGGAGGGTACCTCTTCCTCCTCCTGTTCAGAATTTCTTTCCTCCTCCTCCTCCTCCTTCGCCTCCTCCTCCTCCTCCTGCTCCTGTTGTTTCTTAGGGCAGTTTGGAGACCAATGTCCTTTCTCTTTACAATAATAACAGGTATCTTGACTTTTGTCTCTATTGGTACCTTTTTTATTTTGTCACGATCTAAACATTCTGTAGCCCAATGTCCTTTCTTCTTACAGATATAGCAAGTATCTTGACTTTTATCTCGATAGGAAGGAGAGTAGGCTGTCGGCTGGTCTGACGAAAACTTTCGTATGACCCCACGTAAAGCTCTGATGAGAAGTTCCACTTCTGTAGGTTCTTTCATCGTTCTGGTCAATGTGAGAGTGAAATGAATACTGAACCGTTAGACACTAACCCTTTATATATGCACGGATCGGACATGAATATATAGGGGTTATGGCCTTTAAATGGTAGTCATTTGACTTTTTGCAGACAAGATGAAAAGACCTCATTATGCTGTGGAGAAAGGAAAAGACAGTAAGAGACAGAAACGTAATGTATCGCCTAGTACAGTAGCTGAAGTCTTGGCTCAAATTCATGCCAGTGATTTTGAAGATGACATGAGTGAGCCCGAATTTACATCCAGACAATCGACGTCCAAGCAAAGTGCACCACCCTTAGTAAACCCTGAAAATTACTATCACATTCGAGAGACGGAAAAGCGTTCCTCTCGAAAATTTAGAACAACGGCTTACACGTATGCCGTAAAGTTTAAAGATTTCAAGTCCAATGTACCTTTGGAGAATACAGAAGGGTTCATTACTGAGGTGTGGGATTCTGTGTTAACTGCACTGAAACAGCAATGTCAAACCAAAGAAGACGATCGCTTGAGACTTTCTATTCATCACGATAATTTGAAGTCTCCCGTTTGGATCGAGTTTACTAGTCCATCAGAATTAACACCTTCCAAAGTCATCGACAAAATTAAACATGTGCAACAATCCAACGACAAGTTTCACATTGACGATGGAAAAGCCACACTGTTTATGACCCACGTGTCTCTTCCCCAGGGGACAGGACGCAAAAAAGTATTATTGGTGGACAGCCTTCGCAGCATGAAGCGAAGCCTCGTTCAAATTAACAATCCTCAAGACCAGATGTGTTTAACCCGTGCTGTCGTCGTGGGACGAACGTATGCCAACAAGAACGACACGACAGAATGGAAAAGAGCCTGGAAAACTATTCAACAATCGGACCGAGCCAAACAAAGAAGTGAAGCAGAACTCCTGTTACAGCAAGCGGGGATATCCAAAGACACTCCTTGTGGTATTCCAGAAATGCAAAAGTTGCAAGACGTCTTGTCTCCACATTACACTTTGAAAGTACACCCTCAAGAAGTGCGTGGACCTCTTTTGTTTCGAGGCCAATATTTCAAAGACGGAAAATACATTCACGTCTATCATCACGATGGTCATTTTGATACCATTACCAGTATCACTGCATTCCAGGGATACAGTTACTACTGTGAAAAATGTGATTATGGTTATAACAATCGAGAACAACACAAACATTGTGGATCGAAATGTGAGGGATGTTTGGCCTCACAACCTTGTCTGGACAAAGGACAAGAAAGAGTGCATTGCCCTGTGTGTCAGCGCACTTTTGTCAGTCTTACCTGTTACCAACAACATTTGAAGATGCAAGGTTCACAGCAGAAAAGTGCTTGTCAGCTTTTGAGATTGTGCCCTACTTGTGGACAAAGCATACGTACCAATTGTGCCAAGTTTCACGTTTGTCGAGGGAAGAAACGATGTCACATTTGTCACCAAATCGTGGACTTGGAACACGAATAATTCATTCAAAAATACCAACCCCGACCAGAAGATACCCAGAAGAAAGGGAATTTTATCTTTTTTGATTTCGAATGCATGCAAGAAACTGGTATTCACATTCCTAATTTCTGCGTGGCTCACAGTGCGTGCGAGCAGTGCATCCAAGAACCTATCTTTAGTCATTGCCCTCACTGCAGCAAGATTCCTGGAGGACGTGAAAAAATCTTTCGAGGACCAAACACGCTAGCCGATTTTGCCCAATGGATCTTAAACCCCATTGACGAAACGTGGAGTCCAGAAGACATCGAACGTTACGGCGATTGTCATTGCCATGCCACAGTCATGGCTCACAATTTCTCGGGATACGATGGGCAATTTCTGCTTAGATACTATGCGGAACAAAGTACCGAACGGCCTCAAGTGACTTTGAACGGAGTCAAAATCATTTCTATGCAAGTAGGACAAGTGCATTTTAAAGATTCGATGTGTTACTTGGCCATGCCATTAAGTCGCATGCCTAAAACATTTGGAATGACAGAAATGGCTAAAGGTTATTTTCCACACTTTTTCAATACCGAAGCCAATCAACATGCCGTTCTACCCCATTTGCCTGAGGCTGACGACTACGACCCCGACAACATGCGCACTGAACAACGAGAAGCTTTCCATGCTTGGTACCAGACTCACGCCTCGGACCCTTTTGACTTTCAAGAAGAAATGTTAAAGTATTGTCGATCTGACGTGGACATTTTACGACGTTGTTGTGGAAAAGTTCGAGAATTGTTCATGGAGTACGGAGGGATCGATCCTTTGAAAGAAGCTTGTACCATCGCCAAAGCGTGTTCTTTAGTGTACCGAAAACGCTTTATGCCTGAAAATACTCTAGCGGTCATCAGTCCTCAAACGACGAACTTTGTCAAACGTCAATACTCGGTCAAAGCCCTACGCTGGCTCCATTACTTGTGCGACAAGGAAGACAAATGGATCCAACACGCTCGCAATGGAGGAGGCGAAAAGACCATTGGGACGTATTCGGAGGATGGTTGGGACTTAGAAAACCCTCAGATCGTGTACGAGTTTAACGGATGCTTATTTCACGGATATCCCCTATGCTACCCTCAGCGTAACACCAAAAATCAGTTTTTACAACGAACCATGGAAGACTTGTACCAGACCACGTGTCAGCGACGTTTGAAGTTAGAACAGCAAGGATACCAGGTGGTGGAAATGTGGGAACACGAGTACGATCTGCGTTTGAAAACCGATCCCGAGTTTAAACGCATCGTAGAAAGTTACCAGTTGGTGGACCCATTAAACCCTCGGGATAGTTTGTACGGAGGACGAACGAATGCTACCTGTTTACTGTACCAAGCAGACGAGGAGAAGGGAGAAGAAATCAAATACTTGGACGTGTGTTCGTTGTATCCTTACGTGTGCAAATATTGTCACTTTCCCGTAGGGCATCCAGAATTGATGACAGAACACATTGACTTGGACCACATTCGACAGTACGAAGGATTGATCAAGTGTAAAGTCTTACCACCCACAGACTTGTACCATCCCGTTTTACCTCACCATTGCCAAGGAAAACTGATGTTTCCTTTGTGTCGCACATGTGCCGAAACGTGCAACCAAGGCCAACCTTGTCATCACACTCAGGAAGAACGCACCTTGACAGGAACGTGGGTTAGCGTGGAATTGTTTAAAGCTCTGGACCTGGGATATCAACTGTTAGAAGTGTACGAAATTTACCACTTTCCCAAAACACAACAATACCGCAAGGGCGACGAGAGACAGAAAGGTATTTTTGCAGACTACGTGGATGCATTTTTAAAACTAAAACAAGAGGCTAGTGGCTATCCTTCCTGGTGTCACACTCCCGAAGACCAAAAGATATTCAAAGAAAAATATCGGGAGCAGGAAGGTATCACTTTAGACCACATCGAGAAAAACGAAGGAAGACGATCGTTTGCCAAAGTGATCCTCAATTGCTTGTGGGGTAAAATGGCACAACGCCCGTCTTTACCCAATACAGAGTATTTGTCCGAGCCGTCTCGCTACTTCCAGATGATTCACGACCCAACCAAAGTCATGAAACACGTGGACGTCATTCGTGAGGACTTGATCTTAGTCAATTACGAAGAAGAACTAGACTTTGTAGAAGCCGACAAATTTGGAAATGTCATCATTGCGGCTTACGTAACAGCCCACGCTCGCTTAAAATTGTACAAAGTGTTAGAACTGTTAGGAGATCGTGTGTTGTATTTTGACACGGACAGTTGCATCTACATTCACCGACCGAACCAGTGTAACCCTGTCATCGAAGGAGACCGTTTAGGAGCCTGGACCGATGAACATCCCGACGACAAGATTCTAAGTTTTGCAAGTGGCGGTCCTAAAAATTACGGCTACGAATACCGAGACCCACAAGGAGAAATGCACACCGAATGTAAAGTGAAAGGATTGACTCTTAATTATCGCACCAGTCAAGTGGTGAACTTTAACGTATTACAAGAAGCCTTACAGTCGGGACAGGATGAAACGTTTCAAGTGACTACCCACGAACCGCACAAGATTGTCCGTTTACCCACACACCAAATTGTTAGCCGACCTTTGGAAAAAGTCTATCAAATCGTGTACCAAAAAAGAGTACGACTTCCCAATCACTTCACTCTACCGTACGGTTACGTCAAAATTGGGCAGCATATAAAAAGGGATATCGTCCAAGACCAATAGTTCATTGTGACTAACACTGCCAAGTGAGAAAGAAGATGAATCCATTTAAACAGACATCATTCAAATTTGGGGATTCTCAATTGGAGTGCGATGCTAAGCCTTGCGATTGTAGTAATGCCAGGCGCTGTGACATTAGCGATTCAGCTGGATATCGTGGGAACGTTGCTATGACTACTACCCCTATATCTACCCTGGAAAGTGATGCTGTGCGTGTCAAACCTGAGGGATGCGAAAGCGGTGCGACACGTTATCGTGGACTCCTAGGAATTTCACCGTACCTACATCGAACAGAAGTGAGGAGAGTCGAATATTCGTTCCCGACGAGTTTACCTGAATACTGCCACTTTAAAAGTCGATTCCAAACCTTCAAAGATAAATGGCCAAAATATCTGCCTGGACCAACTCCTGAAGAATTAGCCAGAGCTGGATTTTTCTACTTGGGCGAAGGGGATAAAGTCAAGTGTTTCAGTTGTGGTGTATCCATTTACGAGTGGGAACAGAAAGATTCCGCTTACTTGGAACATGCTCGATGGTCTCCGAATTGTCAATACCTACCTTTAGTAGGACCTAGTGATTGGAAGTGACACTACTGTTCCATGTCGTGTAACACGCTTAGACCAGTATATAAACCCTCTCTAAAACATAATATTCAAGGATTACCACACGAATTGCAAGAGAAGATCTACAAGGACGTTTGGCAAGGACTTGCTTAAGAAAAATCTCAATGGGTGACTGTAGAACTTTTGTGTCGTGAAATTCACAAGAGGAAAGTGACAAAAATTAACCAACGTGTTAGATTTCTCTGGATCAAGGGTATTTTTTTGCTCCGTTACCAATTTACTACGTTTACATCTGAAGATACTTTGATCCTTCTTAACCGTTACCCTGAATGGCAGTGGGACGAAATTACACGTTATATTAATCACTTTCGCTTTTTGAGCAAATTTAATTCTGTGTTTAATTCTGGGCTGAATCTACACTGATGATCTTTGACCTAAAGAAGTATAAAAGAGAACAACCATGCCACAACCTTTATCATTGGTGATCCAACAGATTCCGTGGAAGGATATCAATGAGAAGATTCACACGGTGAAAGATTACGAACACTTATTACAAGAACTATACCCTATGAATTGGGGTCGACGTGTCGTGTGTGTTTTAGTGACTTGCTTTCTGGGATTTCGTTTACCTGCCAATTCCTTGTGGACACTTTACGAACACTACCTATCAAAAAATAAGAGTGTATGGTGACTCCTTTAAATGTCCACGAGAGACTTATTCTGTTCAAAGCCTTACGTTTTCATCTGGATACGTCTCGACCTTTCCAAGCAAAAAAAGATTCGTCAACTTTTACGTACGGAAGCAGTGTACGAAGATGTGTGTGTAGCTTGTGATTTACACCCTCATTGGACAGATGTACGTGACTGGAAAAGTTGGGATTTTGAGGCTTGGACAAACGAAGCATCCCATTATGCCCAAGCGTTGTGTTCCTAAAATTCATCGTCGTGTGAAAAAGTCACTTTTAATCCTGTGTTAGTAACAGTACCAGAAGAAGAAGAAGAAAAAGAATCTATCACCCAAGACAATCCCTCTGTTCAAGACAGAACTGTCATGGACATTCCCCCACAAAGACCCTTTCGAGAAGACACCTATGTGACTGTACCCCCTGTAGAGGAGACTATAAGAACATTACATACTACCTCTAGGACACCTTCGTTACCCAAACCATTTGTACAGGGACTTGTTTATTTGCCACTTTGATCGTTTGCCTAGGTATTTTATCCCTGTATTTATCCATTTGGCTTTTATGTTTTCGTGTTATTCAAATTTAAACATGCATTGAAAAAAACGTGTCTTGAAAAAAGTATAAAAACCTCTTGTCTTGTCTGTTTTTGTGTCAATACTGTCACACCACTACACGACTATGGCTCACTCTACTCTTTCTACTACTCCTTCCTCCTCCACATTCAAAGTCATTGACGAACACTTAGATCAGGCTAGTTGGAAAGCCTTGTATCTTCGTCATCCTTTTAACATGTTAATTGCTGGACCGAGCGGTTCAGGCAAAACCGAATTTGTCAAACGTTTGATCGAACATAAACATCATTTGATCGATCGTCCACCTCAACGCATCGTGTGGTGTTACAAAGAGTGGCAATCGGCATACAGCCTCTTGCAAGAAAGTCAAGGTGATTCCATTGTGTTTGTAGCAGGCATTCCTAAAGAAGACGAGGGGATCGTGTTTGACACTAGTCAAACTCATTGGGTTATTTTTGACGACATGTTAGGAGAAGACGGAGAAGAAATTAAACTATGGTTTACGCGTAAAGGCCATCATCGTAATGCCAGTGTCATTTACATTACACAAAATTTATTTCAACAAAGTAAAGCCCATCGTACCATTAGTCTCAATGCTCATTACGTGGTCTTGTTTAAAAGTCCTCGAAATAAATCACAAGTGCAAGTTTTAGCCAAACAGTTAGGAACACCTTGGCTAACTCATGCGTACGATGATGCCACTCAAACGCCACACGCCTATTTACTCGTGGATTTAAAACCCACTACCCCTGATTATTTGCGATTTCGTACCGATTTGTTTCACGACTGGTGTCAAGACGGAGGACCTGTCGTGTACACGTCCTCCTCGTCGACATAACACTATGAAGCACTAAAAAAATCTATAAAAACCTTGGGTTACTTTGACCTGGTCCCATACATCGTCAACATGACGTCCCTTCAGTCTCATCTTCCGATCAAATTGATTCGTGCCTTGTACGGCATCAGTCGCGAAAAAAATCCACAAATACGTGCTCACGTCTTAGAAGCCAGTCTCAAAGAAGTCTTACGATGGTTTACGGTGACAGCACGTCAAATACTGCAAGGCATCATTCACATTCCACATCAAACCAAACGCTTTTTTGACAGAAACAAAGTAGCCTTGACGCAACTGGCCAATCCTCGCATTGACACTCACACCAAAAAGCAAATCATATTGAAACCTGGAGGTAGTGGTTCTCTAGGAGGTGTCATCATTCGTTCCCTTTTAAAATGGGATCCCAATTCTCCCAAAGTTCACCCCAAGAAGAAAACAAAAAAAGCCAAACAAGCCCCTAAGAAAAAGAATAAGGGTACCAAGACCAAAACACAGAAAAAGAAAAGTCCACAGAAAAAAGCGGGTACCCGCAAAAAAGGCACTTCGGCCAGGACGCAACCTTACCTTCGTCAACCACGACCTGTAAGAAGAGATCTACAAGGACGTTTGGCAGGGACTACGTTGCCAGTAGCCTCAGGGGCTGCCACTTCTCCGTTGCGGGTGATGCCAGCCAAACCCAATTTGACACCCGTTTTTCCTAATTTGATGAAACATTGGAAATCTGCGTCTCCCAAAACGTCTCCTCCACCGTAGACACCCTCGTCCACATTAGCGTCAGTAGCAGCTGCTCACAAAGTACCTTCCCCCAAAGTCAAAGTCCAAGAAAGATCTGGCATGTTAAAGAGTTTACTAGATTTGTCCAAACAAGAACTGTCCCGATTGAGTCCATTGCGAACTCCTTCACGACGTGTGTTACCTGCCATGAAGTTGATACGACGCAAAGATAATCAGTGGCGACGCATTCCAGTATAAAAATATGACTTGAAGACCACGGCGTCAATCAGTATTTTTTCTGTACCACTGCTGAACACTCAAGGATGCCTCCTCAAAAACGTACACTCCACCACCCTCGTCGTTCTACCATCCAAAAAGGAACAGGAAAAAGACAATCTCGTCATCCTACCAAAGGCTTAAAAACCAAACATCGACGTCCTTCCCTCCAAAGACGTAGTCTTTTAAAGAAAAAGAAGAGTCACCAAAAAGGAGGTAACTTTGGCAATTTTGTGAAAGACATTGTTACCTTTTTGACGAAGCGCTAGTTCCCAAAAAGTAGATAAAAGAGAGTGTGTACCAAGTCATTGACGTTAGCGATATTGTGGAACGAACAAGTAAAGATGTCACCTCGCAGAAAACATTCTTCTTCACTTCACAAAGGAAAGAAAAGGAAAGGACGTTTAGCCAAACATCGACACGTTCGTCGTCAAAAGGCCCAAAAGAAAATATCCGTACGTCAAAAGAAAAAGATGTTGGTGCAACGTGGAGGATTTTTTGTTCCTCTTCATGTAAGAGAAAAAGCTCACCCATTTTTATATGGGAAACTGATGGGAAAAAAGTAGATAAAAGGGTATGTGTTCCAAGTCATGGACGTCAGTGGTATTGTGGAACGAACAAGCAAAGATGTCACCTCGCACAAAACATTCTTCTTCATCCCACAAAGGAAAGAAAAAGAAAGGACTACCTCCTCGTTTAGTCAAACACGGAGACGTGTTGTCTGTCCTGTCCAAAGCCTCTCCACACATGCGAAAACAAATCATTAAAACGGCTTCCAAAGATGTCATCGATACCGTGTGCGAATGTTGTTTGAATGTCTTGAAAGGCACGATACCTTTGTCTCCACACCAGAAAAAATGCTTAGCCAAGCATCGACACGTTCTTCGTCGAATGGTCCAAAAGAAAATACCCGTTCGTCAAAAGAAAAAAATGTTGGTGCAACGCGGAGGATTTTTACCCTTTCTTCTTCCTGTGTTGGGAGGATTAGCGAAATCCGGCATCCTATCCAGCATATTACCAGGTTTTTTACAAGGAATGACACAAGGGATGCCCAAACGATGCCCCAAGGGATGTCCCCAAGGTATGGGTAGCAATATGTATGATCCTTCCAGAAGATAAAAGGGACTCATGGAACACCACGAACTCAGACGTAACCTTTGGAAGCCCATGGAAGGACGAAAACTGACTTTAGTTCCTTACAAACGATGGATGGAATACCATCGTTGGCAAGAACAACGTACCCCCCATTTACCACCCAATCCTGATTTGAACGAGATGTCCCAATTACAACACGAATTGCAATCCTTCATGCATCGCCATGATTTGTCCGAAACCGAAAAATCGCAAAAGTACGGTCAACTTTTGCAACGACTACAACTCTTTCATCGAAAAGCTGTGGAACAAACAGATCTACCTACTCTGTCCGATTTGAAGGCACTAATGAATAATCCGTCGCCCTTACCCTCTACAGTAGCCAAAACAGACGTCACCCCACCATTACCCAAGGAAGAAAAAGAACCCCATGATCTCTTTCAAACACCCACTACTACTCCCATTCCGAGTAAGATTGCCGCTTCCTTATTGACCCCTTCTCCCACTCACCCACAAGAAGAACTCAAAACTTGGGTTAAAAAGATGATGGCTACTCCTGCTTCAACAGAAGTGAAAAAGAAAGAAAGGAAACCAGAGGTGAGAAAAGAAAAGAAGACCAAAGCTATCTCATTACCTCCGCCACCACCACCACCACCACCACCACCAGTACCCTCGACGTCAACTCCTGTGGCACATCGGACACGTAAAACCGTTTCCAAACAACCCCCATTTCGTCCCACCCAAAGCAATATCCTCGAAGAGTGGGTCACTTATTAACCTAAACCATAGAGAAGGTCTTAGCCAGCATTTACTACGATCCAGCTCACCCTGCAGGTTACGGAGAAATTCAGAAATTGTATCGTGCTGCCAAAACTCGCTTGAAAAAGCTCCGTTTACCTGCAGTACAACGATGGTTACAAGAACAAGCGACGTACACTTTACACAAACCCATTCGACGAAAATTTCACAGAAGTCGCACTCAAGTGGAAGGCATCGATCATCAATGGCAAGCTGATTTAGCTGATGTCTCTCATTTAGCCACCTACAATCGTGGCTACAAATATTTGTTTTGTGTCATCGACGTCTTTTCTAAATTTGCCTGGGTCGTACCATTGACATCCAAATCGAGCGGAGAGTTAGTACGAGTTTTGCAACTGGTGTTGAAACAAAGTGGTCGTCACCCTCTTCGATGGCAAACCGACAAAGGTACCGAATTTCTGAACCAAGCTTTCCAACGAGAATTAAAAAAACGTGACATTCATTTTTTCACCACCGAAAATCCTGAAACCAAAGCCAGTATCGTGGAACGTTTTCAACGTACCTTGAAAGAACGCATGTGGAAATATTTTACGCATCAACACACTCTCAAGTACATCGACGTCTTACCGCACTTAGTCCAAGCCTACAATCAATCTTACCATAGAAGCATTGGACGTACCCCACAAGAGGTGACACCCGACAACAAAGTAACTGTTTTTGAGCGTCTGTTTGGTACGTCCCGGACGAGGGCTGACCCTAAGAAAGGTAGAGAAGTGTTAACCCCGGGAGATTGGGTACGCATTGGCAAAACCAAACGCACTTTCGACAAAGGTTACTTACCCAATTGGACCACCGAATTGTTTCGTGTTACTGAACGAGTGCGTGGCCGTCATCCTGCCGTCTATAAATTGGAAGACATGAACGGAGAAGTATTAAAAGGAACGTTTTACTTGCCTGAGTTACAACGTGTCACCAAAAAAGAAGACGACGTGTACGACATTGAAAGCATTCTCGAACGAAGAACCCGTAAAGTAGGAAAACGTCGTGTCAAAGAAGTCAAAGTACGTTGGAAAGGATATCCTCCTAGTTTTGATTCTTGGATTGACGCTTCGCAAGTCATCGACTATAAAAAGAAGTGACCATCATGCCCTTCAATACAGCTTCAGCGACCACAGTGACTACTCCTTCACCCACGTCATCTCTGCAAGATTTACAAAAGCAACCCTTGTGGGTGTGGTGTGGAGAACGTGTCCCTAAAACTCAAATCGTCTTTTTCTGTCAAATCTTTGTGGTGTATTGTGTTATCGGTGCAGCCATTGCTAATTTGAGTTTGCAACAAGGAGACAAACAATTGTGGACTATTTTACTCTGCAGTTGCATCGGGTATCTTCTTCCTAATCCTTCCCTGAAATACTCTTACAACTGGAACAACGGTAACAATATTGGGAGCCTTGCGTCCAACGTTAGTCATTCTCCTGACAGCCACCCTTCCAATCACAATCCTCTTTTAGATACTCCTTTAACCTCGAGGGACTCCTCGGACAGAACAACATTGGAATTATGAACAACACTATTAACCAATTTTACTTAACGTTACCAAGTGACAGTTCCATGAAGGTGTTTCCTAACAACACGTTGTGCTGTTACGCAGCTAAATTACCTCAAGCCATGCATTTGGATCAAGATGCTCATTGGGAAGTAGCTTTAGTGGAAATGATACACCCGACACAAATCAAAAACATCGTCGAAAATCAAAACTTTTTCACAGTTGAAGTGTATGACGAGAAATTGCAAAAAGCCTTAGACGCACGAGGTCACACTAGCACACCGCACCCCAAAACTAATCGATCCACCTATATGATCACCATTCCTGCAGGCTATTATTTTAGTGGTCAACATTTAGTGACTACGATTCAAAACAGGTTCAATGCTGTGTTTGGTAAAGCCCTGGAGAAAGAAAGTGTTACCTTTGAGTACCATAAAGTGGCTCGTCGACTCCTGATGACATTTTCAGAGAAGAAAATGATAGCCATTACTTTTTGTCCTGATTTGTATGATATTTTAGGTGGAGACCTAAAGATGTTGGTCAAGAAAAATGAAATACCAGGCATAACCAGTAACTCGGATTTTGCAAAATATTTTCGATTCCCTGTAGAATTGAACCAAGGCCTCAACTTGATTTTTATGTACTCCGATGTGGTGGAGTACAACGTGGTAGGACACACCTCTGTACCGTTACTGCGTGTCATTCCTTTCAAAGTGGATTCTGTCACCGCTGACGAGGAAGGTGGAAATACCTATCACGTTCACCGTGAATTTGTAAATCCTCATTATTTACCTGTCAGTAAGTTGTATTTCGACAGTGTCAACATTACTGTAAAAGGAGAACTAGGACAAAATATTCCATTTACCAAAGGGAAAGTCACAGTGAAACTCCATTTTCAAAAACGATTCTCGAACAACTGAAAAAGTGATGTATCCTGTGTACCAAGGAGTCACTCGACAACGAGGACATGGTTTAGGAGATATGTTTAAATCAGCCTTTCGTTCCGTGGTCCCTGTTTTAAAACCGATGGTGACACGAGGATTGCACGCCTTAAAAGATGCCGCATTGACTCACGGCAAAGATTTTCTTCACAATGTTCTCATTGACAAACAAAACCCCAAAGAAGCTTTTTTGAGAGCAGGCAAAAATGTCTTGCTTCAAACGGGTAAAGAGATTTTGGGTCGACGAGAAAGTCCTATAAATGCCCTGAACGGTACCGAGTCTGACATTCCTGCTTCCCTGACGACACAGCAAGGACAAGGTAGAAAGCGACGACGAAGGCACCCTTTCAAAAGTCTCCGTACCTCTAAAGTGAGAAAGACGAAGAAAAAAAGAACCGTTCGAGACTTAGACATTTTTGATTATTAAAAGTGAAGAAAAAAAACATAAAGAAAAAATGATGCACCAAGAATCTTGTGCCTGTTCTAAGTCGGAACTAGATCTCTTTGCCATGCCACCCACGATGATGACCATGCAAGAAGCCCAATGGGTCGAATTTCATCCCGTCTCCTCTTTGACGGATTCAGCTCCCATCGAGTTTGAAATCAAAGGACAACCCAAAGATTACATCGATCTCAACAACAGTTACTTGTATTTGAAAGTGAAAGTGGGTAGAACGGACAACGACACCCCGCTGGCAGCCGATACCCTAGTAGCCCCCGTCAACAATTTCATGCATTCTTTGTTCAGCGAAGTGGATTTGTACATGAATAACAAACTGGTCAGCATTAGCATGGATACATACCCTTACCGAGCGTACCTCGAAAATCTCTTGACGTACGGAAAAGAAGCCAAGAACACTCATCTAGATGCTTGCGTGGTATGGAAACCTGACACCGCAGATAAGTTTAACGACACAGCCTTGTCCGTAGAAGCTGCTGCTGATAATCCTGGCGATCCTCACAATGTGGGTTTTAACGAGCGTCGAAAGAAAATTCTGCGAGGACGTAGTTTAGAACTGTTCGATCGTTTGCATTTGGACATGTGGTTTCAAGAGAAGTATTTGCTGAACGGAGTAGATATTCGCTTGAGACTGAATCGTAGCAGTGTTGCTTTCCATTTGATGGCTCATGCCAACACATACAAAACCATTATCCAAGAAGCCAGGTTATACGTGCGTCGTGTGGAAGTGTTACCTAAAGTGGGAAATGACATCAGTCACACTTTGAGCAGAACGACAGCCAAGTATCCGATACGACGCGTGGAAGTCAAAACTTTCACCATTGCCTCTGGACTCCGATCTAAGATCGAAGATCATCTGTTCCAAGGACAGTTACCCAAACGTTTATTCATCGGTATCGTGACCAATGCAGCCCTCAACGGTGCCCACGATCAAAATCCTTTCGAGTTTAAGCACTGCGGAGTAACCAAAATCGAAGTCAGTCGCGATGGCAAAACTTTGTGTACCCGACCCTTCGAACCCAACTTTGCCCTGAAGAATTACTTGAGGTCGTACTTGTCACTGTACGAAGCCACAGGACAATTAGGAACCAACACCAGTCACGGTATTTCCTACGACGATTATGCAGGAGGTTACGCGTTGTGGGCTTTTGATTTCACTCCAGACCAAGGCAGCGACGAGGGACATTTCCACCCTATAAAATCTGGACAACTGCGTGTGGAACTTCAGTTTGCAGCAACTCTTGACCATACGGTAAATGTCATTCTGTATGCTGAATTCGATAATACCATATAAATCAACAGTTTGAGAGAAGTCATTCTAGACTATTAGACACTATGGAAGACCCTTGTCCTTCTTTGAATAGTGGAGAATCTATGGAATGGGAGGTTACAGAGAAAGCAAACCCTCAAGACCAAAAAGAAGAAGTAGTGATCATGCAATCCAGATGGCCAGAACAGGAACAACAGTTAGTGGCTTGTTTTGCACAACACATGGAAGATAAAATGAGAGACATGATTAAAAAAGATTGTTATGGATGTCAAATGGATCATCCCAGTCAAATTCAACACGATAAATGTATGATGATGAGTCAAGAAGAAAAATTGGACGATTATCTGAACGAAGCTTGGTGTCTCATCTCAGAAGAAGACGTGTTACTTCAGTGGTATAAAGACTTGTGTGCTCATTCCTCTCCTCCATTGTTTGCTCGAGAAATTGATCGCATCGAAGCTCTCTTGGCCAAAAGTAAAGAGACCAAGCAAACCATCAGTTACTTGTCAGACCGTTTCAAACAAAACGTCTGGATTGAATTGATGACTTATCATCACCTGTGAAGAAAGGAGAGAAAAAAACAAGGCTACACAACAAAAAATGGATACTTGGGAACTTTATTATCTTTTGAACCGTAGTTCGTACACTGCTTCTTGGAATCCTGTGGTGTGTGCTAAAGATGAACTACCTCATCGCAAACCTCAAGAGAATCCAGCTTATGTCATCAACACAGATGACAGTCATCTTCCAGGAACTCACTGGGTAGCAGTCTACTTTCCTCAAGAGGGATGTGCGGAGTATTTTGATTCGTATGGATTGCCTCCTTTCGAAGATGATATCATTGACTTTATGAGAAGAAATGCTCAGACGACACGATTCAATAATGTGAAATTACAAAGCACAGATTCTATGGTGTGTGGACAATATTGTATCTATTATCTGCATCATCGCAGTCTTGGATATTCTTTAGAACATTTAGTAACTTATTTTGATCGTCATTCGTCTCGAAACGATGACAAAGTAGATCGATGGTTTTGTGACCATTATGGCTATCTGTTGTCTTTAGCTAGGAAACGTAGTGTACATCAATCGCCCAATGACTTCCAACAGTGGAAATCTCAATTTAATTCACAACGTTGTCAACCATGTCAAAGATAATGTATTAGTGTTATGGAAGAAAAAAATGTTTGTTATTTGAAAAAATTGTGTTTTGTGAGTTGTTTTGTTATTTGAATAAAAATGTTGTGTTTTGAAACCAATGCGTCTGTCGTTTGTTTTACATTTGTATTCATATAAATGCTCTTTGACTTTTCTTTCTATCCCTCACATCAAACTATCCCAACGTTTCAAAACCCTAAACCGCAGAGGGGTGTTTTCCATCACGTCCGCGCTTGAACCATATAATGCAGGGGTAGTCTCCAGTCTGGCCATCCTTTGTTTGACTCATCCTCCTACGAAGATGTGCTCAAGACTAGCTAAGCTAAACGAAGCTTATGTCACTCTGCATCGTATCAGACACAATCTGATGCCAAAGCCTGAAGAGATAGAGAATGTGAGAATGCTACAAGTAACGGAAGACCTCATAGAAGAACTCTTCAGAGAGGAAATTCAAAAAGAGAAAGAAGAATGGACTGAGAAGTATCGACTTCAAAAGCAGCAGAGAGAGCAGAGAGAACAGCAGCAGCAGCAGCAGCAACAGCAACAACAGCAGCAGGAACCAGACAGAAGTTTTGTTGACTGTCGTGTGGACACGAAAGAGTTCTCTTTCTCTTTCCGAAGAAGCAGACCCTATCGTGTAGCCAAACGAGGACGCAATCTTAGACGATAAAAGATTGCCATCCTTCCTCGTACACACACAAAAAACAGCCCTTTTCAGGGCTACCCAATATTCTCGAAAAGAATTAATCATTCAATTTGCTCATGGTATGTGAGGAAGTTAGAAAAAAATAGAAGTGAGTCTATAATCACTATCTCATTTTACTTTTGTTTTGAAGTGCGTCTATAAGCACAACGTATTTTTTTTCAAAATAACTTGTTCAATTTATAATTAATATGAGTCAAGTATAAAAGTGAGGGGTATTTTCCATCACGTCAGCGTGTTTTTTGGTAATGATAGGGATAATGTAAGTTTTTTGGATCTAGGGGGTGTTTTCCATCACGTCCGATTGTTTTGGTAATGATAGGGATAATGTAAGTTTTTTGGATCTAGGGGGTGTTTTCCATCACGTCCGCGCTTGAACTATATATAAAGAAGCACTCGTCAGTCTGGCTTCATCATCACACATCATCATCATTCAAGAGGAGAGCTCTGAAGAGGACGGACTGGTCTTGGAGCACGGAGAGCTAGCTGACAAAGGCAGTGAGAAAAGGCGCCAATTAGGACTGCGGACCATGAATACAGCCATATGAGCGCCTAGTGTTAATAAAAACACCCACTGTAACCTAGGCCAGCAGCCACGGCGAAAAGATTTAAACTGCAGAAAATGGATGACTTAGGCAAATTGGCGGACGGAGAGCCACGTGGAATTCAAGATGGCGTTTACTCTCTGAAGGATTCCGCGGGCCCAGTGACGTCACCTGAAATGCTTCGCAACGATATACAGAAGCATTCATCCAAGAGTATGCAGAACTAAAAGGGAAACCGGCTGAACAAGTCGACCTACTGCCGAGTAAAGACGTCCAGGAGCGTGATGAAAGGGACTTGACATCATTAAACCGCTTGAATGGTGAAATAGGGGACTCATTTGGTATAGAGTACCCCTCTTTGATTAACTATATGGCCCTGAAAGGAATAATTTGACATTTTTTGGCACTGCTAAATTCATAACCAAAATCCCCTACCATTGACTACGCTTTTATGTGTCGCTTAGACACTTTAGTTTAAATACAATAGGGACTTATGTATGTACACTGTAGTACTAGTCCCTATTTTTTATAGGATTTAATTAATATTTTTAACCTAGATATTTGGTAAATTGCACAGGTGGCTTACACATTATTGGTTGTTAGGCTGTCCATTAGTACAACTGGACTGAATTTGACATACAGGTGCGTGCTTGAGTTTTCGTCACCTTTTCTCCCTGCTGCCGTAATTTCTCGTGCTTGCACGACCACATTACGCCGACATAAGCGATAGGAGAAAACTAATTTTCTCTCGCTTCACTGCTATTGCAGACCAGTAGTTAACAGAATGAGAGGGGTGGGTGTGTGTAGGTACCATTCCTACCCACCTCATGGCCTTACATTCGCCCAGTGACAGTTAAAACACTGGTCCCGTGGCGACGGCCAAAGTAAATAGCACTCTATGAGTGCATAAACACCTGCAGGGGATGTGGCACAATTCCTTCCCCTCAGGATAAAGTAAATAACCCTTTCTAAGGGATAAAACAGTGTGAAGAGCCTACGGGACGATGCACTTTAAACAAATAATGTCAGTCAGTCAGTCTGGCTACCCATCGTTGGCGCATCAAAAAAGATGAGCAGAGTTCAAAAGTTAATAGAGCTTCAAATGCATCTGGAGAATGCTAGACGTCTCCTGGACGAGCTGGCAATGGAGGCCGAAGAAGAAGAGACCAGAATTAAAGAAGAGGAGGAGAGGAAAAAGAAAGAAGAGGAGAAGGAAATGAAAATGTCAATTTTGCCTCACCGCATGATGAGGCAAACTAGTCAAGTTAAACCTATGGTGAGGACACCTTCACCAGAACCAGTTCGTCCACTACAGGCACAGCCCCCACCGCAACAACCACAGTCTCAGCCGCAACAATCACAGCCTCATCCACGGTTGCGGAATAGAGGAAGAAATGAAGAGACTTTCACTATCCCTCAAACAGAAGATTGGGATAGTGAAGCCACTCATTCTCCCTCTGCGCTCCCAATCACAAGAGTGAATTGGGAGAATGATTGGAGTAGGAGATGTGTGTGTGGGGCTAGACCTGGGAGATGCCAGCATTAACCAGGTGCATTTTGAAGTTTAAAAGAAACAGTCCTTCTCAGGGCTACCCAAATGTCTAGAAAAGAAATACTATGTCAATTGCCAATGGGTGTGAGAGAGGATTAGTGTGATTATAAACACTGACTCTATTTAGATGGTATATGGTGTGATTTTGGATAGTATATGATAGGGTGTGTTTTGGCTGCTTCCCCGTGTGTGTGGTTAGTATAGGGTGTGATTTTGGATAGTATATAATAGGGTTTGTTTTGGCTGCTTCCCCGTGTGTGTGGTTAGTATAGGGTGTGATTTTGGATAGTATATAGTATGGTTTGTTTTGGCTGCTTCCCCGTGTGTGTGTGTGTGGTTAGTATAGGGTGTGATTTTGGATAGTATATAGTATGGTTTGTTTTGGCTGCTTCCCCGTGTGTGTGGTTAGTATAGGGTGTGATTTTGGATAGTATATAATAGGATTTGTTTTGGCTGCTTCCCCGTGTGTGTGTGTGTGTGTGTGTGTGTGTGTGTGTGGTTAGTATAGGGTGTGATTTTGGATAGTATATAGTATGGTTTGTTTTGGCTGCTTCCCCGTGTGTGTGGTTAGTATAGGGTGTGATTTTGGATAGTATATAATAGGATTTGTGAATAGTATCTAATATGACAAGTGAATGTAGTGGGTGTTTACTTTCACGTCCGTGCTTAAGATATATATACTCAAAGTGACTGACATTAGAACCATTCCACGGAATAACCATAGAAGATGCCAAAAGCATCAAGTTTATTCAACAATTTAAGACACAGCTATTTCTGGATATTAGACGGGGAATATGAAGTGGAAAAACTACATCATAAATGGAAGATTGCGAAGAGTTTGGACTTTGCAAAAAAACTGAAAATAGCCAGGGAGCTCTTAGGAGGAATGCTAGAAGAAGAAGCCAAAAAGTTACGAGGCTGCATTAATCCACCCTATGTTAGAGTGGGGACATTGAAGCAAGTAATAGATATTGTCGAAATCGTCAAGTGTTTTTTGGATAATATCTTGACAGAGTACCCCCATGTCCAAAAGGGTTTTGACCCGCTCAAGAAAGCCGAAGAACTGATGAGAAAGGAACTATTAGAAGAAGTGAAGAAGATGAAAGATAACTGGAGTAAGGAGAGAAAGGAAAAAAAGGACAATGAAAACCAAAAAAAGAAAGAGGACTTTGAAAGATTAAATAACAATTGGATCAAGATACAAGAGAAGTTTAGAGACATCCTGACTGGATTCCCGAGGAAGAAAAGAAGAAGAAGGGAATTATTGGTAAAATCAAAAAGTGGTGGAACAAAGGCAGAAAATAAAAGAAGAAGTATCCAAAGGCCCTTTTCAGGGCCACTCATAAGTCTCGAAAAGATAGTAGCTTTCATTGCCACCCTTTTTTTCCCTTGTCCCTCTACACTCCCCTATACCCATCATATTCCCCATGTTATATTTCCCTTGAGGCTATATAGACCCACTATGTTCAATTTCCCTTGAGGCTAGATAGACCCACTATGTTCAATTTCCCTTGAGGCTAGATAGACCCACCCTGTTCAATTTCCCTTGAGGCTATAGTGCCCCAAGCTGTTTTGAGGCTATAGTGCCCCAAGCTGTTTTTGACTGGATTTTCCCTTGAGGCTATAAATCTTGAGGCTATATTAGCCCAAGCTGTTTTTGACTGGATTTTCCATTGAGGCTACGGTGCCCCCATATACTACTGAGAGAGAGAGAGAGAGAGAGAGAGAGAGAGAGAGAGAGAGAGAGAGAGAGAGAGAGAGAGAGAGAGAGAGAGAGAGAGAGAGAGAGAGAGAGAGAGAGAGAGAGAGAGAGATTTATTTGGTAATTTGGTTGACTTATTAAAGTCAGTCTAATGCATCTCATGAAAATAATTTTACAATAAACACAATTTTTTTCTAAAAAGCGTCAGTTTGTGTTTTTGAGCTAAGCCGATACTTATTGGAGTACTTCCATTGTAAACTTTTCATTTTCGGAGGTGCGTAGAATTGTAAATTAAAAAGCTCTTCAGTTTCGAAGGTAAGTTAATCTCGCTTTCAGTTAGCAGTACCATAATGTCGAAATAGAAATCATCGATTGTTAAAATATGTGCTGGAATATATAGTGAAGTTTGGTGAGTTTCATAATGAGCTTTTACCACAGCACAGTGCTTCATATTGTGTTTCCTGCTAATTTATCTTCAGCGCTTATTTGTTCAGGAAAATAGTGAATCTTTCCAAACCAATCCCATATAAAATAAGACTTAATAAAACAATTACATAGTCGTAAAGTTTTTTGAAAGTGTTATTTTTTTCCTATGGATAACATAAATGTACTCTATGATTGCAGAAAATGGCGTCAGAAAATTAACTACTACTCCTTTGTATATATTCCTAAGGTGTAACTATGAATGCAAAAGGTTTTGCTATAATTTTAAAAAATGTTTGGTGTTTATAAAATATACAAAGAAAACTGGAACACAAATATTTAAAAACTGAATCCTGATCTTTAAGCTTCATTTTGTCTTACGCCTAGCAGCAGAGGGGGCGAATCAGACAACTTTTTTTTGTTTTTATTTTTGATTATACCCCCTCCAAAATAACACTAGACCCTTCTCGCGAAAAAATAAGTCTCTGACCCTTGTCTGAAAACATTCGCGTCGCAACGTCGTTGTCACTCACCCCCTCTGCTGCTAGAACTTTCAGTTCTGGGTTACCCGAATATTTTATCAAGTCCGATACGATATCGTGTCCTAGGGTCTGCTAAATTTATTGTCACAAATCCGTGTGGTTTTGACTGAGCGTGACTAAAGAAATTTCTAAACTGATTATGATTCATATCACCGCTGCACCAAGTTTGATGAATATTTCGTAGCGTATGAGTATCAACGCCGTTTAATACACACAACACATTGCAATTATCTCTGATCACTTTTGGTATTTGTGTGTATCGTTGAGTGACATAGATCACATCAGTGTTTTTATGCCTGCCTCGGGAAAATATTCTAGCAGGATTTTTTTGATTATCTAACATGATATCATCGTATACCACTAAATTGTTAATACTTCCATCGATGTCTTCCACGGAAGGGGCTTCCTCTATATCAGTAATAAACTCAATAAAATCTTCATCGATTTGAAATTCTTTTGCTTTCTCGTTAAAATCCTTTAGCACTTCATAGCATCGCTGATCGTCTACACTCGGGGCTATTAAATACAATTTGCTCCATTTCATCCATCTCGTTATCAAATTAAGTAGCAGCTGTGTCTTTCCGCTTCCAGATGGTCCGATTATAATCATTCTAATTGAATTCGGCAACATTTCATGATGTTTAATAGGTTCCCGTCGTCGGGTAGCTGAATAATCAATTATATTCATGCCGTTATATATAAATTATGGATCTATATTGTGTGAAGTGTAAAAAACGTACTGGCACAGATGACTTGACGACGATTACAACTAAAAATAACCGATCAGCGCTTTCTGGTAAATGCGTACAATGTAGTACAAAGAAATTTAGATTTGTTTCTAAACCCAAGGAACTCAAGGAACCCTTAAAAAAAAACGAGGAGGTGATATCGCAGCCAAATTAGCAAAACTCCCTGGAACTCCATGGGCAAAATACCCTGGAGAAAAGCACCTTCCAGGATATAGCTACTGTGGACCGGGAACAAGACTTGATATCAGACTCAATGATCAAAATCAGCCCCGACCCGGTGAGGAACCAATAAACGCTATTGATAAGGCCTGTCACCTTCATGATGTATCTTATAAAAGCAGTAATCTGCAGCACAGGCATCTAGCAGATGTGAAATTAATTCATGCGTTAAATGCTATTTCTGATAAATCTTTCAAAGAAAAATTGGCTTCCTTTTTTATAAAATCGGCTATGAAAAGTAAATTGATGTTAGGTGCTGGTAATTAATAACAACATGGAATCTATTTATTATTCCCCAAGAGGATACTGGAGGGGTAAATCAGCAATCCATAAACTCGCTAGTGCTGCAAAAGTGAAAAAAACCACTGCGGCTCATTGGTTATCCAAACAGGCACTATGGCAAATTTATCTACCACCGCCTAAACAAATTCAATTCTCGCATTTTGATGTGACAGTTCCTAATGAAGTTCATCAGGCTGATCTATTATTTCTGCCACATGATCGTGGTTACAAATACGCATTAACCGTAGTTGATATTGCAAGTCGATACAAAGAAGCAGAACCGTTAAAAACAAAATCAGCCACTGAAGTGGCTTCTGCATTTGAAAGGATTTATCGAAGGAGTCCTCTGCACTGGCCAAATCTATTGCAAGTTGACCCGGGCAAGGAATTTCAGGGTGCAGTGTTATCTACAATGAAATATCACAATGTCGCTATCAGACCAGGGCATACTGCGCTACATCGTGATCAGGCCATTGTAGAATGGTTTAATAAAACCCTTGCTGAGCGGTTATTTGGATATCAATACGCAAAAGAATTCATCCAAGAAAAAAGATCCCGTGAATGGGTTAAAAGGTTACCAGCTGTGATTACTGCACTGAATAACGAGATTACTAGAACCATCAACATGAAACCTATCAATGCGATTAAAAAGAAGTCAATACCTGAAATGGAAATTCAAAAAGATTTTAGCGTTTCCCAACCAATTCTTGGTAGTAATGTCATTGTGAGGTACTTATACGAACCAGGAGAGCTTGAGGGTGGCACAAAAAGGGCTACTGATCCTATTTGGAGTGTTACTACGCATAAGATATCTAGTATAACACGATCTACGGGTAGACTTCCAATCTATAAACTGGATTCAACTGCCCCTCAACGGGGTTTTACTAGACAACAATTACAAGTGATACCTGAGGATACTCAATTACCACCGCATGGGCTTAACTAGCACCCTTGCGTCTATTGCACTCAAGACAAGTCAACATCACATTATTTCTGACATGACCGAGATTGTTATTTTTTCTGTCCACGGTGAATTGGCGAGGATCCTTATCCGAATACTGCCAACGCATTATACAATTGCAACTCGCGCAGTGATTATTCTGTTGTTGCTTCAGAGTAATTATTAATTCAGCATCAATATCAAATTCTCGTTGTTTTTTTTTTGTCTTGTTGTTTGTAACCGGAGAGTTTTTTATCAATAATATCATCTATTGTGGTGTCATTATCATCGCCAATGATTTCATCATCGAAGACAATTCTTCGAAGTTGATTTATTTTTCGTACTCTAGACACTGCGAGATAGACTAAATTCGACCATTCTATGCGATTATCTACCATCCAAACAGTTGTATCCGATATAGTCAATCCCTGTGAAGAGTGTATTGTTGCTGCATAACCTAGCGTCCATGGGGATTTATTAGCACGCAATGCATCTTCAACGACATTGATATCAACCAGCACAATATCATTTAATACGAGAATCTGTCTTTGAAATCCTTCGGATTTTGGTCCTGGAATATCAACTTCGATGTTCTGTTTTCGTGTATCCGATGGCCTATAACATAACGGTACTGGAAGTGTTGCAAATTTTTGTTTATGCAATTCAAATAACTTCATCTGAAGTGTGTCCCTGACTATTTTTCTACTTGCAATGATTAAATCATTTGGTCTCCACGCTTCCCAAAACTCATTCATGGGAGTTTCCGAAATTATTTCACGGGCTATTTCACACTGGATTCTATCCGGTTGTAATCTAATTAATTTCTTAAACTCTTTTAATTCATTATCAAGTGATCTATGATCAGTATCAATTTCTTCATAATAGTCTACAAAACCCTTTAGCCATTCATGGGGGGATGCACCGACAAATGGTGGTGGTTGGCCGTGATCCCCGCACATGACGACTTTTGTATTCTTCAATAACAACCACTCAAGAAATATTTTTAAGACATCTTCGGACACTGTGTCTATTTCATCCCAAATGATAATTTCAGGAATAAATATCTCTCCCATGCGCTCAGGAGTCCATTTATCTCCCTTCCATCTAAAGAAACTATGATAAGTGCAGGCATTTACCTCTCGTTGTTTCATCTCTCTGGCGAGTCTGTGAGTCGGTGTTAGCACAATCATGTTAGAAACGCTAGCGTTTCCACGACGGAATAACTCAATTGCCCGGGTTGTTTTTCCTGACCCACCACAGCCGTTTAAATAAACTGTTTTATATCTACAGATTGGATCAGAAATCGGTGGTGCACTAGAAAATTCTGAACACTGATTGCTTTCTAAGTAATTATTTTCAATGGTAACATCTGCTGATGGAATATAATCATGAAGCATTTCCTTCTTAATTCTCCATGACCCCCAATTCTCGTTGCCAGTAGCCTTAAAATCAGCCATTTTGCTATTTATGTAAAATGAGTCAGTAGCAACTCTAACTGCGGTGGTAGGAAATCTATTGATCATTGAAAACAGATTGATAGAAGCATAACCAAGCATAGAAGCTCTCAAATATGTGTACTGCTGATGGTATCCATCAGTGTAAGTAACAATTGTACCCAATTTGGTTCCATCTGACATAAATGCGTCCTTACGATTGACATATAAGCCCTTATTCGTTAAATCTTTGATTACAAAATCGTATTCAGCATTGTCTATAATCAATCGTGAAGAATATCTCGTATTATCATCTTTGCCACCTTGGGTAAATTTACCGATTATTCTTCGTCCAAGATCTTTTGCTTCATTGTTTCTGATTTCAAATAACTGTCTGGACCAATCCATGATTTGTTGTTCATTAAAATCAGGAAACAGTTTTCGCTCTTCGCTAATTATTTTTTCTAGATCAGGTTGTGGTAACCAGACTGATTTCTGTGCTCGATAGGATATAATTGCTTCACTGACAATTAATGATTTTAACATCTTACAATCAAGCATATACCGTAATAACACTATTGGCATCCAGTGTTTTTCAGACATGTGTTTACCAATCCAAAGATAACTACACGGATGAAGCCCTTCAGCCATTTCAAATGATACTACACAAGCGAATCCGGTTAAATCGAAATGTGGCAGTGGTCCATTAATAGCAACACGGGTCATTTCGTGTGTAGGGTGTCCAAATCGTTTGAAATATTTCTCACACTCTCCATACCCAAGAAAACTTCCTGGATAACATGCAATCATATCAACTGAAATAACGGTATCAGCGGTGTATTTTGTGTTCCATAATCCTCCATGGCTGTATTCAAGACAGGACAATTTGACATCTGATAAGAACTCACTTCGGGTTGGTTTCCACGCGTTTTTCTTCCTAGCAAAATGTGCTACAACTGATGGAAGTGTAAAACAGTTTGCTAATAATTGATCGTTGTCTTCCCCCAGAGAACTCTGGGGAGAAAATTCACTAGCTAGTTGTTTCATTTGATTATGCAGCTCTTCAGTACGGTACAATTCTCCGTTGGGCCTTACAAACTGATCAAATCTACATTCTTCGTCTGAAGTACTATGAAATAGCCACACTGACACAGAATCGTTTTTACTCAAATGGTAAATAGCATCAAATAATTTCTGCTCTGAAAAAAACTCTTCGGTTCCAAACAGATATTTTACGGTTCTATCCCGTGGGAATATTGTTACTGCAGATGACCACGCGTGTGCGTTATGATCAATAATTTCAATGGGAGCCCCCTGTGATTTATATTTCGATTCGTATAATACTTCTCCGGTGATTGTCCTTACCGATATTGGAAATCTCAATGATGTTTCTAATTTGGCTATATCTTGAATTGTTGCCCCATGCTGTTTCACTGTCAGTTCCCATTCGGTTATTTTTTTTCGTCTTAGATCAGTTAGTTTATTTCCCCGGGACGCATTTGTGAAGTGTTCTATTATTCGTGTTGCTACACAATTGAGCCCTGTCGAATATTTCATGGGTGCTAGTTTTGAAATATCAGGTTTTTCATTGAGTGGATATATCCCGTAAACAACTACTGTGACAGGATAAGATCTTTCGTAGTAGGGTTTATCAAGTCCAGTCAAAATTCCTGGTTTTGAATCCTGAGTCACAGTGACAGTTTTTTTGTCCTTAAGAATAGGCTCGTATTTGTCCCTAATGATCCATTTTCCATTATCACGGATAAGAAATTTTATTCGAAAAAAATTTCTTTCTTCCCCAAGACGTGAGATTATCACTGCTGCTTTTTCATCATTCATGGTAGCGTCAACAACACCATCAATTCGAAATGTTGACCAACAATGAGCTGCCCCATCACGCTTGAATTCATTAAAACAGTCTCTGATTTTACTAATCAAGGTTCTATCAAGAATTTTATTCTTTGGTGTATCAGAAACTCTATCAAGATTGAATTGAACACTTTTCCAGGGCTTAATTTTCGATAATCTCTCGAACTCCTCCATACTATAATTAAAACAAGCATTTAAATGAAAGATTTAAGTATAATGAATCATTGCAAATGGCTTATGATTGGATCAGTGACACCGTGTAACAAATCATGCAGAAATGAATTCTGTTGGTATCATATGCAAAGCTTTCGTCGTGGAAGCCTTGGTCCGTTACCCTGTATTCAATGTGGGGTTGGGGTCAGGGGGAGGTCGCAATTATGCGTTATGTGTGGAGGCAGACGATACAGGGAACTAAAACGCTATTATGATAAAAGATTAAAAAATACTGCCATTGACCCCAACGATGACAAAATAATAAAGACTGCTCAAGATTATATACAGAGACTTATAATTAAACCAAACAATGAATTAGAAAAATAGTGTTATTATACAAATGAACCAAGAATTCAGACCTCACCCCTCCGTGCTTGTTAATTATGAAGCATTCCGTAATGGTATTATCAGAAAATTCGATTTTCGCGTGTCAAAATACAGTACACGCGTACATCTATAACACCAAGGGAGGCCACTCTTAAATGATATAACCAAGGGAGTTATCATTGTGATTTAGCTTCTGAGTATTGTTTTATAGGAAAAGAAATATTTTCTTTTTTTTTAGTGTTTAAGTCAAATATTCTGTCTCATATGCGATTAATGCGTATTTCATAAACATAGGATGTGATCCGGAGATGCAGGCGTTACAGGATAACACACGTGTATACTTTCTCCCTTAGATTGTGTTAACTTGTTTAATGGGTATTGTGATTCAGCGCTGGGCATTGTTTTGTAAGAAAAGACATGTTTTCAAACAATTATATTCTTTGTTCTAGTGTTTAAGTCAAATATTCTGTCTCATTTAAATACTGTGAAACACCATTAATAAGTAATTCAAGAAAATAAAATAGCATACTTGCGGATTGATGTATTAATTCCCTTTATATACCATATGAATAGTTACAACATATATACGTTAAAAAACGTTATTATTTATAGACGTGAACAGTGGTCTAACGGTATCGTGTTTGGCTTGTAAACCCAGACAATTATTCTTCACATGTTCGCGCCCCATAGCAGACAATTGTCTGATGTTGAAACGGTGGATGTTTTTTTTTCTATTTAATTGAGGGGAGGGAGGCACCCCCTCTGTGTTTACATTCACATAACATGCAAAACCCATGCTATCAAATTTACGGTAGCGGTGGGTTATCGGTTTTTGACAACTTACGCAACCATGAATTTGATTTCATGGGTTGCATGTTGAATGTAAACACATAAATGCCCTACATTACATCATCATTGAATTATAATCCATCCTTAATTAAGTTAATTAAGTATATGTATACCTACAATTTGCCACAACACTCAGTGGAAATATATACGGTATTTGTGCTGTCCTTAATTAAGTATATGTTGTGACGTCACCCCAAGCATATCTTCTGGGCGGTCTAAGATGGCGTTTGCCACGTTAGGCCTCCCCTTTCGGAGATGTATGTTTCGGGTTTCCCTTGGGCTTACTTGGATGTGAAGGCAACCAAGGAGTTCCAAAGATGTGTTGTCGTATATATGTAACCTCTAGGTCATTTCACGTAAACATACCCTCTTGTGATTATAACCCGTTATTTGACGAGTTAGATTCACTCTTAGGGGAATATGTTTCCGGTGAATGTAAATATAAATGACCTAAAATAAATACCATCCATGGATGTAATTAGCTCTCCATCACATTTGGGTTACCCCGTATGGTGTTCAAAAATGAATTACCGGCCAAAACGTGGATGCACATTGGGTAACCCCAGAATGAATTATAGGCTAATAGAAACGGTCATAGGGTCATATCTCAAAGAGCAAAAACAAAAAAAAACATTCTGATATAAAACAGAAACAGAAAAATGCTCTAACAAAGGGACACTATGAAAGACACAAAGGCCTAATAAGGGACCCAATCAATGCAAATAGAACCACAACGGCCTATATCAAGGGGGCCAAATGACTGATAATCGCTCATCATGGTTGATATTTATTTTTGTCTGCATTTATATTTATATATACAGACTGAATTTTTAAAAAAAATATTGATATATACAGACTGAATTTTTAAAAAAGATAGTTATATATACAGACTGAATTTTAAAAAAAGATACTTATATATACAGACTGAATTTTTAAAAAAGATAGTTATATATACAGAATTAATTTTAAAAAAAGATAGTTATATATACAGACTGAATTTTTAAAAAAGATAGTTATATATACAGAATTAATTTTAAAAAATATATTTATATATACAGAATTAATTTTAAAAAATATATTTATATATACAGACTGAATTTTTAAAAAATATATTTATATATACAGAATTAATTTTTAAAAAAGATAGTTATATATACAGACTGAATTTTTAAAAAAGATAGTTATATATACAGACTGAATTTTTAAAAAATATATTTATATATACAGACTGAATTTTTAAAATATTAACGGCTCATTTATTTTTGAAAAATGAATTAGAAATATGTATTATCATATATGAATTCTGAAATTATGAATAGCATCATAGTTGAAATTGCAAAATTGAAAAATCAGAATATTAAATTGTCAGATGGGTTAAATCCTGATCAAATCAAGTCGGATTTTCAGGATATAGAATACGGAGTTAGCACTAACAAGTATATGTTGCCAAAGAAATATGCACTCATCAAAAAAATTCAAAATTCTATTCGAGACTCTCTTGCATTTTCCAGTGAAGTAGATGTGTTTGTTCCGTTATATACTATCGTGGAAGGAATACGAAAAGAATTGGGTAACGAATATGAATTGAAAAAGGAAGTTAATTCTAAAATTAGAAACTTACGAGCGTTAATTCAAGAAAATGAACTATTTTGATTGACCGGCCCCTCAATATATTTTGTCAGACAGTAAAATCTCCTTGAGATTTTCATTTTTTTGTCATTTTTTGATTGAATCAGTGAAAATATTTCACACTGCGAAAATAAAATAGAATCCTAACAGCTTTTCTCTATGGAAAATCCAATGCAAAATCGACTACTTGACCCTACGAGGTTTTTTGATGAAAATCGATGAAAAATGACCAAACATCACTGAAAACAGGCAAAAATTGATGAAAAATGGCTAAAAATCATCAAAAATGAGTTTTAACAGCTTTTCCTTATGGAAAATCCCATGTAAAATCGACTACTTGACTGTAAAATCTCTTTGAGATTTTCAACTGAAAACCACCAAAACTGTCAAAAACAGGCAAAATCAATGGATAAAAAATAAAAATATTTCACAGCAATAAAAAATTGGACCGTTAAGGATGGAATCATCGATGGGGAAAATTGTTTCGCAATTGAAAAATGGTTTCTGATTTCAAATAATGGTCAATGAAGCATTAACGACCCGATTGGCTCGTGAGCGACTAGATGCAATTAAGAAATTTATACCAATTCGCGACTCTGTCAGGAATAAACTGCAACAACGACAGAGTTTACAAACTGATTTTGCTCTGGGGTCTGAAGAATTGTTTAAACCAGTAACCACAGCAACGAAAGGAGTAGAGCGTGCTTTACTGGGAGATGGTCCCGAGACGGGAAAATCTGTTATTGGTGAACTTGAAAAAATAGCAGCGAAAACTGAACAAACAAAACAAATAGAATCAAAGAGAACAGTAGATGATTTACGCATGAGATTTAACGAAGAAGGGTTAGCAGCAATTGATGAGACTGATCCAACAGAAATTCCTACGCTTGTTGTTGCGTCCTATGAAGACAGAAAAAAAATGTTGAAACCAGAACATCATAAGTTTGTTAAGAATTTCACTCACTGGGCTGATATATTCTATAAAATCAAAACTGGAAAAAGTCAAAAAAAGACAGATAGTGCATCATACATTGAATATATCAGGATGGTGGATCACGTGTATAATCAATACGAAGAGTTTAAACAACAACAAAAACCGCCAAGATTGCAAAGAAAGCGACAGCAACCTGCAAAGAAAATATCTTTTTCACCTAAAAAACAACAACTACCACCTGATGATGATGATGATGATACTCTTGATTATTTACAAACCACGGATACAGACAAACTAGATGAAGCAGCTGGTTATAGCGGAAGTGGATTAGGAAATCCAAGGATTGGAAACACTTGTCCTGATAGTGTTATCAATGATATATCACGATTAGATGTTCTCATCGGAGGAAAACGAGCTGGAAATAACTCTCCAGAAATAATTAATGAAGCAGCTGATATCTGTAAACGGTTATTTGCCGGCGGTATCATGGATATCAAAACATATCGAGATTTCATTGACGAGTTAGCAAATGGGTATCATAGCGATTAAATAACAATTGAAAACACTATTGTTTTTATAATAATGATTATACACTACAATCATGATAAACCAACCCTCGTCTATGTAGTTAATTCACGGTTTCCAGTTTATAGAGCATACTACGGAGATGGCCTCGGCAAGACCATTTTAGGATTCTTTTCAAGAACGGCCCCAAAAGTGATGCCGTTAGCTAAACAACTAGGAATGAAAGCCATTGATGTTATTCGTGATAAGGGTATTAGTACTGTTGGAGATCTTGCCGGGAAAGCGTTTTCAACTGCGAAGGATAAAATAACATCATTAGTGAGACGAAAAGAGAAACAGGTACCATTGCCATCTACAGCAGAGATGCCTGCGAGTGTCAGTAAAATTATAAATAACGCAGTAGATGAAAAACTAGCGTCGATGGTAAATCAAGAGGACCAAAATAACATGACAGCAAACATGATAGCAGGAAGTGGCTTTAAAAAACCACGACGAAAGCGCTAGCGTTTTTCACGATGAAATGGAAAATCCGATTTAGACTCTGATAAATAGAATAAAATGTTCAAAAGGTCACCTGATTCAGCATTTGATATGGATGCCCCAGTGCGTAAAGATGATTCTGTACGCGATTTTCAATTTTATTCTTATCACGCAGTACAACCAGATCTCCGATCACGAATTGAACTTCAAGTTCATGATACCAGTAAATACTTTTTGCCTTGTGAAGCGTTTATTGAAGTAGAAGGAGAACTTGTAACAAATGATGCTGCTCATAATGATCCTCCATATGACATTAGCCCAACTACCCGAGTTGGTTTTGTTAATAACGGTATCATGGCGTTATTTGAAAGCGCTAGATATCTCATTGATGGAAAAGAAATTGAATCCATTGACCGTGAAGTTGATGTGGCTACAACAATCATAGGGTTAGCAAGATATTCTGATGATTATACAAGATCAGCGGGTCCATCTATGATGTTTTCTAAGGATATTACTGATAACCCTGAACACAACCAGTATTCTAGAGTCAAGGCAGCTAATGCTGCTGCAGTTAATCCAGCACCAGCCGGATATACAAGACCAGCTGATACTTTTGATGTCATAAATACTATTACTACTTTCAATCTAGGATTTGCAACACGTGTATCAACATTACAAGGACAGCGTCGACAATTTTCATGTGCAATTCCACTGCATCATATTTTTGGATTCTGTAGAAACGTCCGAAAAGTTATTTATGGAGCTAAACACACAGTAGCGCTTGTACGAAAGGGTACTGATAATGATGCAATATGGCGTGATGCTGCTGTTCCTGATGGTAAAGTCGTTTTAACAAAACTATCATTGTGGATGCCAGTGTTAACTCCATCAATCACAGCAGAAGGAAAATTGTTATCATTTATGGACCAAGGAGGAAAGTCGTTATTGAGTTTGTTATCAGTGACTACGGATACTAAACAAGACAATGTTGATGGTACATTCACATGGCACCTGGCATCAAAACAAGGGGTTTCAGCTCCACGTCATATATTTATTGCATTACAGAATGCTGCGCGAGTTGGTAATCAACAACGAAGTCATATGATATTTGATCAGTTAGGTGTTAGAGAGGTCTCACTGAGAATAAACGGACAACAGGAACCATCTGAAGATGTGCAACTTGATTACGATCAAAATCATATTGCACGTGTCTATCATAACCTGTTGTCATTTATGGCACGTGATCAAAATGTGGATACCGGTTTGCAAATATCACAATGGGATTTCAAAAGCCTCTATCCGACTTATTACTTTTCGCTGGAACATCTTGATTTAACAAGACAATCTGTCGTTGATATACACTTCAGAGCCCGTGTAACCCGTGCTGGTGCTGTTGCTAATTATAGAGCGGTTGCTGTCATTCTCAGTGATAAATCAATGCTACTTGAAGGTGTTGGTGGAAGAATGAGAGTGGTAGATGCACCAGTGGAAAATATGTAATTGAAAATCCGAAGGATATTTCCATTGAATCGTTTTACGATTTAGAATCAATCTGTATTTGTATAATGTCATATAGTGTTATTAGTGTTGCGTTAACTCCTGGTCAAATCAAAAAATTGCAATCAGAATCGGCTAAAAAATGTGGAACCACAATCACGTTGAAACCTAATCAAATGACTGGTGGTGCAAATAAATTATCGCTGACAACTCGTCAAGTGAAACATTTCAATGATGCTTTCAAGGATAAAAAAGGAGTTCAGATCACACTCTCTGCGGCTGCTATCAAAAATATGATAAAAACAGGTGGTATATTTCCGTTGTTTGCTGCAATACCAGCATTGGTTGCGGCAGCAGCCCCAGCAGTAGCAAAAGCGGCCGCATTGGGGGTAGTTGGAGGCTTGGGAACAAAAGCGGTACAGAGCATTGCTGAATCATATGAACCGAAGAAAGGTCAAGGGTATAAAAAAAGGGAAAGGGTCTAAGACTACCAGGAACCCCGTATTCATGGTACAGCGGAAAGGGTCTAAGACTACCAGGAACCCCGTATTCATGGTACAGCGGAAAGGGTCTAAGACTACCAGGAACCCCGTATTCATGGTACAGCGGGAGATCCGTTCACGGATCAGGCCTGAGACTACCAGGAACGGTTTATTAATTCAGAAATCTATGGTTCCAATGTCCAATTTTGATTTAATGGATGCTGCTAAAAAACTAGTGATTAAAAATTTCAGAGGTGTTTTTATGAAAGATCAATTACCACATCAACCAAACAAAACTGAAACAGGTATTATTAATCTCGATAACAGCACCGGACCTGGAACTCACTGGGTTGCATACGCTATTGATCCACGTGGGATTGTCTATTTTGATTCATATGGATTAGCCCCACCAAAAGAGTTTATGCGTTATATAAAAACCCTTCCAATGAAGACTTGGTATTCTACGCTACCAACACAACAAATCAATGACCCACCAATATGCGGCAGTGAAGTATTAAATGTCCTTGACGCTATTTCAGCATCTAGAAAATCACCACACCTTGTCGTAAATGACTACACTAGTAATCGCTTTTTAGAGAGAGAGATATATAAAATATCATGATTGATATTTGGGGGAGACCTCTGAAACCCAAACCCGATGACACTGCAACTCCTGATTCTATCAAGGATATAAAAAAAAAAATTAAAGATGAAATCGCTGAGACGTTGAACTTAACAAGTGTTGACCCGAATGAAATAGTTGTATTTCAAGACAAACAGGGTAAATTGAAATCCAGTAATATTTCTCTGGATGATATTTTGGTTAAACAACAAAACGCAATCGAGAACACCGTTGCGTTATTTTCCGATCAGGGTAAATTGAAAACCAGTAATATTTCTCTGGATGATATTTTAGTTAAACAACAAAATGCAATCGAGGATACCGTTGCGTTATTTTCCGATCAAGGTAAATTGAAAACCAGTAATATTTCTCTGGATGATATTTTAGTTAAACAACAAAATGCAATCGAGGATACTATCGCGTTATATTCCGATCAAGGTAAATTGAAAACCAGTAATATTTCTCTGGATGATATTTTAGTTAAACAACAAAATGCAATCGAGAACACCGTTGCGTTATTTTCCGATCAAGGTAAATTGAAAACCAGTAATATTTCTCTGGATGATATTTTAGTTAAACAACAAAATGCAATCGAGGATACTATCGCGTTATTTTCCGATCAGGGTACACTCAAACCGGGTGTACTTTTTTCGACGATTACAGATCGATTTAAAACTCTCAACGATTCTGCGTTAGAACTAGCAACACTTCAATCTAAAACCGAAGAACACATAAAACAGTTTACCGCATTTCGTAGAAATATCATTGATAAATTTATTGGAACTACATTCGATAAAATTGAACTAAAACTCCCTGATATTAAAAAATCCATCGATGAGACGAAAACTTTCATCGAAGGCATCAAGGGGGATGCAACGAGGATGATAACAGCCATTGAAAAAACAAAAATTCCTCATGAGAAAACCAACAACGTAGTATACACGATCCAACACGGATCATTGGAGTGGACACCTACAAACAACAAATTAGATATCACTGCAACCGTTAAGGGTATTTATCGATTAACACTAGTAACACCATTATCTCAATTTAATATTTCATCGTCCAGTTCATCCGGGGTCAATAATACGATTTCAACGATCATCGACAAGAATACAACTGAAAAGTTTACAATCACATCTACTGATAAAAATTTGGTTAGGGTCTCAACAACGTGGTATGTGGAATTCGTAGCGGATTTAAGTTGAAAATTGCAAAGCAATTTCACTAACGGTTTCAATTGAAAACGCTAGCGTATTTAAAATAAAAAATGATTTCATCATCGCAATATCGCTATGATCAGGTCAGAGAGTATCAAACTAGACTCAAAACCTTGTCTGAGGAGTATGAATTGAAAATTAAAAAATATCGCAGGAGAATTACCGCAATTGATGTTACTGTGTACGCTGTGAGTGGTGTAATCACCGGAGCTGGTATTATACTGTCTTCAGTGACAATGATGGCTCCGATAGCTGTTCCAATTTGCATTTCTGCGGCAACAACAATCGCTGGAATAATTTCAATAATCACAAAAAAAATATCCTCATGCAGCCAACGGAAACTACAAGACTACATAATTCAATTTCATGTTGTGTCCACTGCATACTCGCAATTATCCTCATTGATATCGTCATCGCTCGATGATACAATTATATCAGAGAGTGAGTTTTCAGCGATGGTAGATATATATGATTCTGCGATGTCAAAATTAGAAATACATCATGAATATAATAACAATGACAACACAGATGGAATTACTTCAACAAATAGTGGAGAACACGAACCCAGTACAAACAAGCATGATCTCAATAACCTCAACGAATCCAGAATTCAGTGTGAATTTCCCCTCTCCGGTCCCAGTGAAGGAAATCGCGCTAGCAAAATTACGAGTATACCATAGTTGGCCAAATATCAGATCAAAATCATTTGGTGGTCAACAACCCAATAATTCACTGGTATTTGCAAATAAGAATAAACCCGACGGTACCCCAGACTGGAACGTTGTTTCCATACCAACCGGATCATACCAAATTGAACAAATCAATGATGAATTCGCGCGTAGAATAAAATCGATTACTGGAAAAGAATCAAAAATAGCTATAACAGTTCATGTGCCGACACTATCATCTGCCATTGAAATAAGCACAGAGGGTTATGTCGTAGATATCTATCAAAGTTCTATTAGAACCGTACTGGGATGGCCTGAATTACCACCCGGTGGAAAAACCGTTAAATTACCAGAACCACAAAAACTGATTATATCACCGACAGGACAAAATCTGATAATCCAGTAAAGAGTTATAAAGATCATAGATTTACTATAGAGTTTTTTAGTTTAGTATATCGACCAATTGGAGAAGAGGAGGAAGTAAAGGAGCAACATCATTTTTTTGTTAACGAACCTAAAATCATTGACAATTTCACAGCAATGAATAAAGATTTTTCATTGTTGTTAATACCCCTTAAATCCGGTACTCTCACTCGAGATGAATTTATCAGCGTTGTAGAAACATGTAACAAAATCATCAATGACATGGAAACATTTAACCTAAAAATTATTCAGGATATATTAGATCACAATAACCCCCAAACGAGAACAACATTTGCAGCGAAGTATAATATACGCGTCAAAGATATCCCCACATTCAAACTACCAGGATATAATATCTCAGAATTACAAAAATCTCTCAGTGATGCCATCGATGAAGGTTTCAAAAAAATCCATGATACGTGGAAAAAAACACAACCACAACCACAAACAACTATCCTCAAACATAATAATGACCCAGATGGTGGTGGCAGGCATATTGCTCCGTTCAATGTGAATATTTCAACGGTGATTGCGCTCAATTTAGTATGTGATGTGATCGAAGGAAGCTATCAAATAAATTTAGAACGATCAAATCAAGCTCAGCAAGGATATATTTTGTATTCATTTGCACCAACAGCCCCTCCAGGGTTTTTAATAATTGAGTCTCCGGTGAATCCAGTCTATATGCGATGTCATAATAATTCATTAACCAGAATTAATTTCAAACTCACTGACCAGTCTAATAATCTGATTGATTTACAAGAGGAGGTTTTACAAATTAGTCTATTTGTGAAATCATAAATGATTTTCGTCCTAAGGACTGGATCAAATATTCGGTTAACCTAGAATTTAGCAGACCCTAGGACACGATATCGTATCGGACTTGATAAAATATTCGGGTAACCCAGAACTGAAAGTTCTAGCAGCAGAGGGGGTGAGTGACAACGACGTTGCGACGCGAATGTTTTCAGACAAGGGTCAGAGACTTATTTTTTCGCGAGAAGGGTCTAGTGTTATTTTGGAGGGGGTATAATCAAAAATAAAAACAAAAAAAAGTTGTCTGATTCGCCCCCTCTGCTGCTCGCCTGTTACTTGCAAATCATAATGATTTGAAGTCAAACAAATTGCACGATTTCCATGATCGGCCCTAAGATTCAAATTCATTCCGGCCGTCTTGCATGCATGAACAGTTTAAGACAATATCAGATATCATCGCGCTGAGGACCGGTTCTTCAGTCTACGAGGTTTCTAATTCATTCCATTCTTCTAATGACAATTTATGATTAACATCAGTTCTTGGGGTTAAATGACACGACGTTTTAAATAAGAACGATAGAGTCTTTATGATTCCTGCTAAGCGCAAGTGTATGTAAACATCATCTAATTACCTTAGCAGTGTATGCGGGTATCTACAGAGCCCATTAGATCTTTCCCTCAATATACGGCCCTTCTTTACAACACGGTTTCTTTCATAATCTGGGTATGTTCATTAAATGCATTCTAAAATATTAGTAAGACCATGTGTCTAATGTGCACCGTTATAACACAGTCTACTTATAAGGAGGTATACCGTTATAACACGGTCTATTTATAAGGAGGTATACCGCATTGCTCTCGATAACTATTTCATTATGTAAAGGAGCTCTGGCAGTAAATAAAACATATGTCTGTCTTTCAGCCAAACTGTTTATGTGTCCGTGTATCTGTATATCCTTCTGTTCGTATCACTGATCACTAGGCTCTTATGTATTCATCGAGCTGGCAGAGGTAGCCAGGTATATTGATACGTGTCTTCTCCAAGTTTCGACACTACTTACATATCTGTTCTCAGCTTCTGGCAGCCTGTTAGTCATTACGTCTGTAAGCATCTACTAACACATTTTATAGCAGTACAAAGTGTCCCTCTGAGTGTCGCCCTACATGTGAATATTATCTTGGTGTTATTTTGTATGCAACAATTTTCAAGGACGACACCAAAAAGATCATGTTACACACGGGGTTTAAAATCGTCATGAAATGTCTGCTATGTTTGGGCGTAAATGCCATTTTAATAACGAATGAATATAACAAAAGATATGACAACAGGCACACTATCAACAACACTGCAACGACTTTTTAGCAATAGTCCGCACACTACAACATTGTTTCAACACATTAACCCCTAGAGGTTTATGTTGTTTTCGCATGAATTACGAATAGGAAAAACATTTTGGGGGCTTTTTCTGAATACGTACTAATACCTCGAATTCCAAGCGATTTTCCATTAGCCTATTGCCTAGTTGGTTTCGTTGGTTATATTGCTCGAGCAAGAGCAAAAAGGGAAAAATTATTTTTCTTTTAGACCTAACGGACCCATCATTTTCGAATTGAGACCATTGTTTATTCCAAATGATCATCTTATCCTACTTTTTGTACAGGTCCACCTGTCTGTGTGCAGTTCAGACCAGTCTGCCTTAGATATGAGGCCAAAAAGTATAAAATCTGCACACGAAATAGGATTCCGATCACGGGCGAATTTTGAGTGAGAAAAAAGGGTCCAAAACATTAGGTTTTTCCTTCTGTATTTTGTCGTGCAACTAAACCGTCCAGATTATTTGGTATCAATGTAAATCTACATATGTCTACTTTCCTGTAATACCACCCACTGTAGGGTATCATACATGACCTCGACGCGACAGAGCTTGGAATTATGCCCTGAAAACGAGGCCTCAGGGGTTTGTGTGTTAATTGATAAAACAACTAGTTTTGGTTAATCTTTTTTTTCAACTATACGAGTGGATTCCTAATTATTTGTTTCTTTTGGCGTTTATCCAATCATATTAAGGTGGAATAGGAGCAAAAATTATATTGGTGCAGTTTGTTATGGAAGTATGGGATATTTTAACCTATCTGTCTTTCTGTACGAATCTGTCTTGCTAGCGTGACAACAATTCCATCACGAAGAATACTATATGGTAGAAATGATCAAATGCATTTAAAATATGTTTACTCAATTTTACAATTACTTCAACAACTTCTGCACTTTTTGTCACTTTTTCCTTGCGTTAAGACCTAGATTACTTGGTGAAAAAAAAAGGATTTCACTAGAATGGCCGAGCATACTCTGATTAAATTTATTATAATGTTTATATATGTAGATGAATATGACTTTCTTGTGTGTGTGTGTGTGTGTGTGTGTGTGTGTGTGTGTGTGTGTGTGTGTTTGCCAATTGAAATCGAATGGCCCTATTCTGGCATATGCAAATTGTATCCATTTTGGTGTCATTGAGTGGCAATACGGCTTTGCGACAAGATAAAATGAAGTTACCCTGCGTTATTTAAACTCGATAAAGTATTTTCCCCCAATTACACCCTATCACTACTTTTAATCTCATAACACTGATCCTCGTTACAGTGATCCTCAGTCTAACACATGTGACGGTACCACGGAATGAGACAGTACACCCGATGAAAATGTGACGTTTGTATGTGACGTAATCTTAAGATTCTGTTTAATACCATTCACGTTTGGATTTATTGAACTAATTCGATGCCAAATTGAATCAAGAATATGTGGGCAATATTGAATCAAGATGGGGCAAGATTCAATCAAGAAGATGGGGGCAAGATTCAGTCAAGAAGATGGGGGCTGGGGCAAGATTGAATCAAGAAGATGGGGACAAGGTTAAATCAAGAAGATGGGGACAGGTTAAATCAAGGAGATGGGGTAAGATTTAATCAAGAAAATGGGGTCAAGATTCAATCAAGAAGATGGGGCAAGATTAAATCAAGAAGATGGGGCAAGATTGAATAAAGAAGATTGGGGCAATATTGAATCGAGAAGATGGGGACAGGTTAAATCACGAAGATGAGGTAAGATAAAATCAAGAAGATGGGGGTAAGATTAAATCAAGAAGATGGGGGCAATATTGAAAAAAGAAGATGGGGCAAGATTGAATCAAGAAGATGGGGGCAAGGTTAAATCACGAAGATGGGGTAAGATTGAATCGAGAAGATGGAGGCAAGGTTAAATAAAAAAGATGGGGTAAGATTAAATCAAGCAGATGGAGGCAATATTGAAGCAAGAAGATTGGGGCGTTTTAAATCAAGAAGATGGGGTAAGATTGAATCGAGAAGATGGGGGCAAGGTTAAATCAAAAAGATGGGGTAAGATTAAATCAACAAGATGGGGGCAATATTGAATAAAGAAGATGGAACCAATATTGAATCAATAAGATGGGGGCAAGATTGAATCAAGAAGATGGGGACAGGTTAAATCAAGGAGATGGGGTAAGATTTAATCAAGAAAATGGGGGCAATATTGAATCGAGAAGATGGGGGGGGGGGGTAATATTGAATCAGGTAGATGGGGGCAAGATTGAATCGGGTAGATGGGGGCAAGATTACATCAAAAATATGGGGGCAATATTGCATCAAGAAGACTGAGGTAAGACTGATTCAAGAAGACTGAGGTAAGATTGAATGAAGAAGACTGAGGTAAGACTGATTCAAGAAGACTGAGGTAAGACTGAATCAAGAAGACGGAGGCAAGATAAAATCACGAAGATGCAAAATTGGTTTAATTTAACAACTGTTTCAGATACATCCCTATGCACGTGATCTAGACTTGCGCAAGAAACAGTAGCACACTACATCGTGTATTGTATCATTATACACGGTACGAATTTATCAAAGAAGCTACAACACACCTTCACTACAACGGCCGTCTTTATAACACGGTTTCTTCATAAGGCGTGAAAGGCCATGGACCCCAGTTTAAGTATTAAGTAGAAGAAATTTATGAATTGTGTTCTTTAAGAAGGAACCTTACATGCCTCCCTTCGACAGTGTTATAATGAGGCAGTTATATACCTTCAAGTCTACATTTCATATTCAAACAGGATTGAGTAGATTGAAATATTCTTCGTTGTGATGCCGCCTCATGCCTGAAATTAACACTACCTGAAATTACGGATTACCTTTATTAAATAATGACACTAAAGCTCCGCGCCATATAAGCTAATATATACAATGACAAGGCTACCAAAATTGTAGAAAAAAAATACTAGAGTAATACGTCCGTTAACAATACAGTTTTGATTCGAAATATTCAACCTGCTACGCTTGCTAGTTTATATATATAAATATGTGTGTGTGTGTGTGTGTGTGTGTGTGTGTGTGTGTGTGTGTTCGACATTATATATGGCATTATCTTCTGTCAGTATAAATTAAATGTTTGTCATACAATGTTGACAATTATTTCAAAGATTTTGTAACTTGACTATATCACTATCTCTTTCAAGGAATCTAAGTGTTATATACAAAAACTTTGTATACTGCTAATTAATTAATTATACAGATTACTGTTATTAAATATTGCAACTTACTGATCGAGATACATGAAGTTTTCATACACAGTAATATTTGCTTTAGAGGTCAGCTCGATGCAAAAATTATCCGCCCATAACAGGCACATTATTGGAAATAAAAATTAAAAGTGAAACAGATTTTAAGCAGCCACCTTTCTCGGGAGTCGACATTTTCTCCTTTTGCAGGTGTCGTTAATTAGCACATGAAAGTAAGTAAAGTATACCTGTTCATCTAATACACAAAATTATAGTTATTCTTACCTTGCTAAAAGAATTCTCTACCTCCAGAGTAATATCGAACAAACATTTCAAGGCAGCTGGTTGAAGCAAATGTCATAATGGTCATGGGTTCCAGCGCATGCCCAGTGGATTGTGGGAAGGCTATCTATATTGAATAGATGTCTCTTTAGTGCCAGATATACACCAGATTGTCTAGCGCTATAAACATACTAACATTATACCAGACGTTAAATGGTGACAGGTCAAGAGAGGAAAAGGTCAACCCAGATGTTTCGAAAGGTAGGCGACTGATCAAGACAGACCAACATCGATTTATTAATAGCCATCTTTGATACAAAACACAATTAGAGTGGTAGATTGGGTTGTGTTGGCATTTAGTGGGAGGGACCTATTTGTTGTAGTTATTTGTGTGAAATGTAAATATTCAATGACACTATGAAAAATCAGACACTGGCTGTATATGAGAGGTGAAGTTACGCATAGTTTTATTTAATGAACCTGATTATGTTTCACCGCAAATTAGGTACTGCCAAAGCCTGTTTCGATTATTACACGAGACAATAAACGCAAACATCCATAATTTCATTGCTGACGTCATCCCTGGGATAAGCCAATCAAAAGTCGATACAATCTCATTTGAAGACTTGTAGTTGGCCTATAAATTACTCCATCCTCATCGTGCAGCTTAAGCTCGCTGACTTTTGCTTCCGATGCACGTTTTCGCATGAGAGCGTTAATACTGAATTCCCTAATTGTAAAGACTGTGGATTAAGTCTAGGTTAAACTTACACTTTCACCTACTGGAAACAGTGTTGTTGCTTTGGGGGTATTCCGCGTTTTAACGCACACTAGACTAAACTTGACCACCAGTAAAACTGGAAAAGGAAGAACCCGGTAAAACCCCGGTAAGAACCACCGCCCTACGGGAAACTACTGGCAAGAGTTATCACATATCCATACTGGCTTGGGCAGAGAGTCGAACCCACATGGATAGAGGTTAGATAGCAGTTGTCGGTAAAGATGAACGATTTATGCCACACGAATAGAGGTTAGATAGCAGTTGTCGGTAAAGATGAACGATTTATGCCACACGAATAGAGGCTAGATAGCAGTTGTCGGTAAAGATGAACGATTTATGCCATACGAATAGAGGTTAGATAGCAGTTGTCGGTAAAGATGAAATCTTTATGCCACTCTGCCACCCCTTCAATCACAATTAGAACACTGGTAGTATTGTTGGTCATTATGAGACTCAAACATTATCGATTCAATAATGACAGTCTTATGGCATCGTGATAAAGTAACACATCGATTATCCTTAAATATGAGACTCAAACATTATCGAGTCAATAATGACAGTCTTATGGCATCGTGATAAAGTAACACATCGATTATCCTTAAATTATTTAGCCGTTCTTTCATGCTAGAGCAATATAATATATCCGTACAAATTGCTAAAACAAAATCTCTTCTCTTCATGTTAGATTTGACTTCTTCACTCTGATGTAGAGACCTATAGGCCATGAAAATCACCATCCATAGGCCATGAAAATCAACATCCATAGGCCATGAAAATCACCATCCATAGGCCATGAAAATCACCATCCATAGGCCATGAAAATCACCATCCATAGGCCATGAAAATCAACATCCATTTCCTCACAAAGGTTTTTATTTTCTTATCATACATCGTGGATTGTGGATGCAAATATTCCTTGATATGGATTTTAGGAAATGTTTCAAGCATTTTATAGCTTTCTGAGACTGACATATATGTGTGTCCGTAATCATATAATATGTTATGAGTGTTTTATAACTGCCATGCCCTTGCAAACTGTTGTATTAAATGTGCAAAATGTTTCATTAGCATTTTATTCTCGACCTATTTCGTTACCAACGATATGTTTATATATTGCAGCCTTTATGTCACTGACAAACTCCATATTTAAATGTATATTGATATGTCACTGACAAACTCCATATTTAAATGTATATTGATATATCACTGACAAACTCCATATTTAAATGTATATTGATATATCACTGACAAACTCCATATTTAAATGTGTATTGATATATCACTGACAAACTCCATATTTAAATGTATATTGATATATCACTGACAAACTCCATACTAGTATTTAAATGTATATTGATATATCACTGACAAACTCCATATTTAAATGTGTATTGATATATCACTGACAAACTCCATATTTAAATGTATATTGATATATCACTGACAAACTACATATTTAAAGGCATATTGATATATCACTGACAAACTCCATACTAGTATTTAAATGTGTATTGATATATCACTGACAAACTCCATATTTAAATGTGTATTGATATATCACTGACAAACTCCATATTTAAATGTATATTGATATATCACTGACAAACTACATATTTAAATGTATATTGATATATCACTGACAAACTCCATATTTAAAGGCATATTGATATATCACTGACAAACTACATATTTAAAGGCATATTGATATATCACTGACAAACTCCATACTAGTATTTAAATGTATATTGATATATCACTGACAAACTCCATATTTAAATGTGTATTGATATATCACTGACAAACTCCATATTTAAATGTATATTGATATATCACTGACAAACTACATATTTAAATGTATATTGATATATCACTGACAAACTCCATATTTAAAGGCATATTGATATATCACTGACAAACTCCATATTTAAAGGCATATTGATATATCACTGACAAACTCCATATTTAAAGGTATATTGATATATCACTGACAAACTCCATATTTAAAGGTATATTGATATATCACTGACAAACTCCATATTTAAAGGTATATTGATATATCACTGACAAACTCCATATTTAAAGGTATATTGATATATCACTGACAAACTCCATATTTAAATGTATATTGATATATCACTGACAAACTCCATATTTAAAGGCATATTGATATATCACTGACAAACTCCATATTTAAAGGCATATTGATATATCACTGACAAACTCCATATTTAAAGGTATATTGATATATCACTGACAAACTCCATATTTAAAGGTATATTGATCGTGAAAAAAGTTTTCTAATGGTGGATTAATTCATCGATCGGGTTCATTCATCAAGACAGAAATTCACAGGCACAAAATCAAAGAAGAGTGGTTAAGGTTGGTCAATAATAAACAAAATCAAAGAAGAGTGGTTAAGGTCGGTCAATAATAAACTAAATCAAAGAAGAGTGGTTAAGGTTGGTCAATAATAAACAAAATCAAAGAAGAGTGGTTAAGGTTGGTCAATAATAAACAAAATCAAAGAAGAGTGGTTAAGGTTGGTCAATAATAAACAATATCAAAGAAGAGTGGTTAAGGTTGGTCAATAATAAACAATATCAAAGAAGAGTGGTTAAGGTTGGTCAATAATAAACAAAATCAAAGAAGAGTGGTTAAGGTTGGTCAATAATAAACCAAATCAAAGAAGAGTGGTTAAGGTTGGTCAATAATAAACAAAATCAAAGAAGAGTGGTTAAGGTTGGTCAATAATAAACCAAATCAAAGAAGAGTGGTTAAGGTTGGTCAATAATAAACAATATCAAAGAAGAATGGTTAAGGTTGGTCAATAAAAATGAACTGCTGTTCATTGTGTATAATTAAGGCGCTATTAGGTTATTATTATTTATGGTCATGAGGTGATTACAACCACACTAAGACTGCATTCTGCAGTGCCATCTAAACGTCAGGGTACCACATAACTAACAAAATGCCATCTAAATGTCAGGGTACCACATAACTAACAAAATGCCATCTAAATGTCAGGGTGCCACATAACTAACAAAATGCCATCTAAATGTCAGGGTACCACATAACTAACAAAATGCCATCTTTTTAATGTCATGGTGCAACCTTAATGTCAGGTGCAATCTAAATATCACTGTACCATGTTAATGTCATGGTGCAGTCTAAAGGTCACTGTACCATGTTAATGTCATGGTGCAGTCTAAAGATCACTGTACCATGTTAATGTCACGGTCCAGTTTAAAGTTCATTGTACCATGTTAATGTCATGGTTCAGTCTAGAGGACACTGTACTATATTAATTTCATGGTGCAGTCTAAAGGTCACTGTACCATGTTAATGTCATGGTGCAGTCTAAAGGTCACTGTACCTTGTTAATGTCAGGGTGCAGTCTAAAGGTCACTGTACCATGTTAATGTCATGGTGCAGTCTAAAGGTCACTGTACCTTGTTAATGTCATGGTTCAGTCTAAAGGTCACTGTACTATATTAATTTCATGGTGCAGTCTAAAGGTCACTGTACCATGTTAATGTCATGGTGCAGTCTAAAGGTCACTGTACCATGTTAATGTCAGGGTGCAATCTAAATGTCACTGTACAATGTTAATGTCTGGGAGCCATGGAAATATCAGGCTACCATATAAATTAGTGTGCGGCCATCTTAATGTCTGGGTAGGTTACCCCATAAATGGTATGGAACTATGAAAAAGTCAGCGTGCCGTATGAATGTCAGTGTTGATTGCTGCTACGATTCTATGACTCTAAGCAACTTAAAAGAGCGACAATTAACAAGTTTTGGAATTTATTTACCTAGAATAAAAAATTTAAATTTTAAAATAAAAAATGAACTTAACATATTATGAATGAAATCCCAAATAGTCAGAATGTTTCAATCATAAATTCTAATGAATAAAGTTCTAATTAAATTATACTGGTGTTCCCCCCAAAAAGTTGAAACTCTTAATGTATGTATTTACCTGTAGTGGTCTGTGATGTGGAGATGTGCTAGCAGTCTTTTGATATCTCACAATAATATAATCAAAGATGTCGTTATCTGAATTCGCTATAGTTACAGGTGAATTTTTCAGTCGAAGAACAGTATAGATGAGCACTTTGTATTTCCGGTAAATAATAATTTGAATAAGTAATTCCATCCGAATGACATATTAAACATAATAATAATATATGTCCTGCCTCAAATATTAAATGCAAACAATGTAATATTTCTCACGAAAACAACATTATATAAGTAGCTAAGACACAAAATACAACCAGGAAGAGTGTCAAAAGCTTATTTCTAGAAATTTCTAAATTGTCAGCAAGATTCAATATGTTACTAAAATAATAATAAAGAATATAATAAAACCAGATAGACCAGGTTATTCCATGGTATGAGTTTTAGACGCAATTGAACATGTTTACATTAATAATAATCTGATAAATGAATCGACTATCGCAGGAAAAGTATTAGCTATGTATTTATTTGTCCACAAAACAAATGTTATTAGTCAAGTACGACATGAATGTATGGACAAGGTTAATTCTGAAATACATTTATACGTAACATATACTCATAAAGGAACAAAAATTTCAAAACAATTCAAATTAAAAATAATTAACATTGCCATGTAAATGCTCGGATTCCATGCAAACGTCAGGTAAATGCTAGGGTTGCAAATTTCAGGGTGCCATGTAACTATCAGTGTGCTACCTAAATGTCAGGGTAAAGTGCCTTCTAAATGTCAGGGCGCCATGCGAATGTCAGTTACAATGTTAAGGTCAGGATGGGTGATATAAGGCGCAAAGTAAATCTCACTATGCAATGTAACTGTCAATGTGCTACCAAATTGTCAGTGCGAGTGTAAATGTTAGGCTGCCATCTAACTATCAGTGTACTATCTAAATGCCTGGGTTCCATTCAAATGTCAGAGTACAATCTAAATGTCAGGGTGCCGTCTAAAGGACACAAGTGTGCCATGCAAATGGCATGGGTACAATATAAAGGGCAAGTATTCAAGTAAATGGCATGGTACAATATAAAGGGCAAGTAGCCATGTAAATGGCATGATACAATATAAAGGGCAAGTAGCCATGTAAATGGCATGGTACAATATAAAGGGCAAAGTGCCATGTAAATGGCATGGTACAATATATAAAGGGCAAAGTGCCATGTAAATGGCATGGTACAATATAAAGGGCAAAATGCCATGTAAATGGCATGGTTCAATATATAGGGCAAAGTGCCATGTAAATGACATGGTACAATATAAAGGGAAAGTAGCCATGTAAATGGCATGGTACAATATAAAGGGCAAAGTGCCATGTAAATGACATGGTACAATATAAAGGGAAAGTAGCCATGTAAATGGCATGGTACAATATAAAGGGCAAAGTGCCATGTAAATGACATGGTACAATATAAAGGGCCAGTAGTCAAGTAAATGGAATGGTACAATATAAATGGCAAGTAGTCAAGTAAATGGCATGGTACAATATAAAGGGCAAAGTGCCATGTAAATGGCATGGTACAATATAAAGGGCAAGTAGTAATGTAAATGACATGGTACAATATAAGAGCAAGTAGCCATGTAAATGGCATGGTACAATATAAAGGGCAAAGTGCCATGTAAATGGCATGGTACAATATATAAAGGGCAAAGTGCCATGTAAATGGCATGGTACAATATAAAGGGCAAAATGCCATGTAAATGGCATGGTTCAATATATAGGGCAAAGTGCCATGTAAATGACATGGTACAATATAAAGGGAAAGTAGCCATGTAAATGGCATGGTACAATATGTAGGGCAAAGTGCCATGTAAATGACATGGTACAATATAAAGGGAAAGTAGCAATGTAAATCGCATGGTACAATATAAAGGGCAAAGTGCCATGTAAATGACATGGTACAATATAAAGGGCCAGTAGTCAAGTAAATGGAATGGTACAATATAAATGGCAAGTAGTCAAGTAAATGGCATGGTACAATATAAAGGGCAAAGTGCCATGTAAATGGCATGGTACAATATAAAGGGCAAGTAGTAATGTAAATGACATGGTACAATATAAGAGCAAGTAGCCATGTAAATGGCATGGTAGAATATAAAGGGCAAGTAGCCATGTAAATATCATACTACAATATAAAGGGCAAAGTGCCATGTAAATGACATGGTACAATATAAAGGGCACGTAGCCATGTAAATGGCATGGTACAATATAAAGGGCAAAGTTCCATGTAAATGGCATGATACAATATAAAGGACAAAGTGCCATGTAAATGTCATGATACAATATAAAGGACAAAGTGCCATGTAAATGGCATGATACAATATAAAGGGCAAGTAGCCATGTAAATGGCATGGTACAATATAAAGGGGAAAGTGCCATGTAAATGGCATGGTACAATATAAAGGGCAAGTAGCCATGTAAATGGCATGGTACAATATAAGAGCAAGTAGCCATGTAAATGGCATGGTACAATATAAAGGACAAAGTGCCATGTAAATGGCATGGTACAATATAAAGGGCAAGTAGCCATGTAAATGGCATGGTACAATATAAAGGGGAAAGTGCCATGTAAATGGCATGGTACAATATAAAGGGCAAGTAGCCATGTAAATGGCATGGTACAATATAAAGGACAAAGTGCCATGTAAATGGCATGATACAATATAAAGGACAAAGTGCCATGTAAATGGCATGGTACGATATAAAAGGCAAGCAGCCATGTAAATGGCATGGTACAATATAAAGGGCAAGTAGCCATGTAAATGGCATGGTACAATATAAAGGGCAAGTAGCCATGTAAATGGCATGGCACAATATAAAGGGCAAAGTGCCATGTAAATGACATGGTACAATATAAAGGGCAAGTAGCCATGTAAATGGCATGGTTCAATATAAAGGGAAAGTAGCCATGTAAATGGCATGGTACAATATAAATGGCATGGGGCCATGTAAATGACATGGTACAATATAAGAGCAAGTAGCCATGTAAATGGCATGGTACAATAAAAGAGCAAGTAGCCATGTAAATGGCATGGTTCAATATAAAGGGCAAGTAGCTATGTAAATGGCATGGTACAATACAAAGGTCAAAGTGCCATGTAAATGACATGGTACAATATAATGGACAAAGTGCCATGTAAATGGCATGGTAAAATGTAAAGGGCAAAGTGCCATGTAATGGCATGGTACAATATAAAGGGCAAAGTGCCATGTAAATGGCATGGTACAATATAAAGGGCAAAGTGCCATGTAAATGGCATGGTTCAATATATAGGGCAAAGTGCCATGTAAATGGCATTGTACAATATAAAGGGAAAGTAGCCATATAAATGGCATGGTTGAATATAAAGGGAAAGTAGCCATGTAAATGGCATGGTACAATATAAAGGGCATGTGGCCATGTAAATGACAAGGTACAATATTAAGGGAAAGTAGCCATGTAAATGGCATGGTACAATATAAAGGGCAAAGTGCCATGTAAATGACATGGTACAATATAAAGGGCAAAGTGCCATGTAAATGGCATAGTACAATATAAAGGGAAAGTAGCCATATAAATGGCATGGTTCAATATAAAGGGAAAGTAGCCATGTAAATGGCATGGTACAATATAAAGGGCATGTGGCCATGTAAATGACATGGTACAATATAAAGGGAAAGTAGCCATGTAAATGGCATGGTACAATATAAAGGGCGAAGTGCCATGTAAATGACATGATACAATATAAAGGGCCAGTAGTCAAGTAAATGGAATGGTACAATATAAATGGCAAGTAGTCAAGTAAATGGCATGGTACAATATAAAGGGCAAAGTGCCATGTAAATGGCATGGTACAATATAAAGGGCAAGTAGTAATGTAAATGACATGGTACAATATAAGAGCAAGTAGCCATGTAAATGGCATGGTAGAATATAAAGGGCAAGTAGCCATTTAAATATCATGGTACAATATACAGGGCAAAGTGCCATGTAAATGGCATGGTACAATATAAAGGGTAAGTAGCCATGTAAATGGCATGATACAATATAAAGGGAAAGTAGCCATGTAAATGGCATGGTACAATATAAAGGGCAAGTAGCCATGTAAATGGCATGGTACAATATAAAGGGAAAGTAGGCATGTAAATGGCATGGTTCAATCTAAAGGGCAAAGTGCCATGTAAATGGCATGGTACAATCAAAAGGGCAAAGTGCCATGCAAATATCAGTGTGCCATCTAAATATAAACGTTTTATCTAACTGACAGTGAGCCATGTAAATATCAGCGTGCCATGTCAATATCAGCGTGCCATGTTATTGTCTGGGTTCCATCTAATTGTCACGTTGCCATCTAACTGACATAATATCATCTACATATCCACGTGTTGTCATATAAACGGTAGGGCGCCTGTTATCCACAAAATCTTTGAGAAAATTATTCATTAACGTTTGGTAACTTAGCTCGAACCCTAACCCTAACTAATTCTAGTTCACAACCACATGGTTGCCAAAAGGTTTAGGCTGCACAACAGCGAGTTTTGTGCTGTTGCAATCAGTACAATATAATGTAAACATGGGATCACGGGTTTTCGCTGCGTTTCTTGATACAAAAAAGGCATTTGATACCGTGTGGCACAAAGGACTGCTTTTTAAATTATTCGTGTTGGGAATTACGGGTAAATCCATTTCATATTTTTTAACAATGATAAAAAATTACAGAGTAAAATTCTTGTCAATGGGTAATTTTTAGATTGGTTCTAAATTGGCGAAGTAGTGACACAAAGGGGTGTTATTTCAAACTTGATGTACACAACAGAGGCGTAGCTAGAGTGTTTGGCGCCCGGGGACAATATTCATTCACCCCCCCCCCCCACCTCAACTGTGAAACCCATTATTTTCCTCAATAAAGTCACCATTACCCGTTAGAACCTATTTCAAAGCACATTTTGGCGCCCCCACTAGTATGGCGCCCGAGGACATATGTACCCCCTGCCCCTTCCCCAACCCCCAAGCTACGCCTCTGGTAAACAATATTTATAAATGACTTGCTGCTTCAGTTAGAAAATAGTGGATTTGGAGCAACGATTGGATCCTTAACTGTGGGAAATCCAACTCTAGCTGATGATATTTCACTTTTGGCTATATATCCTAGCAATCTACAAAAGCTTTTAGATATAGCATACGACTACAATAATAAGTGGCGATTCGAGCTTAGTGTCACAAAGTCGTACATTATCATTTTCGGTCCTCAATACAAGATTTATATCAATATGAAATGGTATCTTGGCCCGTCATGTTTGCCGGTTACTGATTCGGCAGCACACTTGGGTCACCGGATTAATTCAAAGCTGACGTCGCATGACGCAATACTTGATTCATGCAAGAAAGGAAAAAATCTTTACACGATCTGTTTGTTTTTGGCATTAAAACGAATGGTTTAAATCTTTTGGTTGCTGCAAATGTAATTGAAAAGGTAATTTTCCCTTCAATGTTTTATGGAAGTGAATTATTGTGTAACATTTCAAAATGTGACTTCGCTTTATTGGATAAAACTATGAAGCATTTTGCCAAAGATTCACAAAGTTTTCCAACACATACAAGATCAGACATCGCCCTGGGAATGCTACGATCGACATCAGCGCAGTCCGAAATTGATAGAAGAAAATTGATCTTTTTACACAGATTGCGTTTGGTGTCTAACAATGTACATACTAAACGTATGTTTAACGTTGCGCTATTTCACTTCATTTTGAGAGGATGCATGTCAAGCTAAGGGTTAATTTCAAATTTATATTACACCTCAAAGAAGTTTGACTTGCTCGGGTATCTAACTGATTATCTGCATCTTCTGAAATTCCAGATAAATAAATTTGGAAAGAAATTGTTAGGTCAAATAATGTTGGTCTTGAAAATAGTCTCTGGAGAGTTCTTATGTCTAGTCAAGCAGATTTGGATAGATTCTCTTCGATACACGAATACTTACGACCTGCCTCAGTGTGGCAGTTGGCTAAAACCAGACAACACACTAAGTTATTTACATATGTAGCTAAACTATGGGTTGTTGTTTCTCAAACACAGCTCGATATCTGTATTAGATGTGGGAATGTTTATACAGACTTGATACTTTATTGTTGTGTTAGTTGTCCTTACATGTCGAATTTTAGAAACTCTTTCTGGGATTTCCTTATGGATAAATTTCCACTGAGCCTGCATGCACATTAGGTTATTTAATGCCGAAGATGAGCTGCAATTACAATATCTTCTAGGTAAAATGTCACAATCAGGTGCAATAGACAAAGAAAACTCCAAGCTATTCGTCTGCAAATATGGTACTGAAACTTGCTAAGTATGCATTTGACGAACACTTTAACTGAAATAGTGTAAATGTCAGTATGTCATGTTAATGTCAGGGTGCGAAGTAAATGTCAGTATGTCATGTTAATGTCAGGGTGCGGAGTAAATGTCAGTATGTCATGTTAATGTCAGGGTGCCAAGTAAATGTCAGTATGTCATGTTAATTTCAGGGTGCCAAGTAAATGTCAGTATGTCATGTTAATATCAGGGTGCCAAGTAAATGTTAGTATGTCATGTTAATGTCAGGGTGCCAAGTAAATGTCAGTATGTCATGTTAATGTTATGGTGCCAAGTAAATGTCAGTATGTCATGTTAATGTCAGGGTGCCAAGTAAATGTCAGTATGTCATGTTAATGTCAGGGTGCCAAGTAAATGTCAGTATGCCATGTTAATGTCAGGGTGCCAAGTAAATGTCAGTGTGCCATGTTAATGTCAGGGTGCCAAGTAAATGTCAGTATGTCATGTTAATTTCAGGGTGCCAAGTAAATGTCAGTATGTCATGTTAATGTCAGGGTGCCAAGTAAATGTCAGTATGTCATGTTAATGTCAGGGTGCCAAGTAAATGTCAGTATGCCATGTTAATGTTATGGTGCCAAGTAAATGTCAGTATGTCATGTTAATGTCAGGGTGCCAAGTAAATGTCAGTATGTCATGTTAATGTCAGGGTGCCAAGTAAATGTCAGTATGCCATGTTAATGTCAGGGTGCCAAATAAATGTCAGTATGCCATGTTAATGTCAGGGTGCCAAGTAAACGTCAGTATGTCATGTTAATGCCAGGGTGCCGTGTAAACGTCAGTATGTCATGTTAATGCCAGGGTGCCGTGTTAATGTCAGGGTGCGAAGTAAATGTCAGTATGTCATGTTAATGTCAGGGTGCGAAGTAAATGTCAGTATGTCATGTTAATGTCAGGGTGCGAAGTAAATGTCAGTATGTCATGTTAATGTCAGGGTGCGAAGTAAATGTCAGTATGTCATGTTAATGTCATGGTGCCAAGTAAATGTCAGTATGTCATGTTAATGCCATGGTGCCATATAAATGTCAGTATGCCATGTTAATGTCGGGGTGCCATATAAATGTCAGTATGCCATGTTAATGTCAGGGTGCAATCTAAATATCAGGGTGGCAAAATGTCGAATTTAGAGATTTTATGTTTAATTCATGACACATAGCCGTAACTTATTTTTACCATATAAAAACTACTTCAAATAACCTAGTCATTTTTAATCAGGTATAAAGACAATACAAACACACTACTACAGACATTCTTAAGTACAGTTCAGACTTTCTCCAACCCACATTTAGAATCAATAACAATACACTAAATTTCTGAAAAGCACTATAGCCTTTCTCCCAACAGATAATATGATTCCCCACAAATAAACTGCAATATTTCTGAAACATAAATATTCTTTACCAACACACTGCTTCTATAACCATGCATATATATTCTGCAGGAACACACAGCAAGTATTCTTAATAATTGTCACATTGTAAGGATTAACCAGATTTCAACATGTATATGTTAGACCCTGAGACTAATAATTTCGCGCCGTCGATATGTATGAAGGTCAATTCGGCAAACAATGAGGTGTTGAGCCAGTTAATTGACATGGCCATAAAATTCGTAACTGGCCGTATTTTGGGCAGTCGTTTACATAATAATTGCGATCACATTTTTCACAGGTAAGTGATGGAATTCTGTGTTCGGATCAAAGGAACATCAAGTGAGGGTCGTAAATCAACCCTTGACAGACTGTTGGTAGGGGACAGTGTCTGATAATTATATGAATCAGTACCCACTCGGAATTGAGCAAGGCGTGGCCAACATTAGAATCGCAAGCTTAAATATATTATCTTGAGACCTAAACTGCAGTAGTCGCTAAAATCATCTTGCGGAAATTACAAGGAAAGATACGCAACTCCGACATCATTCGAAATTGGCGGGAAACTAGTTATTCTGGAAATTACAAAAAGTTCCAGTACAGGTCGATGACTATTTGCTCGACTGTTGTGAAAATATTATGGCAAAGTAATTGTACTTTAACTTTGCAGTATGTATACTTTATTACGCAGAAGTACCATTTGTAGGGCTTGATTCCTTCGTAGTGTTTGAAATACATGCATGTTTTGAGATATGAGCAATGTTTATGTAAAGAATTAATATTGTAGGTCCCTATTTGGTTAATTCGTAGTAACATCGTGCATTTATTCATTTGATATTATAGATTAGAAAAATGTTGCATTATAAACGTTGTATAGTGGTTGCAGTGTGCAACATTAGTTAATAGGGATTTGCTTATTTGCGTCTACTTTGTAGAAGTAGCATGTGTAAGGATATATCAGTGTACACTTTATAGAAGTGCAATGTACATAAATGCGTTTGATTATGTGATATTGTTCTGTATAATAAGATTAAGAATATATATATATATATATATATATATATATATATATATATATATATATATATATATATATATATATATATATATATATATATATATATATATACCGTGTACGCATATCAGAGTGAATTATATTTTGATGGGCACGAATACATGACCAAAGAAAGTAATGGCTTATCTGATGATATTGTTTTTTAGTATGAGTTAATATGCTATGCTATGGTGTTAATACAGGGAGCTTTTAGGGACCAGAGGAACAGTAGGAGATAGAGGGAAATACCCCCGTGCAGTTGGTCCGAGTCTCTGGGAGACAAATGAAAAGGAAGAACGGATAGAGAAGTTAGAGGGACTGAAGGGAATCCTATTACCAGTCCAGATCAAGAACATACAGATAAATAGGAACACAGGAAAGGGGGAATATCTATCACATGATATCAGATGATGAAATTGGCCGTCATTTGGTCGAGTGAAAGACGAGTAATAGAGTTTTAACTTGAATTTTACTTGAAAGATGACTGTTATTGAATTATATTAAATTGTTGTTTAATTGAAGTTCACATTTTGAATATTCATTAATTTAACTGTCGGCACCGTTGACTGGAGGCTCGAACCTTTGCATCTCACTACTTCAATGTCTGACAAAAACGAGCCAGGGGTGGGTCTTCTGTAATAATTTAAGAAATATTGGGATCACCCCACTCAAGCTAAATAAAGGGAAAACTCTACACTATTACAGACTGCTACCCACGTAACTATAATGCCATGCCACTTCATCATTCATGAAACCTCTCAGATACACCTTAGTATTATAACTCTAAATACATTATACTCATACATACAGTATACTCATATATGCATTGGGATCTCTTACTTGTACATGAAGATTCATCTCAAGCGCAGTGCAGTCATTCCTAACAAATTCCTCGCTGATACACTGCAAACTTCCGTCACATGTACACTGTATCATTCTTGGGCGTACGTAAATATTCATTGCAAATGCAATGCTATCAGACCTGGCCCTCGGGGCTCGCGCTATTTCGCAATGCAGTGTTTTTGCCTAGGGCCCCGCGCTCATGGCTTGCTGCCTTCAGCACCGCTCATCCTAGGGACAATAATGACTGTTATGATTCTTAAAAAATGATATTACTGTATACATTGTTATGATTCTTACAAAATATATATTAGTGTTTACACTGTTATGATTCTTTAAAAAATGATATTATTGTATACACTGTTATGATTCTTAAAAAAATGATATTATTGTATACACTGTTATGATTCTTAAAAAATGATATTATTGTATACACTGTTATGATTCTTTTTTTTAAAAAAATGATATTATTGTATAAACTTTTATGATTCTTAAAAATTATTGTATACACTGTTATGATTCTTAAAAAATGATATTACTGTATACATTGTTATGATTCTTACAAAATATATATTAGTGTTTACACTGTTATGATTCTTTAAAAAATGATATTATTGTATACACTGTTATGATTCTTAAAAAATGATATTATTGTATACACTGTTATGATTCTTTTTTTTAAAAAAATGATATTATTGTATAAACTTTTATGATTCTTAAAAATTATTGTATACACTGTTATGATTCTTAAAAAATGATATTATTGTATACACTGCTACATCTCATAATCAGACAGCCACGGATTTAGATAAAAGTTTATTTTTAGAACAGTGCAGCAGGAAGAAAATCTAACGAGGCGGGGGAAATACAGACACGTGCAATATTTTCAAGCTGCTGTTGATGACAGGTGACCGTCACGGGAGAAAGTTGGAGTTTTATGTTATCGTCCTTTAGGTTCAAGTGACGCTTAACGATGGGGTTCCAGGTAGCCAAGTGAACTAAATCGCACTGTCATCTCACTTTTATCCACGTGAGTTCGAGTCTTGAGTTCGTCCAAGATAGGTATGTCAGAACACTTGCCAGTAGCTTCCAGTGGGTCGGTAGTTCTTTCTGGGGTTTCCTGGGATCTTTCTCCACCATTTTTACTGACCGTCAAAGAGCATGCGCTGAGAAGTTGTGGTATACACAAAACAACAATTAATGACAATGAAGTACCAGTTGTAATGAAAAATATCAGCAACACCTTTCTACCGGCTAAATGTTTGTGATAATATAGGTTTATTCACCGGTTGAGTATGCATTTCACTGAACATCGATAAGTATCGGTCTATTACTGGACTTGTTTGCCATCTTTACCATTCTGCTGCATTATATTTAAGCGATCAATACGGTGTCATTGATGACTATCGACAGTCTGTATTGTGAGGAAATCTCAGGTCGTGTATTTTTCCCAGAACTACATAAACAGTTAATTAAGTGCGCCAGTAGGCAATAAACGGATGTCCATGTGCAAACACAATTGCCTGAGTCAAAGTAATTATATTGATTGAGATTTTACGACGCACCATCACTGTAAGGTTATAGAGCGACACAAAAAGTAAGGTCGATTTATGCATAAAAAGTGTTCAGGATCACAGAACGGTAAAAAAAAAAGACAAACAACAGCAACACAAAGCAAGGAGATGGCGATAATAATAGATGAAGACACCTTATCAAGTTTGATTGTAAATGGCATTTAAAAGGGTAATTATATAATAAAAGCTGTGATTAAGAGTATAGGCTGCTTAAAAACACTCATGCATAATAGGCTGCATCAGCTACATTTTAAAATAATTATTCATTTCCTTTTTTTTCTTCAAAATTAATATACAAGGCACATGTACTGTATCAAAAAGATCCTTCAATAGTAGTAGTAACGATCACGTACAAAGATTGGAGATCCTAAGAGGCATTCCGAAAATCATTCACAATAAAGGGTTCGTTTCAAGAAAGGTACTCGTTGGATCTTCGCCCTTTACTTTGTTTAACCGCAGGTTATGTAAGTACAATATATAAGTATGAACAATTGTAGTTCTTACGACGATTACTTTCTCCGTACGGATCAATCTGTAAGAATAAGGTCATTAGATTAAGGAGGTCTGACTATATGGGGCTTGTTCTTGATAGCATTATTCCATGTTGCCCGCCATTTACTAAATACGGATTTATTTAGTGTCAGGTGTAAAATCAGTGAAAGGCATTATAATACGGATTTATTTAGTGTCAGGTGTAAAATCAGTGAAAGGCAGTATAATACGGATTTATTTAGTGTCAGGTGTAAAATCAGTGAAAGGCATTTTAAAATCAGATGCTTGTGGAGACAGGTCTTTGTATTGGCAATTGCTCTCTTAATACATTTAACACCGACATGCAATGTAAGCAGCTACACAACTTTGTATGACTATAATCAACTACACAACTTTGTATGACTATAATCAACTACATAACTATGTATGACTGGAAGCAACTACACAACTATGTATGACTGTAACCAACTACACGACTATATAGGACCATAATCAACTAAACAACTACGTATGCCTGTAATAATCTACACAAATATGTATGACTTTAATCTACTACACAACTATGTATGATTGTAATCAACTACACAACCAAATATGACTATAACCAACTACACAACTATGCACGACTGTAAGCAACTACACAACTAAGTATAAGTATCATCTACTATACAACTATTTATAACTATAATCAACTACATTAGTATATATGACTGTATTCAATTACACAACTATGTATGACCGTAATCAACTACACAACTATGCATGACTGTGAACAACTACACAACTATATGTGACTATAATCAACTACACAACTATGTATGCCTGTAATAATCTACACAATTATGTATGACCGTAATCAACTACATAAGTATATATGACTGTATTCAATTACACAACTATGTATGACCGTAATCAACTACATAAATATGTATGACTAATCTGGTTTCAGCTAAACATTTATTGATAAATTAAGTTCCACTTTCTTACTGATTTGCCGTGTTAAACCAACAACGGACACAAGCTAATTTTAAATATTACGGACACAAGCTAATTTTAAATATTACGGACACAAGCTAATTTTAAATATTACTAAAACAAGCTAATTTTAAATATTACAGACACAAGCTAATTTTAAATATTACGGACACAAGCTAATTTTAAATATTTCGGACACAAGCTAAGGTTAAATATTACGGACACAAGCTAATTTTAAATATTTCATGTTTCCATTCCTTTCGGGTAAAATAGCTTGACTCCTTTTCCAGTGATTTTCGGTTCATACTTCTGAGAAAATATAATAAAAATAATATTCATTCTTATAATTAAAATTTACATATAGAATATACAAGATAACTAAAATTCCTTTAAAATGCTTAATTAATGACAGTATATATTATATAAAGCCATGCACGATTAATGTTGTTCTCTCCTTTCATTACAAAATCCAGCAACAGGATTGACCATGCTCTTTTGAATGTTGTGGGGTTATACTTTATGTAACCCCCATCAATAAGCCCCGCCCACAGGTACTAGTTTTGAAATTTCAATTGAATCTGTATAAAATGCAAACATCATTGACGCATTGCTGGTTTACATTAACGAGTGCAATGGGATCGTGTACGTAAAATAAAACTGTAAATGAAATAACTCCATTAACAATTAAAAAGAAATTCGATTTTGTATAAGCTCTTAAAATGCAAAGCTGAAATTTGCTCGATCAATAACAAAAATACTGCGGGAGAGAGAGTTGTATTTTGACGTAGCTTTAAAAAAATCATATTTGCTACGATGTCTGCAGTCTGGCAGTTTAAAGTGATGTCTAGCGCTGATGCATCAATACAGACATGTTAGCACCCATTTACATTAACTAGTCGTAACATTAACCTCTGAGTGCTAAGCATAAAGCGAGGCTAATGTTGTACAATTATTTATAAGTCTTTGGTAAGACTCGGTCAGGGTTCTAACCCACGACTTCCCGCATCCAGGATGAACTCTCTAACCACCGCGAGGTCTGAGAGAGAGAGAGAGAGAGAGAGAGAGAGAGAGAGAGAGAGAGAGAGAGAGAGAGAGAGAGAGAGAGAATTCAAAATGTTATACATTACGACGTTAAAGTTGCAACAGCGTTTTATATAAACCCAAGACAATAAGTCCGGAGAGATTCAAGCTCATTTTGCATTTTAATTTGGCAGACAGAAAGACACACACACACATCCTGACTTTCTGGATTAGGCATGCTGGTAGTATTTTCATGTTTTGAATGAAATTAGGTATTGAAAAAAAATGACAGATGTTATCATTGCTTCCAGTTTATAATACATAATGTTGCAAGCTGCATGCATTAGCGTACTAACGGGGGAAGAAGAATGAGGGAGGGTACAGTTGCCCCAGACACCAGTGGTCTTGAGGCTGATAAATTGTTTCGAAATGACCAAAATTGTGTTCGTAAATGTGTTACTCTTCAATCTCGATCTTTCATCAAATTACATAATGCACCTGTATGACTAGAATTGGCAAACTTATTTATGCTACCAGCGATGCTTCATTACCTTCAGGAACGAAATGCTACTCTCCCATCGGTGCCCCGCTCCGCCTTCGACACTCCGCTAATCTCGTTCACATCAAAGCGAGTGAGAGGAGTCCAGACATCAATCGATACTATAGTCTGGGCACAAATCGCTTAAAATATACGTCTGTCTTTGAATCCATCAGAAAACAACTAGTAATTCGATTTATTAAAAGGGGAATTATACTTTTGTAAACGCCTGCAGATGTCGCTAATTATAAATAACGCCAATTTCTTTAATATCGACTTTTGCATTTTGTCAGCTGTGATTTTGTTAGAATTGTGAGTGTATTTCCAGCTGTGTATTGCGTTCGGTAATAATCGACCACTTTAAACTTTCAAACGTTACATCGATTGCTGCTGAAGACTTTTGCTTCTCGAGTTAACTTTATTTGCGTGGTGTTTTATTAATAAAAGAAAAATTACCCGCGGATGCGCCGGAAAAGGATGATTGGATTCGGCGCAAGTTCGTCACATTGATGTGGTCTTACTCTTGTATGCCAATACGCGTTAGATTTTGTTTTGGTTTAAACCAGCTGAATTCGGTAAAAATTAAGTTTTGATATTCACATTTAAACTGTTAATTACATGCCGCATTTGTAAGGTGTTTTTGTACTATGCAATTTATGGTATTAGTCATCACTTCCATTAATGGGTCTAATGTGGAAATGACATAATAAAACTGTGCTTGACTGTCTTGTGTGAATGATAGAATATCGATGCCAGGGAAAGCCAATGGCATTAAACTGCATGAAAATTGTTGTCGGCCATCCATGAAATGTGTGTACGTTATGTAAATGTTAAACGTGCAACACTATTTACCAATGTAATTGAAGTGACTGACAGATGGCATTTTTCGGAACACCTTGCACAGCAAGGCTTCACAGCGCCATGAGAGGTGATGATACAGCAAAAATAGTTCACGATCGACTAGCGGTAAAACCAATAATAAAAAACCACCCGCCCTCCAAAGAAACAACAAAACAAACCCAAAACTATAAAAACGAACGCGATGGCGATCATCATGTAAGAAGGTACTCATCAGCATGAGTTGTTATTAGTGTGTTACAATGATAAATAGATGATAGAGGCTATGATGTTATTAGTGTGTTACAATGATAAATAGATGATAGAGGCTATGGGGTAATTGTCAGTACACAAGTTACTTAAAAAACACTTAGGAACATGGGCTTCACATAACCTATATTTTGTAACAAGTGTCAACTTCCTTCAAGAAAATTAAAATACAAGAAACATTTACTTGTATCAAAAAGTTCCTTCATCGGCTGAGCCTTGTAGTAACGATCGTTAAAATACTGGAGATCGTAATAGTCCGTCAGAAAGTGCTCGTAATAGTCCGTCAGAAAGTGCTCGTAATAGTCCGTCAGAAAGTGCTCGTAATAGTCCGTCAGAAAGTGCTCGTAATAGTCCGTCAGAAATATGTGGAAGATACACTGACGTAAAGTTGATTTACATCAACAACGGAGGCAATTTATCATATACATAAAATAATGATGTAAATGAAAATTAAAGACAAAAAACATAATCCAGACAGTCTGAGCCTGTCTGTCTAGTCAAGAGATGAAATGAGTTAGCTATTCAATCCAGGACGCCCAAGCCCTAGTTTTATAAAAAAAAAAAAAAAAACACTGTTACAAAGGACATCTCATAACGTGCATGATGACGAACATTTGGAATGTGTTTGATGACCAGTCGCGAGCAGTGATGTTTTTTTTAAAAATTCCTAAGACAAACATTTCTTTTGTCAGTCAGAATCTCTGAATTATGTTATATAACTCTTCCCTTTGAAGAATAACTATTTGACATGGATTGGAAGTTCAGCTGTCTCTTTCTCAAAACCGTGCAAAAACATCCGGACAATTTCACAGAGTCGGAATACTGGCCCCTTTGTTTAATACCGATATGGGAGAAAGGTTAAGGTGACCCTTCACAAAGACTTCTCAGGTTTAAATGTGATAAAATCTTAATGCTTAATACATTCAACTGTAAGGTTCAATGCTTATTCAAAATTCGACACTTCACATTTTTATTATTTTTGGTTTTGTTTATCATTCATAGTATTACTTTATTAAATGAAGCTCTTGCACTTGTTGTTGACGTAAAAATAATTGTAAATAATGTATATCGATTAAAATTTGACTGGAAAAAGTAGTGCTGGTCGGTGGTTCTTTCCGGGAGCCGCAGAGGGGCTGAACCCACCAAATTTCCAGCGCGATTTGGACCCTCCATGGGGCAAAAATTTCATAAGGCCTCATTCGTTGAAATCACTAATACTTTTTGTAATTTTTTTTAAAACTCTTTGATTTCAAAGAATGAGGCCTTATGAAATTTTTACCCCATGGAGGGTCCAAATCGCACTGGAAATTTGGTGGGTTCAGCCCCTCTGCTGCTCCGTGGTTTGTCCGGTTTCTTCCTCCACCATTAATACTGGCCGCCATGTATAGCCTATATGGAAAAAGTAGTGCTGGTTGGTGAGGCTATATTACATGTTTGTTCGTTTCATACAAACCTGTAACATTAAAAAAAGCCAGGGCAATCAGACTGCTGAAAATTGTAACGAAGATATAAAATTTAGTTTTTCACAATTGGTCCTGATAAATAAATTTCAATATGTTATTAGTGAGATATATTTAGATCAAAAATGAAAACAGCATGTACATGGATTTCGCTCATTATCAAAGTCTAAAACATCAACCTGAAACAAACTCAATTACCGACTGTCACGGAATGTTGTAGTCTTTATTTAGGAAAGACATGTACTCGGGTTTTGTTTATCGTGGGCAACGATACCCGAGGGTGATTTTTTTTTATAATTTATATATATATATATATATATAATATATATATATATATATATATATATATATATATATATATATATATATATGGGCAGTTGTACTTCGGAATCGTGAGTACAATTCGCTCTATGCCGCTCGTGCAAAGTGTTCTTGATACGGAGCACGAATCCGTATAAATACTTTGCTATATGTAAAGGGTCTTTACATTACTACGGGTTTTGTCAACAAGCGGCTGGTTTCAAGGACTGTAGCTATAGGGTTATAGATCCGAGGGAGGGAGGATTGCACAACTTTAGCTGTAGGGGTAAGTACATTTTTGATACTGAGTGATAGCTTTTTGTATCACTATATTTACCTTTGCATGTTTGTTATATAGTTTTACACAGCATAATACTCTTGTTCGCGAGGCATTTAAATTGGTAAAGTAAAGCTATATTTTGTTAAGATATAATTGTTTACTATTCAGCATTATCAAACAGGGAAGGTGTACTATAGAACCTGTCATTATGATAATAATAAGTCTTGATAATTTACCGTGTATAACGTCATTACGTTATGTCTGTATCAAGGTTAGTACACGGTGTCGGGTATCTTTTCAGCTAATTTTACGAGGGTGTTAAACGTCCGGGGTGACCGGAGCTGTCAAACGTCGGGAGCTGTGATTAAATGCACTGGTGTGTCCAGAGCTGTTTAATGTGCCGGAGTGTCTAATGTCTAGCGTCCGGAGTGTCTAATGTCAAGGGTGACAAGGGTGACTCAGCTGTGGAGCTGTCTAAATGACCAGAGTGTCTGGAGGGTCTAATGTTTCGTAGTATTCCGAGGGTCCGGAGTCTGTAGAAACTGTGAAGTTCTATTGTACCAGCTGTGGAGCTGTATACTAATAGTTGATTATATATATTTATTCGTAAATTGTTAGCCGTGGGCTAATGTGGGTTTGCGGAACCCAGTATATGGTTTGGAACTGGAAAGATAAGTTATCTGCCCTGTTATTTTTTTTCAAATATAGTTCCGCTGCTTGAGCGTATACATTTTTACTATACGAGTAATCCTGCATTGTTTACTACGTGAGTAAACTGTATTCATGTTTTTTTTTTTTGTATAATTTTTTCGCTGGGGTTTTGTATCAGTTTTAGTATCATTGTATCATTGATTTTTATCATTGTTTTGTACCATTGTATCATTTATTTGTATCATTATATGAGTCGTTTGCATCTTCTAGTCTGTGCGTAATTATGTATAATTAAATCCAACATTTGGATTACAATACGCACGCATTTCATTGTTTTGTTTATATACATTTATCGCCACATTAAATCATAATTTTTATATCTGTATCATCAAAGCGTGTTTTGTTGTTAATCCGAAGTGGTCCGTCCCGGTTATCTTGTTACAAATGGTGTCAGAAGTGGGATCATTTCGGATTTAACAGAGCACGGAAATTGGTTTGTAGGTTTTTGTCTTTCAGACTCGCTTGATAAAGTATAGAGGGGTTAGGTAGGTATCTAATGTTATTTTATTTCTTTGTATTTATGTAATAATTGTGTTGCAATTCTGAGAAGGGAAATGCGGTTTACTGGTAATTGCGTGTTTTGTTAAGCCTGGACTTTAAGGTTGGTCACTGCCAAACTTCTGAAATGTCTTCTATGAAAGAACTGGTAGAATTGGGGAAACAGTTCGGTTATGATGGGGAGTCCTTTAGAAATTTTGTTCGTGAGGAACAGGCTAGGGAGAGGGACCAAAGATTAAAGGAGAGGGAATTAGAAAGGGAAAACCAAGAGGGAAATGCTAGAATTAGAAGAAAGGAGAATGGCTTTTGAAAAAGAAAAGATAGAACTAGAAAAACAGGCAGAAAAGGAAAAGATAGAACTAGAAAAACAGGCAGAAAAGGAAAGGATAGAACTAGAGAAAGGGAAGATAGAATTAGAAAAACAGGCAGAAAAGGAAAGGATAGAATGGGAAAGGGAAGCAGAGAGGGAGAAGATAGAAAGGGAAAAACAGGTAAGGTTAGAAACTTTGGAGATAGAAATAGGCAGAGGGAGCATCAAAGGAATTCTGAGTTATTGCAAGCTAAAAAAGAGGGGGAACATGATGTTAAACTGAGGGGTCCAAAATTGCCCCCATTTGAAGACGATAAAGATAATATGGATAGTTATCTAAATAGGTTCGAGAGGTATGCTACGGTACAAAAATGGAAGAAAGACGATTGGCCGCTTCACCTTAGCGCGTTACTGAAAGGTAAAGCGTGAGACGTGTATTCGCGTTTATCAACGGCCGATTCGCTCAATTACCCCGTGTTGAAAGAGGCACTTCTCAAGAAATATGAACTAACTGAGCAAGGGTTTCGCAAGAAATTTAAATATAGCAAACCAGAGAGGCGAAACATTCACCCAGTTCGTCAGTAGGACTTATAATTACTTGCAGCGATGGGTGGAATGTGGTAAAGTCGTCAGGACATTTGAGGGTCTTGTTGATTTCTTGCTTCGTGACCAATTGTTAACAACATATGGTAAGGAGCTATATTTATTTTTGAAGGAAAGGTCCTTCACAAATATACATGATATGGCCACACAGGCGGATTTGTTCGCTGAAGCCCGGGGAGGTTCGCAGAATGTCGTCACGCGAGATATCCAAGGGGGGAATCAGGTCAAAGACAGAAAACCCAGGGAACCTGATAAATCAGGTGGGCGTAACCAGGGGAAGCAGAGTGACGCGAAATGTTTCATTTGCAAGGAAGTGGGTCATATCTCCCATTATTGTCCTAAGCGGAAGGGACCAGTCCAGAAAGTCGCGGTAGCCATTAGAGGCAGAAGGTCGGTAAACAAAAAACTAGATGTTTCCCAGCAAGCTAAGCGGGAAGCAGTACGCGAACCGGTGACGCTTTTAGAGACCAATTGCGATGCAATCCAATCAATCGGTACATGTATTTTTCCAGAGGCACAGGTGCCGATCGCAAACGGCACTGTCAACGGACAAGAGGTCACAGTTCTACGAGACACAGGATGCACTACTGTAGTCGTGAAACGGAGCTTAGTCCGCGATGATCAATTGCTTGGGTTTAAATCACCTTGCATGTTACTTGACCAGACAATCGGCCATGTTCCAGTCGCCAGGATAATGGTAGAAACACCTTTTTTGACAGGGACCGTGGAAGCTTTGTGCATAGCCAACCCGATATATGAACTTACTATTGGCAATGTACCGGGTTCGAGACTTCCAACCATAGAAGATTTCAGATTTCCTATCATCCAAGCGGTACAAACTAGAGCTCAAATTAAGGAGCAAAATAAACCATTACGTAAATTGAAAGTACCAGAAGCCATTACTGATATCTCCCGCGAAGAATTTCGAAATGAGCAAAAACGTGACGAGTCTTTACGTGCAATTTCAGAGAAAACATTAACGGGTACAGTGAAAAAGTGTAAGAACGGGGGTTCCTCTAAATTCCTTACTCGAAAGGGTTTAATGTACAGGGAATATTCTACATCAGACAGGAAGTTCCTGCAACTAGTGGTTCCCCAGAATTTGAGGTCACATGTACTCAAGGTCGCGCACGAGTCGAGTATGGCGGGTCATTTAGGCGTAAAGAAAACAACGGATAGGGTATTAAGAGAATTTTATTGGCCTGGTGTCAACAGCGATGTAGCGCGGTTCTGTCGCTCGTGCGACATTTGCCAGAAGACTACCCCTAAAGGTAGGGTAACTAGAGTACCGTTGGGTCAGATGCCGTTGATAGATACTCCATTCAAAAGAGTAGCCATCGACATTGTAGGACCAATATTTCCACATACAGATCGAAAAAACCGATACATTTTGACGCTGGTAGATTACGCTACCAGATATCCTGAAGCCACAGCTCTGCCATCAATTGAAACCGAACGTGTAGCTGAAGCGCTCGTAGACATGTTCAGCAGGGTCGGAGTGCCCGAGGAAGTTCTTACAGATTGTGGAGTACAATTTACCTCAGATCTCATGGCAGAAATTAGTAGGTTGCTATCCATTAAACAATTACGTACAACACCCTACCATCCTATGTGCAACGGGTTGGTCGAGAAATTCAACGGGACACTGAAGCAAATGTTGCGGAGGATGTGTGCGGAAAGACCGAAGGATTGGGATAGATATCTGAATGCCCTTCTGTTCGCATATCGTGAGGTTCCTCAGGAAAGCTTAGGTTTCTCCCCGTTTGAACTATTGTACGGTAGGACAGTCCGTGGTCCTATGCGTATACTTCGCCAACTGTGGTCGGACGAGGTCGTGGACGAAGAGGTTAAGACCACTTATCAATATGTGGTTGATTTGCGCGAAAGATTAGAAAGTACATGTCGGCTGGCTCAAGAAGAACTCGTGAAATCAAGTCGTAGATACGCAAAGTATTACAACCGAGGAACGCGGAGGAAAAAGTTTGACGTAGGAAATCAAGTGTTGGTGCTTCTTCCAACGAATAACAACAAGCTGCTAGTTCAATGGAAGGGGCCATATGACGTCAAACAGGTAAAGGGCGAAATGGATTATATCGTTGAAGTAGAGGGAAAATCGAAAACGTTTCATGCCAATATGCTTAAACTCTACATAGCGAGACCTGGACAAACAATTGATAAAGGGATCTTGAATGTAGTATGCGTAGCGGTGATAGAAGATGGGTCTAATGATGAAGGGGAATTAGTCTCCAGTAAAGGATTACCATTTGAATACCCTACTGACGTAGGCAAAGAAAGTATTGACCAGATAAATATATGCCCTGATTTATTGGAAGGTCAGCGTACACAGATCATGGAGGTTTTTTCTACATACCCAGAGGTGTTTACGGACAGACCAGGCCGTACGAATCTAATTCGACACGAGATAAAATTGAATACATCTGGGCCTATCAGGATTAAAGGATATAAGATACCTTTTAATGCACGAGAGACTATCAACGAAGAAGTGACCAAAATGTTAGATCAGGATGTGATCGAACCGTCTAATTCCCCATACTCGTCCCCTGTGGTGTTTGTCAAATAGAAAGATGGTACCAACCGGTTTTGCATCGATTTTCGACAATTAAACAAGATCACCGTATTTGACGCAGAACCAATGCCTGATATGGAAGATGTACTTTCGAAATTGGCAGGCCACAAATACATTTCCAAATTGGATTTGAGCAAAGGATATTGGCAGATACCAATCTCTGATAATGCCCGCAAATTAACGGCATTCAGGACTCCAAAGGGACTTTTCTAATTTAAAGTCATGACGTTTGGTTTAGTAAATGCCGGAGCGTCGTGCGTCCGTCTTATGCGTAAACTGTTAAACGGAATGGAAAGCGTCGACAGCTTTGTTGATGACATTTTTGTTTACACACATACATGGGATGAACATGTTAGGGTATTGCGGGATTTGGTCATTAAACTTCACACTGCAAATCTTTCAGTTAGGCCTACTACATGTAGCATAGGATATTCAAGTCTAGAATGTTTGGGATATCTGGTAAGTGGACTAGGCCAGTTGCGACCTCAGCCAGATAAAATAGGAGCAATCAGGGATGCACCTAGACCAGAGACAAAAAAAACAAGTGAGATCATTCCTAGGTCTAGTGGGGTTTTATAGGAAATTCGTCCCCAACTTTTCAGCTATTGAAAGCCCATTAACAGATTTGACTAAAAAGGGGGAACCGAATAAAGTTTCATGGGGTGCATGCCAGGAAAAAGCCTTTAACGCTTTAAAACATAAACTGGTAAGTGCACCAATTTTAAAGTTGCCAGACTTTGATAAACCTTTTGTACTGAGGACTGATGCGTCCGATACGGGTCTTGGGGCTGTTTTGCTACAGGAGCAAGGGGGTGTGAAATTGCCCATTGCTTATGCAAGTAGGAAATTACTCCCTAGAGAGAGAAATTACTCCGTGATTGAAAAGGAGTGTTTAGGCTTAGTATGGGGAATAGGAAAATTTGACACGTATCTTTTTGGGAGGGAGTTTACTTTGCAAACGGACCATCAGCCACTCTTATATTTGAATAAAGCGAAGGTTGCCAACGCAAGATTGATGCGTTGGGCGTTATCTTTGCAGCCGTATTGTTTCCGAATCGAGGCGATTCGAGGCTCAGAAAATGTAGGGGCTGATTTTTTAAGTAGGGTGTAGTGGGCAGATCATTTCTTTCAGCCTACAAATTTTGGATGGTTCATATCTCACATTCCGTGATTATTCTAAAAATGATACTTTTTTTTAGGGGGGAGGTATTGTCACGGAATGTTGTAGTTTTTATTTAGGAAAGACATGTACTCGGGTTTTGTTTATCGTATGCAACGATACCCGAGGGTGATTTTTTTAAAATTTATATATATATATATATATATATATGGGCAGTTGTACTTCGGAATCGTGAGTACAATTCGCTCTATGCCGCTCGTGCAAAGTGTTCTTGATACGGAGCACGAATCCGTATAAATACTTTGCTATATGTAAAGGGTCTTTACATTACTACGGGTTTTGTCAACAAGCGGCTGGTTTCAAGGACTGTAGCTATAGGGTTATAGATCCGAGGGAGGATTGCACAACTTTAGCTGTAGGGGTAAGTACATTTTTGATACTGAGTGATAGCTTTTTGTATCACTATATTTACCTTTGCATGTTTGTTATATAGTTTTACACAGCATAATACTCTTGTTCGCGAGGCATTTAAATTGGTAAAGTAAAGCTATATTTTGTTAAAATATAATTGTTTACTATTCAGCATTATCAAACAGGGAAGGTGTACTATAGAACCTGTCATTATGATAATAATAAGTCTTGATAATTTACCGTGTATAACGTCATTACGTTATGCCTGTATCAAGGTTAGTACACGCTGTCAAACGTCGGGAGCTGTGATTAAATGCACTGGTGTGTCCAGAGCTGTTTAATGTGCCGGAGTGTCTAATGTCTAGCGTCCGGAGTGTCTAATGTCAAGGGTGACAAGGGTGACTCAGCTGTGGAGCTGTCTAAATGACCAGAGTGTCTGGAGGGTCTAATGTTTCGTAGTATTCCGAGGGTCCGGAGTCTGTAGAAACTGTGAAGTTCTATTGTACCAGCTGTGGAGCTGTATACTAATAGTTGATTATATATATTTATTCGTAAATTGTTAGCCGTGGGCTAATGTGGGTTTGCGGAACCCAGTATATGGTTTGGAACTGGAAAGATAAGTTATCTGCCCTGTTATTTTTTTTCAAATATAGTTCCGCTGCTTGAGCGTATACATTTTTACTATGAGTAATCCTGCATTGTTTACTACGTGAGTAAACTGTATTCATGTTTTTTTTTGTATAATTTTTTCGCTGGGGTTTTGTATCAGTTTTTGTATCATTGTATCATTGATTTGTATCATTGTTTTGTACCATTGTATCATTTATTTGTATCATTATGAGTCGTTTGCATCTTCTAGTCTGTGCGTAATTATGTATAATTAAATCCAACATTTGGATTACAATACGCACGCATTTCATTGTTTTGTTTATATACATTTATCGCCACATTAAATCATAATTTTTATATCTGTATCATCAAAGCGTGTTTTGTTGTTAATCCGAAGTGGTCCGTCCCGGTTATCTTGTTACACCGATTTTAATGAAAACTATTGATTTATACTGGTTAAACGTCTGTGACGTCATAGTCAAGTTATGGGATATAAGGGACAACAGTTTAATAAACAGTTTCATATATGCGTTGACAAGTAAAGAAAACACAATACAATTCCGTCCTGCACGTATTGCAAATAATCTGTTTTATGATCGTGACGATCACGTGCAAAATGTCTTTTTAAAAATGTCGTTGTTTATGACTTATCTCAACTTATATAATGTAGTTTGCCCGGGTTTTCAAGCAAGTCATAGAGTATGTATGTATGAAGAGTTCGTCGAAAACACAACATAAACAAAAATTAAACAAAAAAGTATATTTAAATGGGTTGTTTCGTTGTCGATTTTATGGGTTTAACGCCATTCTCAGCACATAATAGGCTATACATGGCGACAAGTATATTTTGTGGAATGAAAACCTCTGGAATTACCGCCGACTTACTGGAAGCAACACAAACTTGACTCGTGTTACATCGTCTTGATTGGGGCCCAGAGTGGCCGAATGGTCTAATGCTCTCATCGTTACGGATCACTGCCATCTCGCGTGACTGCGTGGGTTCGATCTAGGGCTCAGCCATTACGGGCATGTGAGAAAGCTTGCCGGTAGCTTGTCGTGGGTTAGTGGTTGTTTCCGTTGTTTTAATGGGCTTTTCCTCCACCATGAACACTGGTCACCATGTATTGCTTATCGGATGCTGATAAATTGCGTTAAATACTACATGTATCACAACAATACAACAACAACGTATGCTTGTAATAAAGTTAGTGTGAGAAAAAATCATTTTTTCACTTTGTCACAGTGACCTTGACTTTTGACCACGAGGATTATTCCTTACCCAAACTGCAAGCTATTCACAAGGCTTAGGCGGGGGCCTCGAGTGGCCGAGTGGTCTAAAGCGCTGTCCGTTACGGACCACTGCCATCTCACCTATGTCTGCGTGTGTTCGAGTCTAAGATTCGGCAAATGTAGTTATGTGAGAAAGCTTGTCAGTAGCTTCTCGTGGGTCGGTGGTTCTTTCCGGGAGCAGCTCATAAGGCCTCATTCGTTGAAATCACTAATACTTTTTTGTAATTTTTTTTAAAACTCTTTGATTTCAACGAATGAGGCCTTATGAAATTTTTGCCCCATGGAGGGTCCAAATCGCGCTGGAAATTTGGTGGGTTCAGCCCCTCTGCTGCTCCGGGGTTTGTCCGGTTTCTTCCTCCACCATTAATACTGGCCGCCATGTATAGCCTATATTGTGCTGAAAAATGGCGTTAAAACCATAAAAAAAACAAACAAGCAAGGCTTAGGCGTGGAATATGATATTCAACTAATCTGTTTCTGCAGCAACCATTTCTTATTTTCAGTGACCTTCAAGGTTTGACCTTCAATCAGCGTGCGTCTATTTCATTCTCAAGCTATCCACAGATTTTGGAAACTGTAGATTGAAGAGAACTAGAGTTCGTGTGCAAAATTAAAATTGGTAACAACTGGGCAGCCAGACAACAAAACATTACGCATACAGTAATTATGTTATCATTTTGTTCAGTGTTTCTGTATGTCTAAAAGATCATATAAAATTTTATTTTGTCCAGTTTCACTGCAGTTAATTTGGCAACAATATATTTCTTTAAAATAGGTCAAAAACATTATAAACGGATATAATGTCCTCTATTGTAGTTAACTAAATTACACCACACTTATGTGCCATTTGGTCGTGATAAAATACTTTTTGATAAAAATGAACTTATAAATGTATATTAAACAGAATGATATAAAATCGAATTACTAGTCACTCGTGATATTCATGTAATATTTTTTTCCGGGGGAGGGGAGGATGGTAAAAATTACAGGTTTACAACTATATTTAGATGGCTGATTTCCATCTCTTGATTGTTGTTTTCCTCTGAGAATTCCGACCTCCTCTATCTAAATAATCCGTTTTATTCACAATTTAATGCCGTGGATGGTTGAAAAGAAAAGCATGTTTTATATATCTAAATACAAGTCTAAATCTAAGTTAAAAAGAAAAGAATGTCTTATATATCTAAATACAAGTCTAAATCTAAGTTAAAAAGAAAAGCATGTCTTATATATCTAAATACAAGTCTAAATCTAAGTTAAAAAGAAAAGAATGTTTTATATATCTAAATACAAGTCTAAATCTAAGTTAAAAAGAAAAGAATGTTTTATATATCTAAATACAAGTCTAAATCTAAGTTAAAAAGAAAAGAATGTTTTATATATCTAAATACAAGTCTAAATCTAAGTTAAAAAGAAAAGCATGTTTTATATATCTAAATACAAGTTTAAATCTAAGTTAAAAAGAAAAGCATGTCTTATATATCTAAATACAAGTCTAAATCTAAGTTAAAAAGAAAAGAATGTTTTATATATCTAAATACAAGTCTAAATCTAAGTTAAAAAGAAAAGCATGTCTTATATATCTAAATACAAGTTTAAATCTAAGTTAAAAAGAAAAGCATGTTTTATATATCTAAATACAAGTCTAAATCTAAGTTAAAAAGAAAAGAATGTTTTATATATCTAAATACAAGTCTAAATCTAAGTTAAAAAGAAAAGAATGTTTTATATATCTAAATACAAGTCTAAATCTAAGTTAAAAAGAAAAGCATGTTTTATATATCTAAATACAAGTTTAAATCTAAGTTAAAAAGAAAAGCATGTCTTATATATCTAAATACAAGTCTAAATCTAAGTTAAAAAGAAAAGAATGTTTTATATATCTAAATACAAGTCTAAATCTAAGTTAAAAAGAAAAGCATGTCTTATATATCTAAATACAAGTTTAAATCTAAGTTAAAAAGAAAAGCATGTTTTATATATCTAAATACAAGTCTAAATCTAAGTTAAAAAGAAAAGCATGTCTTATATATCTAAATACAAGTCTAAATCTAAGTTAAAAAGAAAAGAATGTTTTATATATCTAAATACAAGTCTAAATCTAAGTTAAAAAGAAAAGAATGTTTTATATATCTAAATACAAGTCTAAATCTAAGTTAAAAAGAAAAGCATGTCTTATATATCTAAATACAAGTCTAAATCTAAGTTAAAAAGAAAAGAATGTTTTATATATCTAAATACAAGTCTAAATCTAAGTTAAAAACAAAAGAATGTTTTATATATCTAAATACAAGTCTAAATCTAAGTTAAAAACAAAAGAATGTTTTATGTATCTAAATACAAGTCTAAATCTAAGTTAAAAAGAAAAGAATGTTTTATATATCTAAATACAAGTCTAAATCTAAGTTAAAAAGAAAAGAATGTTTTATATATCTAAATACAAGTTTAAATCTAAGTTAAAAAGAAAAGCATGTCTTATATATCTAAATACAAGTCTAAATCTAAGTTAAAAAGAAAAGCATGTCTTATATATCTAAATACAAGTCTAAATCTAAGTTAAAAACAAAAGAATGTTTTATGTATCTAAATACAAGTCTAAATCTAAGTTAAAAAGAAAAGAATGTTTTATATATCTAAATACAAGTCTAAATCTAAGTTAAAAAGAAAAGAATGTTTTATATATCTAAATACAAGTCTAAATCTAAGTTAAAAAGAAAAGCATGTCTTATATATCTAAATACAAGTCTAAATCTAAGTTAAAAAGAAAAGAATGTTTTATATATCTAAATACAAGTCTAAATCTAAGTTAAAAAGAAAAGCATGTTTTATATATCTAAATACAAGTCTAAATCTAAGTTAAAAAGAAAAGCATGTTTTATATATCTAAATACAAGTCTAAATCTAAGTTAAAAAGAAAAGAATGTCTTATATATCTAAATACAAGTCTAAATCTAAGTTAAAAAGAAAAGCATGTTTTATATATCTAAATACAAGTCTAAATCTAAGTTAAAAAGAAAAGAATGTTTTATATATCTAAATACAAGTCTAAATCTAAGTTAAAAAGAAAAGAATGTTTTATATATCTAAATACAAGTCTAAATCTAAGTTAAAAAGAAAAGCATGTCTTATATATCTAAATACAAGTCTAAATCTAAATTAAAAAGAAAATAATGTTTTATATATCTAAATACAAGTCTAAATCTAAGTTAAAAAGAAAAGCATGTTTTATATATCTAAATACAAGTCTAAATCTAAGTTAAAAAGAAAAGCATGTCTTATATATCTAAATACAAGTCTAAATCTAAGTTAAAAAGAAAAGAATGTTTTATATATCTAAATACAAATCTAAATCTAAGTTAAAAAGAAAAGAATGTTTTATATATCTAAATACAAATCTAAATCTAAGTTAAAAAGAAAAGCATGTCTTATATATCTAAATACAAGTCTAAATCTAAGTTAAAAAGAAAAGAATGTTTTATATATCTAAATACAAATCTAAATCTAAGTTAAAAAGAAAAGAATGTTTTATATATCTAAATACAAATCTAAATCTAAGTTAAAAAGAAAAGAATGTTTTATATATCTAAATACAAATCTAAATCTAAGTTAAAAAGAAAAGCATGTCTTATATATCTAAATACAAGTCTAAATCTAAGTTAAAAAGAAAATGTTTTATATATCTAAATACAAGTCTAAATCTAAGTTAAAAAGAAAAGCATGTTTTATATATCTAAATACAAGTCTAAATCTAAGTTAAAAAGAAAAGCATGTTTTATATATCTAAATACAAGTCTAAATCTAAGTCAAAAAGAAAAGCATGTTTCATATATCTAAATACAAGTTTAAATCTAAGTTAAAAAGAAAAGCATGTTTTATATATCTAAATACAAATCTAAATCTAAGTCAAAAAGAAAAGCATGTCTTATATATCTAAATACAAGTCTAAATCTAAGTTAAAAAGAAAAGCATGTTTTATATATCTAAATACAAGTCTAAATCTAAGTTAAAAAGAAAAGCATGTTTTATATATCTAAATACAAGTCTAAATCTAAGTTAAAAAGAAAAGAATGTTTTATATATCTAAATACAAGTCTAAATCTAAGTTAAAAAGAATAGAATGTTTTATATATCTAAATACAAGTTTAAATCTAAGTTAAAAAGAAAAGAATGTCTTATATATCTAAATACAAGTCTAAATCTAAGTTAAAAAGAAAAGAATGTCTTATATATCTAAATACAAGTCTAAATCTAAGTTAAAAAGAAAAGAATGTTTTATATATCTAAATACAAGTCTAAATCTAAGTTAAAAAGAAAAGAATGTTTTATATATCTAAATACAAGTCTAAATCTAAGTTAAAAAGAAAAGAATGTCTTATATATCTAAATACAAGTCTAAATCTAAGTTAAAAAGAAAAGCATGTTTTATATATCTAAATACAAGTCTAAATCTAAGTTAAAAAGAAAAGCATGTCTTATATATCTAAATACAATTCTAAATCTAAGTTAAAAAGAAAAGTAGGTTTTACATATCTAAATACAAGTCTAAATCTAAGTTAAAAAGAAAAGAATGTTTTATATATCTAAATACAAGTCTAAATCTAAGTTAAAAAGAAAAGAATGTCTTATATATCTAAATACAAGTCTAAATCTAAGTTGAAAAGAAAAGCATGTTTTATATATCTAAATACAAGTCTAAATCTAAGTTGAAAAGAAAAGCATGTTTTATATATCTAAATACAAGTCTAAATCTAAGTTGAAAAGAAAAGCATGTCTTATATATCTAAATACAAGTCTAAATCTAAGTTGAAAAGAAAAGCATGTCTTATATATCTAAATACAAGTCTAAATCTAAGTTAAAAAGAAAAGCATGTCTTATATATCTAAATACAAGTCTAAATCTAAGTTGAAAGGAAAAGCATGTTTTATATATCTAAATACAAGTCTAAATCTAAGTTGAAAGGAAAAGCATGTTTTATATATCTAAATACAAGTCTAAATCTAAGTTAAAAAGAAAAGCATGTCTTATATATCTAAATACAAGTCTAAATCTAAGTTGAAAAGAAAAGAATGTTTTATATATCTAAATACAAGTCTAAATCTAAGTTGAAAAGAAAAGCATGTCTTATATATCTAAATACAAGTTTAAATCTAAGTTGAAAAGAAAAGCATGTCTTATATATCTAAATACAAGTCTAAATCTAAGTTGAAAAGAAAAGAATGTCTTATATATCTAAATACAAGTCTAAATCTAAGTTGAAAAGAAAAGCATGTCTTATATATCTAAATACAAGTTTAAATCTAAGTTGAAAAGAAAAGAATGTTTTATATATCTAAATACAAGTCTAAATCTAAGTTGAAAAGAAAAGCATGTCTTATATATCTAAATACAAGTCTAAATCTAAGTTGAAAAGAAAAGCATGTCTTATATATCTAAATACAAGTCTAAATCTAAGTTGAAAAGAAAAGCATGTCTTATATATCTAAATACAAGTCTAAATCTAAAAGTTTATTGTATTAATCGCAGAATATAAATGTCCAGTAAGCCAACTCCTTGTACAATCCCACAGACAAAAAGTGCAAAAAAGTGACTTAAACATAAAACGGAACAAAATTCACTTAAATGTTAAAAACAAAGTCATTATGACCTACATTCGGTGATACACTGTTGAAGTCACAAGCATAGATCTACATGCAATTTTATCGAACTCTCACCCATGTCCAATAAAGTAAACTAAGTGTAAAACAGTTCCCAATTATGCAAAGATATATACATCAGAGCAACTTAAATTTGGTCTGGTGGTGTTGTACTCACCATTACACACATTTGCTTTGAGGTCAATAATGCTTAGAACCTTACTAAGAGGAAAATCTTTACCAAAGCCAACGATATGAAACTACTGACCTTGACCTTGGAGATAAAACTTTTACTCTCATACATGAAGCAAATTGTACCATGGTCGATCTCTTTTCCTCAAAAAGCTTTATGACAAACTAAAAACAAAATTCGGAATGACCTTGCCTTTGAGGATAAGATTTCAAATATTCAATCTAGTTAACATAAACAAGTCTATTTATCGTCTAAAACTCTTAAAGACAAAAGGGCCAATATGACTGAAACCCAAATGACTGGCATGTGACCTTGGCCTTTACAATTTGACCGCTATGCAAACACATATTTTAGTCATGGTATATAGGTGTACCACTTTTTGTACAATCATCTGAAATGGAATTAAAATTAAAGAGCAGAAATAAAAGTGTAACAGAACATTTAAAAATATCACACCATGACCTTGAGATAATACACCCAGTGTGCATCAGCAGCAGAGAGTGTGAACAGACCACACTTTTCCGACAAAATTTTGATTAAATCCTTAAAACGAAAATTGAGCCTTCCTACGAAATCTCATATTTTAACCAATAAAAAATAAGTCTCCATTTAGCGAACGGAGACTTTACGATTTTTCAATCAATTTTGGTCGCAACGATGTGGTCATTCACACTCTCTGCTGCTACAAGTTAACAAAAATAATAAATGATTTCAACCAAATATTTGATCGAGTCCTTAGGACTTTACAAACAAACTAATCGCTAACACCTCATCTTGGAGATCAATTAAATTATTTGACTGGTCGGTGAGTCGGAAATTAATTCTCGTTAACGAATTATTATGGCATCGCATGTAGACAGGATTAATTGGGTTTTCAATAATTAGGAATCCTGGAGGAGCTGTTGGTGCAAACGAATAAAGAATATATCCCTGCTGAGCTTGATTTGATTGCTCTAGATTAATTTGATAGCTTCCTTCAATTGCATCACATGTTAAATTGAGCGCAATCACCGTTGAAATATTCACATTATGCGGGGCAATATGCCTACCGCCACCATCTGGATCATTATTATACCTGAGGAGGACAGTTGAATCTGGTTTTTGTAGCGCCTTGATTAGAACCGATTTCTAACAATTCTTGCTAGTTCATCAGCGTTGTATTTGGGAAACTTGAAATTACGCAGATTATCTTCTGTGATATTGTAATCGGTTAGGAATCGTTGTTTACTGTCGCTGTTGTCATTAATTATTGTTTGAATAATTAGTTCATAGATATATTCCATGTCAGATATAAGTTGATTTATTATTCAACGTGTTTTTGCGATTTTTTTTTCCCTAGTTGTTCTAGTTGTGTTTCATATAATTGTTTAATTTCATTAAAATAACCACAGACGTCAGTTAGCGTAAATGAAATAGTAACAGATGAGTCGGCTGTTCTTTTAATGATAAAATCCCATTGCAATGTGTCTTTGTTGGTAAATATAAATCTTTCGGCGATTTTTTCTTTTCTTATATCAGATAAATTATCTCGATAACTGGGATTGATTTCATGATAGGATTGTACGTCCGTGGTTAAGTCGGTGGCTGATTTTTCAGGTGGTTTTTCAGGCCATCCTAACACTGTTCTTAACGAGCTGTTATAGATATCTACAATGTATCCCTCTGTGCTTATTTCGATCGACGACGAGAGCGTCGGTTCATGAAGTTTAATAGCTATTTTTGATTCTTTTCCCGTGATTGATTTTATTCTACGCTGAATTTCAGCATCGGTTTGCTCAATTTGGTACGACCCAGTTGGCAACGAAACAGTTTCCCACGCTAGAGTACCGTCGGGTTTATTCTTATACGAGAACACCAGTGCGTTATTGGGTTGCTGACCGCCAAATGCAACCGATCTGATATTAGGCCAGCTATGATATACTCGTAATTTTGCCAGCGCGATCTCAAGCACTGGAATCGGAGAAGGGAAGTTCACACTAAATTCAGGGTTTGTTGATGTTATTGATATCATGCTTGTTCGTATCGGAGTGGTATTCTCCATGATTCGTTGAAGCAATTCGAGTGACATTATTGTTAACGCTGTCTTCAATTTCCAATTTCAACATCGCGGAGTTATACAACTGGGTCATCGTGGAAAATTCAACATCGGATATGAACGAATTATCTATCGACAGCGAGATCAACTCGGATAATTTCCAGTACGCGCCAAATACCACCCGGTACCGAGCTGTATAATCGGTGATTATACATTTTATATGATTTTTTCTGAGAACACGATGATATTTTTTTAGTTATCGCGTTGGCGACTGCCGCGATTGTTGTTACAGCGGAAAAACGCGATTGGAACTGCAATCGGAGCCATCATGGTCACCGTTGACAAAATAACTCCTGCGCTGGACATTACACCGGACACCGAGTACACAGTTACATCGATGATGGTAATTCTTCTGCGGTATTTTTTTATTTTTTCACGATAACGCTCAGAAAGTGATTTCAAGTTCGCGGAAAACTCTTTCACTGTATCGAATCGATATTGCGATGACGGCGTCATCGACGCTGTCGTTGACATTGTTATTTTAAAGATAATATTTTCAATTATCCTATTATTGAAGCGGTTTTAGGATTAGACGCGGAGATACCGGATACAAATTCTATTATCCAGGGTAGCGACTCCCTAACCACAGACTCGTCTGAATTACTTATAGTAATTGACAACGTGTTTGGTATAACGGGTGGAGGTGGTGGTATTCTATCAAGTATATATGTCAGCGTGTTAACACCGCGGATACCTGTTAAGGCGAATTCCAACTCAAATTTACGGTGATGTATTATCGTAAATCGGTAGCAATCTGGTACACCAGTATGTCTGTTACCGACACGAAGAGAATTTATTCTTCCTTGGACCCAATCAAGGGTTCCACTATCAACCGTGTACACGATGTTGTGAACGACGCTTGCGTTATGTGGAATCTTTACTCTCTCTGTAACCGCGCTAATCTCTGCGAGAGTCGGGCCTGTCAGAGATGTGGTTTCAGACGCAGGTTTTCTCCCTAAAAATTTATCCACGATAGTATTAAGTGTTGTTTGTCTCACCATAAACATAATAATATCTTTGAAAGTCATCGTAGATGTAGCTGGGACACCAAAGAAACTATTAGCGACGTAGGCATTGTGAGTATGCTTGCCGATAAACTCGCTAATTTCAGCGAGAGTCATGCCTGCCACAAGCGGGTTTCCAAAGAATTTATCAACGACGTCGTTGATGGGTTTTTGTACCTTTTTTAAGATTTTCTATTTGTTTAAAAATATCGAGATAAGTTGCCGTGAATTCATGTTCATTCATCACCCTTCCCGCCGCCTTGTTAAAAAAGAATAGCGATAAAAAGTTTTTAATTTCAGCGATAGTCATGCCAACCACAAGCGGGTTTCCAAAGAATTTATCAACGACGTCGTTGATGGATTTTTGTTCGTCAAGCGCGCTTTTAATTTCAGCGAGAGTCATGCCAACCACAAGCGGGGTCTCAAAGAATTTATGTACGACATTTCTGCGAAAATTGTTATAACCTCGTATATGATCATCCAGCTCACGGCCGCGGGTGGCAATCATGCTGTCGTGGGCGTCAATCGCGTCGGTGATCGTAGACACAAGTTCGCCTGCTTTAAGTTGTCCATCGTTGGAATACAGCGTAATAGTTTTCCTAGGCATCGCGCTGCCGTATCAAAATGTCACCCGCGGATATATTACTGCTTTTCAATTTACCCTGGCGATCTTGAAATACAACTATTTCGTTCGGGTCAACACTTGCTAAATTTAACGTCTCAGCGATTTCATCTCCAATTATTTTTTTTACATCCTCGATAAAACCCGCATATCTTTCCGCGGCGGGTTTCGACATTGACAGAGATTGTCCCCAAATATTAATCATTATTATAAAGACTCTAGTATTTTCAATTTATTGATTCTCTAAAATTACTTTGTAATTTTCCACTCGTGTATTTATTTACAACCAGATGAGGTGGTTTCTGTGACGATGAAATCTCCGCGAGGACATTTAATACTTCACGACCTCATATCGGTGGATCATTTAATTGTTGTGTTGGCAGCGTGGAATAAAAAATCGGAAACTCTTTGAGTTTCATCGAAGAATTTATATACCGCATAAACTCGCTTGGCGGAGCTAACCCATATGAATCAAAATAGACAATCCCACGCGCATCGATCGCGTATGCAACCTAGTGAGTCCCCGATCCGTTACTGTTATCAAGATTGATGATACCGGTTTCGACGCGTTTAGGTTTTCTCGGTAATTGATCTCTCATAAAAACCCCTCTGAAGTTTTTTATCGCTAGTTTTTTTATCAGCATCAATTAAATCAAAACTGGACATAGGGAGAATTGGGTTTTCAACTAATAAACCGTTCCTGGTATTCTTAGACCTGATCCGCGAACGGATCTCCCGCTGTACCATGAATACGTGGTTCCTGGTAGTCTTAGACCCTTTCCCTTTTTTTATATCCTTTCCCAGTTGCCTTTTTCAACGCCATCCCTGCCGCGTTCCCAACGGCTCCCAACGCCGCCGCTTTCGCCACCGCTGGGGCAGCCGCTGCAATCAATGCTGGTAATGCAGCTAACAATGGAAATATACCACCTGATTTTATCATGTTGACGACTGCAGCCTTTGAAAACACAATTTGAATCCCTCGCCGTTTCTTTAGCGCATCATTGAAATGTTTTATTTGACGATCCGTCAGTGATATTTTATGTGTACCGCCGGACATCTGTGCTGGTTTTAACGTTATTGTTGTTCCACATTCTTTAGCGGATTTTGATCGCAATTTCTTGACCTGACCATCAGTCAGCTTGACACTAACAACACTATATGACATTTTATTGTAAAACACATTTATGCTTTCAATTGATCTAATTGGAAACTCTTCGAGTTTCATTTACATATTTTCCACTGGTGCATCAACGATTCTCATTCGTCCACCAACACCTTCAAGTATCATTGATTTGTCGCTGAGAATGACAGCAACTGCTCGATAATTAACACCACCAGGATCTATACGAGCCCGAAAATGAATGTCAACAACGGATTGTCTTGTTAAATCAAGATGTTCCAGCGAAAAGTAATAAATCGGATAGAGGTTTTTAAAATCAAGTTGTGATATTTGCAAACCAGTATCAACGTTTTGATCACGACCCATAAATGACAGCATCCGATGATACACACGTGCTATATAGTTGTTGTCGTAATCAAGCTGTGTATCCTCAGATGGTTCTTGTTGTCCGTTTATTCTCAGCGAAACCTCATTTACTCCTAATTGATCGAATATCATATGACTGCGTTCTTGGGAACCTAACCTATCCCTATTCTGTAGAGCTACATATATGTGGCGTGGAGCTGAAACCCCTTGTTTTGATGCCAAATGCCATGTAAATGTACCAGAGACATTATCATCTTTGGAATCAGTTGTTGTTGTTAGCCAACTTAGCAATGATTTGCCGCCTGTGTCCATAAATGAGAGTAGTCGCTCTTCTCTGGTAATTGATGGGGTCATTACTGGCATCCATAGTACCAATTTAGTTAAAACAACTTTAGCATCAGCGGCACCAGTACGCCAAATTGCATCATTGTCATCGCCTTTTCGTACTAATGCGATTGTGTGTTTAGCTCCATAAATAACTTTTCTAACATTTCTGCAGAATCCGACCAGCTGGTCTAGTATATCCGGCTGGTGCTGGATCAACTGCGGTATCTCGTGCTGTTTTTACCCTAGTATGATTAATGTGATCAGCGTGATTATTAATATCCTTTGCAAACATTATAGATGGACCAGCCGACCTTGTATAATCATCGGAGTATCTTGCTAGCCCGATTATTGTTGTTGCAACATCAACTTCACGGTCTATTGATTCAATTTCTTTTCCATCAATGAGATATCTTGCACTTTCAAATAACGCCATTATGCCATTGTTAACGAAACCAACTCGGATATTTGGATCATCTGCATATGGTGGATCATTATGAGCAGCATCATTTGTTACGGGTTTATCATGGTTGTAGTGTATAATCATCTTGTTATAAAACTAGTAGTTTTTCAATTAGTGATCAATCGCTGTAATAACCATGGGCGTCTCTGTGATTTTCAACTAATTCAGCAATGAGTTCTCGATATACATTAATGTCCATGATACCATCGGCAAATAATCGTCTACAGATATCAGCGGCCTCATTAATTATCTCGACGGAGTTGTTTCCGGATCGTTTCCCCCCGATGAGAACTTCCAGCCGTGATATATCACTGAGAATGTTACCAGGACAAGTAACGCAAGTGTTTTCAACTATGCCGCTACCTAAATATTCATCTTCAGTTGACTCCTCTTCATCCAAAACTTCAACTGGATACTTTTTTTCTATTCTACTCAATACTTCGTCTTTAAAACTCTTAAAATCATTGCGGTTACTGTCTGTGATTTTAAATCTATCACGGTTTGCCAGGTATACTTTTTTTATCCAATTCTCGTCGTTTTTTATATACTCTTTATACCCTCAGTTTACAGCTCTTTCTCTTTGATAGATTGAAAAATTCTGCACGGTAAAGTTAATTAAATCATTGTCATCTTTAATTTTTTTAATTATGTTGTATGCATAGTGTGTAAATATACTTTGCGGTGAATATATTTTTTTATAGTAACGTCTTCTTCTGGTTTTCTTGCAGTAACACCTAGTTCTTCTAGTACTTGCTCTTTTTTTTTGTTGTTGCCGTGAAGTAATTACTATATCTACTGGAAGTGTTTCTAAAGACTTTTTTGTTTGTTCGGTCTCTGCTGCAATTTTTTCAAGCACACCAAGAACAGGCACTTCTTGTCGCTTAACCTTCCTCAGGAATATCTCCAAATATTGCTCGTTCAGTTGCTGTTTTCACATCTTTGGTCGCCTTAGTTACCGGGGCGAACAGTTGTTCACTTGACACAGAAAAGTCAGTCTGCGCTTGTTGTCGTTGTTGAAGTTTCTCACGAAGTCTGTCTCGAACCGGTATAAATTTTTTAATTGCTGCTAGCCGCTCTCGAGCTAATCTAGTTGTAAGCGATTCACCTACCATATAGTGTTTGTGAACTGAGTTTTCAAATGTGAAACTATCACAATTAAAAGCTGAGTTATTAAATAATGTACCATCAAGCTAACGTATCCATCTCCGACAAGGTTAAACTGTACGACGCTATCCACGAGTGTTTCAGAAATAACATCGCTGGGGGTTTCAGAATTGTAATATCTGAGAACGGCGATGAACGATTTTTGTTAACGACACGGCAACAACAACTACGTGAAAATGGAGGCGTCACAGTGATTACTTGCTACCAAAACCAGATCATCCAGTACGCACATAACTGCATGAGCAGGCCCAAACTGCTAAGTATCCTTTCAGGAGAAAATCCCATGTGAGTGTTACAAAAAACGCTAAAAAAAAAAATTTTTTTACTGAAAAATTACTGAAAGCCTATTTTTTATAGTAACACTCACGTGGTTAAGATACTGGTTTTTCCTCGTTTAATATTTTTCTAATATCACGAATCTTAGAACTAATTTCAGCTCGTTTTTGATACTTTTGGCCGAGCTTTTGACGTATTGCTTCAACGGTGCTAAATAGCGTTATAAATACATCAATATCGTTACCGTACAAACAAGCATAGATGGACTTTTGAATTCCTTTCACGAGTCTGTACATCTTAGGTAAAACATAACGACCCTTACTAGACTGATACTCAATGTCTTCATATTCCGAGGCAATCCTGTCACAGTCGAGATCTTTAGATAATATTATCCCTCGATTCTTTAAAATTGAAATTTCAGCAATTATAGCATTTACATCTTTCATATCCATATTTTTATAAAAATATAAATATAATACATTTGACCTCTAATTATTAAAAAAAATAACACTCATTTGGCAATCCCGCTGGCGCCTTATGACGTCAGAGAGACCCAGAGGTTACTTTATTAACTTAATTAAGGACAGCACATACATGAAAACCCCATTTGGCAATCCCGCTGGCGCCTTATGACGTCAGAGAGACCCAGAGGTTACTTTATTAACTTAATTAAGGATGGATATATTCAATGAAACGATGATGGAATTTGTGATGTAATGACGTGGGACGGCACAAACATGAAATGACGGGGCAGATTTTCTACGGCCAATCCAACCAATCAAAAGCAACCAAACTAAATTAACCCGGTTGCATGATTGACAAAAGACAACCACACGCCCGTGTTAATGGCTTTGGTTAGTTTTGATTGGTCGATTGGCTTTCGAAAGCCCCAAGCTTATTACGAATCATAACATATATAAGGTGACTAATACAGCAGCGTTGATTCACGGGTGTGTTATTTTATTTCCTTGAATTACTTATTAATACTGTTTCGCAACATTTAAATGAGACAAAATATTTAAATAAAACACTAAACAAAATAATACAGTTGTTAGATAAAACAGCGTGTTTTCCCTGTTCTAATTCTCTAGACAAAATACATTATCGATTAGATCAGAAAGAGCTGTATACAGAGGAATTTTAACCACGCCCACCTACTTCAGTGAATGGGAAACACTGTTCCGGCTGAGCGAACATAGATAATACGCTGGATTATAAAGAACCGTCTGTACTAAAAGTGTATTATAGATGGTCTAAATAAATACAACTGTTTAAATTGCAGTTTTAGCCAAGCGACAATAAAAGGTTTTAGAAATTGTTAAAGTTGAAAAAATACAACTCGAACGAAACTATGTATTATACTCCATTACAGTCACGTGGGCGCGCCTAGTCAAGGTATACAGGTAATAGCAGACGGCACAATTCCTTTGACGTCATCATACAAGGGAACTTAGTGAGTAGAGTGTGAGTTCCGGCGGTCTTATCCATAAAGGATTTAACTCCCTTGAATCGTTTCAGGTGTATACGAATTTTATTTTATGACCTTTTTTTAAGACAGAGTTAATTTAGTTATATTTTCTGCAACAAATCGTATTGAAGACCTACAAATGTCAAAGTATCTACTGGCTTCATTTATAGATTGAAATATTTTCTCCTCTTTGGTTTCTAAATCAAACGATTTGACCCCCCTAGGGCGTTTTGAGTGCCTACCAGCGTTGCTTTTTAAAAGGTTATCGCGCTGCGAGATGGATTGAAGATTCTAAAGACAATTATCAGTCTTCACGCCACTTATGTGATCAATCACAAAGTCATCTTTAATCAATCCGTAAAATGCTTCATAGATGGCTCTGTGACAGAGATATTTCTTCCCCCCGGCTGTAAACATCAAGTATCCCATATTATTTACCCATCCAACCGGCCTCTTTAGTCTGCAATTTCTAACAACACCATCACTGGAGGCTTCGTAATTAACAAGCACTACATGGGGTCTGAAATCTTGGCTCATTTGTATAATAATACCATTTGTCTAATTTATATCTGCTTTAATTATAAACCTCTTGATATAATCTTGAGGGTTTTTTATGATTTTGTCATCGTTAGGGTCAATGACGGTATTTTTTATTCGTTTGTCATAATAGCGTTTTAATTCCCTGTATCGTTTGCCGCCGCAACTGAGACATAATTGTGATTTTCTTCTAACGCCCACCCCACATTGGAGGCATGGGAGAGGTTCGAAAGAACCGTTGCAAACGCTTTGTAAATGATACCCACAGAATTCGCTTCTGCGTGATTTGTTACACGGGGTTGTTGATCCAATCATTAGCCACTTGCAATGATTCATTACACTATATTTTTCTATTTAAATACTTGTTTTAATTATAACATGGAGGAGTTCAAGAGATTATCGAAAATTAAGCCTTGGAAAAATACTAAATTCATTGATTATACCATGAAAGAATTCCAAAGATTATCGAAAATTAAGCCCTGGAAAAATACTAAATTCAATCTTGATAAGGAGTTCCAAAGATTATCGAAAATTAAGCCTTGGAAAAATAATAAATTCAATCTCGATAGAGTCTCTGATACACCAAAACGTTTAATTGGTGATAGAACTATACTGGGTAAAATCAGGGAGTGTTTTAATGAATTCTACCGAGACGGTGCAGCATACTGTTGGTCGACATTTCGAATTATTCATGAAGATGTCAATGTACCCAACATCGATGCTACTATGAACGATGAAAGAGCAGCTGAGATAATTTCACACCTTGGCCCGCCAAGGGGCTGGAAATCCAAGGGTAAATTGCAAAGCAATTCCCAACAGAAGTATTTTTTCAGTATAAAATTCATTATCGAAGTCGAAGGCAAATGGATTATCAGGGATAAATTTAAACCAATCCTCAAGGATAAAAAACTGTCATTGTAAGTAGAGATTCCAAACCAGGAATTCTAACTGGAATTGACAAACCATACTACGAAAGATCTTATCCTGTAACAGCAATTGTTTATGGGATATATCCGTTAAATAATAAACCCGAAATTGCAAAACTAGCTCCTATGAAATATTCTAGTTCACTGAATTGTGTAGCAACACGGGTAAAGGAACACTTCACAAATGCATCCCGAGGAAATAAACTAACTGATCTGCGACGTAGGAAAATAACCGAATGGGAACTGACAGTGAAACAGCATGGTGCAAAGATTTCTGATATAGCTAAATTAGAAGCATTATTAAAATTCCCAATATCAGTAACGACAATAACCGGAGAAGTATTATACGAACCGAAATATCAATCGCGAGGGGCTCCAATTAAAATTATTGATCATAACAAACACGCGTGGACACCTGCAGTAACAATATTTCCACGAGATAGAACCGTGAGATATATCCCCAAGGAGTTCGTCGGGGATGTTTTTTATAATGAGAAATTATCCGATGCTATTCACACGCTGTGTAAGGATGATCCTGTGTCAGTGTGGTTACTTAGAAGTGATGAAGATCCCGAAATAGGATTTGATCAATTTGTAAATTATATCGCGTTGAAGAATTAGATAACAGAATGAGAAAAATCGCTAGTGATTTTTCACCGGAGAGTTCCCATGAAAAACTATTAACGGATAGTTTTACTATTCCATCAGTGGTAGCTCACTTTGCAAGAGAAAAAAAACTCATGGTGTCCAACACGAAGTGATTTTCTCGAGGACGTTAAATTGAGTTGCGTCAAATTTGGTCATGGAGGACTGTGGAATACAAAATACCATCGTGGCGGTATGATTTCAATTGATATATCCGCGTGTTATCCCGGAAGTTTCCTCGGGTATGGAGAATGTAGTAACTATTTTAAACGATTTGGACATCCCACACATGAAATGACTCGTGTTGCGATTAATGGACCATTACCTGATTTTGATTTAAACGGATTCGCTCGTGTGATATCATTCGAACTCGCTACAGGGTTACATCCGTGTAGTTATGTTTGGCTTGGTAGACATATATCTGAAAAGGCCTGGATGCCAATAGTGTTACTACGATATATGATTGATTGTGGTATGCTAATATCGTTGATTGTTTCCGAAGCTATTATATGCTATCGAGCTCAGAAAGAAGTTTGGCTACCACAACCCGATCTAGATCGTATAATTAGCGAACAGCGAAAACAGTTTCCAGATTTCAATGAAGAACAAATCATGAATTGGTCTAAGAAGTTATTTGAAATTAAAAAAGAACAAGCAAAAGATTTTGGACGAAGAATAATCGGTAAATTTACCCAGGGTGGAAGATACGACAATGCAAAATATTCTTCGCGGTTGATCATAGACATCGCTAAATACGATTTTATTGTAACGGATTTAACGAAACAGGGAAAACTTGTAAATCGTAAAGACGCTTTCCTATCCGATGGAAGACGATTAGGTACAATTGTTACCTATTGCGATGGATATATTAAACAATATACGCATTTGAGAAGTTCTATGCTAGCTTATGCTTCTATCAATTTATTTTCGATGATAAATAGATTTCCTAATACCGCAGTTAGAGTAGCCACTGATTCTATGTATATCCACGAGAAATACAAATCAGATGTAGCTAAATTCACAGATCCGGAGGCAAATTGGGGATGTTGGAGATTTAAAAAGGAGACGCTACATGAATATTGTGAATCGGCAGATGTTACCATAGATGAAAAGTACTTAAAGTGTGATGAGATTCAATCCGAATTTTCTAATGCATCACCGGTATCTGATCCAGTATGTAGATACAAGACAGTTTATTTAAACGGTTGTGGTGGGTCAGGAAAGACAACTCGTGCAATTCAATTATTTCGTCTGTCAACCATGATTGTGTTAACACCAACTCACAGACTCGCCAGAGAGATGAAACAACGAGGGGTAAATGCCTGTACTTATCATAGTTTCTTTCGATGGAAAGGCGATGAATGGACCCCTGATCGAATGGGTGATAAATTCATTCCTGAAATCATAATTTGGGATGAAATATGCACAGTGTCATTAGATGTATTACAAACATTTCTCGAGTGGTTGTTATTGAAAAATACAAAAGTCATGTGCGGTGATCACGGCCAACCACCACCATTTATCGGTGCATCCCCACATGAATGGCTAAAGGGTTTTGTAGACTATTATGAAGAAATTACCACTGATTATAGATCACTTGATGAACAATTACGAGAATTCAAAGCGCTAATTAGATTATAACCGGATAAAATCCAATGTGAAATAGCGCGTGAAATAATTTCAGAAACTCCCATGAATGTTTTTTGGGAAACGTGGAGACTAAATGATTTGATAGTAGCAAGTAGAAAAATAGTCAGAGACACACTTCAGATGAAGTTATTTGAAACGCATAAAGAAAAATTTGCAACACTTCCAGTACCGTTGTGTTATAGGCCTTCGGATACACGAAACCCGAATATTGAAGTTGATATTCCAGGGAAGAGTGAAAAGCAGATTCTCGTGTTAAATGATATTGTGCTGGTTGATATCAGCGTCGTCGAAGATGCATTGCGTGCTGATAAATCCCCATGGACGTTAGGTTACGCAGCGACAATACACTCTTCACAGGGATTGACTATATCAGATACAATTGTTTGGATGGTGGATAATCACATCGAATGGTCGAATTTAGTCTATCTTGCAGTATCCAGAGTACGAAGAATAAATCAACTTCGAAGAATTGTTTTCGATGATGACACCACAATGGATGATGCTAGCATCGTTGATGTTAAAATTATTGATAAAAAACTCTCCGGTTACAAACAACAAGACAAAAAAATCCAACTAGAATTTGACATTGATGCTGAATTAATAATCACTTTGAAGCAACAACAGAATAATCACTGCGCAAGTTGCAATTGTATAATGCGTTGGCAGTATTCGGATAAAGATCCTCGCCAATTTACCGTAGACAGAAAAAATAAGTCTCGGTCATGTCAGAAACAATGTGATGTTGACTTGTCTTGAGTGCAACAGACGCAACGGCGCTAGTTAAGACCCCGCGGTGGTAATTGAGTATCGTCAGGAATCACTTGTAATTTTTCGCGTGTAAAACCCCGCTGAGGGGCAGTTGAATCCAATTTATAGATTGGAGGTCTACCAGTTGATCGTGTTATAGTAGATATCTTGTGTGCAGTAACACTCCAAATAGGATCAGTAGCCCTTTTTCTGCTACCTTCAAGCTCTCCTGGTTCATATAAATATCTCACGGTGACATTACTACCAAGAATTGGTTGGGAAACACTATAATCTTTTTGTGAAATTCTTCGAATTTCCATTTTAGGTATAGACTTCTTTTTAATCGCGTTGATAGGTTTCATGTTGATTGTTCTAGTAATCTCATTATTCAGTGCGGTAATCACAGCTGGTAACCTTTTGACCCATTCACGGGATCGCTTTTCTTGGATGAATTCTTTTGCGTATTGATATCCAAATAACCGCTCAGAAATCGTCCGATTAAATCGTTCAACAATTGCCTGATCGCGATGTAGCGCAGTATGACCCCGTCTGATGGTGACATTATGATCTTTCATCGCAGATAAAACAGCACCTTCAAATTCCTTGCCAGGATCAACTTGTAACAGATTTGGCCAGCGTAGAGGGCCTCGTTGATAAATCTTTTCAAATGCAGAAGCAACTTCAGGTGATGATTTTGTTTTTAGCGGCTCGCAACGTCAACTACGGTTAGCGCGTATTTGTAACCGTTGTCATGTGGTAAAAATAATATATCAGCCTGATGAACTTCATTAGGGATAGTCACATCAAAATGCGAGAAATTAATTTGTTTAGGACGCGGTAGATAAATTTGCCATATAGCCTGTTTGGATAATCAATTAGCCGCAGTAGCCTTTTTCACTTTTGCGGCGCTGGCGAGTTTACTGATTGCTGCTTTACCCTTCCAGTATCCTCTCGGAGAATAATAAATAGATTCCATATTATTAATTACCGGCACCTAACATCAATTTGCCTTTCATAGCCGATTTTACCAACCACGAAGCCAATTTTTCTTTCAAAGATTTATCAGGAACAGCATTTAACGCATGAATTAATTTCACATCCGCGAGATGCCTGTTTTGCAGATTGCTGCTTTTATATGCAACATCATGAGCATGACACGCATTATCAATAGCGTTTATCGGATACTCGCCGGGTCGGGGCAGATTTTGATCATCAAGTCTGATATCTAATCGTGTTCTGGGGCCACAGTAGCTATATCCTGGAAGGTGCTTTTTTCCGGGGTACTTTGCCCATGGGGTTCCAGGGAGCTTTGCCAATTTGGCTGCGATATCACCTCCTCGTTTTTTTTAAAACATCTCCGGATTTCATAGAAACAAATCTAAATTTTTTTGTACCACATGTTGCACATCTACCAGTAAGTGCTGATCTGTTATTTTTAGTTGTAATCTTCGTCACATCATTTGTGCTAGTACGCGTTTTACACTTCACACAATATAGATCCATAATTTATGTATAGAGATATGGATATAATTGATTTTTCAGCGACTAAAACAAGAGAACCAGTTAAGCATCATGCAGCGCTACCAAACTCTATCCGCGCAATTATAATCGGGCCATCTGGATCTGGCAAGACGCAATTGTTGCTCAATTTAATAGTGAGATGGATGAAGTGGGATAAGTTGTATTTAGTTGCTCCTAGCGTAGATGATCGGCGTTGCTATGAAGTGTTAAAGGATTTTAACGAGAAGGCATCAGAAATTAAGGGTGAGAACGCCATTGATTTTATAACTGATATTGACGAGGCACCATCCGTGGATGACCTTGATGGGAGCATTAACAATTTAGTCGTATACGACGATGTGATGTTAGACAATCAAAAAAAAAAACCAGCTAGAATATTTTCCCGAGGCAGGCATAAAAACACTGACGTATTATATGTCACTCAACGATACACTCGGATTCCAAAAGTGATCAGAGATAACTGTAATATTCTTGCTGTGTTTAACGGCGTTGATGCACATACGTTACGAAATATTTGGCAGACATGGTGTTCCGATATGGACTTCAATCAATTTAAAAATTTCTTTAGTAACGCTCAGTCGACCCCGCACGGATTTATAACAATAAATTTACATGATCCTCGGACACGATATCGTATCGGACTCGATCAAATACTTGGTTGAAATCATTTATTATTTTTGTTAACTTGCAGCAGCAGAGAGTGTGAATGAGCACATCGTTGCGACCAAAATTGATTAAAAAATCGTAAAGTCTCCGTTTGCTAAATGGAGACTTATTTTTTTGGGTTAAAATATGAGATTTCGTAGGAAGGCTCTATTTTCCGTTTTAAGGATTCAATCAATTTTTTGTCGGAAAGGGGTGGTCTGTTCACACTCTCTGCTGCTCTCAGTTAGGTTGTCTCAGTTAGGTCGTCTCACTCTGATTGTCTCAGTCTGGCCGTCTCAGTTAGGTTGTCTCAGTCTGGTTATCTCAGTCTAGCCGTCTCAGTTAGGTTGTCTCAGTCTGATTGTCTCATTTAGGTTGCCTCAGTTAGGTTGTCTGATTCAGGACGTCGCAGTTAGGTTGTCTCAGTCTAGCCGTCTCAGTTAGGTTGTCTGAGTCAGGTTGTCTAAGTCAGGTCGTCTCAGTTAGGTTGTCTCATTCAGGCCGTCTCAGTTAGGTTGTCTCAGTCTGGTTGTCTCGGTCTAGCCGTCTCAGTTAGGTTTTCTCAGTCTGGTTTTCTCAGTCATGTTGTCTCAGTTAGGTTGTCTCTGTCAGGTCGTCTCAGATAGATTTTCTCAATCTGGTTGTCTCAGTTAGGTTTTCTCAGTCATGTCGTCTAGTCTGGTTGTCTCAGTCAGGCGGTCCCAGTTAGGTTGTCGGGTTGTCTCAGTCAGGTCGTCTCAGTTAGGTTGTCTCATGTTGTCTCAGTCTGGTTGTCTCAGGTTGTCTGAGTCAGGTTGTCTCAGTTAGTTCATCTTAGTTAATGTGTTCATGAACAATGAGCTGCATTTAGAAAATAAAACTAAAAAAATCCCCTGTCTTCAACAATAAGAAAAACGACTATTCCACACCTGAAGAGCATACTAAGTAAATTGTAGAACATGTATACTTACGGTTGGCTGATCAACGAACTGGGCTTATTAACATATTTGTATTGATATAATCATTGTTCAGTGCCAATACAAATCACTCTTATATTCACTCTTGTATTGTAAACATGTACATAGTATCTTTACTTATTCCTAACAAACGAATAAATGTCTGGCTTTTAGCAGGACAAAATGTTTCTTGGATTAATTTATTAATGCAGTTTTGGAGTTTACAGTATTAATTCCACTGTCATATACTGGATGGGAATGTCTTGTACTAATTACTTGCTTTAAGATGTACACAGTACAATGATATAGTCTTTTTGTTGCTGTTGATATAAGCTAATATTTTACGCGTTCATTTCGTATTAACCATCGGGACAGCTCCATGTGTCCACTTCATACGCGAAATATTTCCTTATATGTATTTTATAATTATATAGTATGTACATATTTAATAGTTTTTATTTTATGGAGTATCAACTCAGAAGTGGCAATGTAATGCCGACTTAGGAAAGAATATCAAATCTGTTCTCTGGTACAAATTATTTAAGGAATCTCTGTCTGCAGTTCTCGTGAATATACACATGTATCTCGGCACACTAACGATGTCGTGGTTAAATAGCGAATTTTGATGCAGAGTTTTCCTTCTACATTGCTTGCCAGGTCTATCACAATCATCTAACTATATGAATGTAAATAAGTTACTTAAAAGATTTAAACATACGGCATAAAACGCATATATTTTCCTTGGGCATAAAAGGGAAACCCTTTATCATTGATCTATGCCTAATCCGTTGATTAAGCTTAGCATAACCTTTTGTGGCCATGGGCCATATTGCATTTGCTAAGAGTACACGAGGGCCGCAGGCACCAATTTCTTTAATATTATTAATGTTCATCGGCCAGATTTCTGTGTTATTTTTAATTTACAATGAGGGCCAGACAGAAACCGTTCGCAAACCGGTTCCACCCGCGGACCATGGATTGTGCATCTCATGTCCAGGCTATGATATACACTTGATGAGAAATGTAGCTAAGATACCTTTTGTAACAGAAGATTAACACCATACCTCCCCTGAGAGGAACATAATAACTTTAATAGCTCATACAATTTGATGTATGTTGTGTGAGCTTGTTTATTTGCAGTTTGTACTATGGCTGTGGGCGATAAAATGAGACTTGAAAGCCTCGAGAATGGGATGCTAACTGATCATTGATGATTACAATCTGCTCTTTGATGGTGTAAGCTGTAATAATGTATGCATAGCCAAACTAAAAGCTGAATCAGCAATTAAAACACCTGCCTTCAATTAACCAGAGTGAAAGTTTAAATACGTATGTACAACAACATTTCATTGGTAATAAAATCATGGCAGGCAATAATGCAACCACTAACTGCAACAATATTAGTAAATGTCACATGTATTAGAAATGTTTACATCACGGACACAACATGAATCTATTGTTCGTTTCAAATGCAGTAATAATTCTCATTATTCAGAGGTATTTGTTATAAGCAATAAATAAAAATATATACAGTAATAATTATTATTATTCAGAGGTATTTGTTATAAGCAATAAATAAAAATATATACAGTAATAATTATTATTATTCAGAGGTATTTGTTATAAGCAATAAATAAAATTATATACAGTAATAATTATCATGATTCAGAAGCATTTGTTATAAACAATACCGAACAATATATACAGTAACAATTATCATTATTCAGAGATATTTGTTATAAACAATAAATAACAATATATACAGTAACAATTATCATTATTCAGAGATATTTGTTATAAACAATAAATAACAATATATACAGTAATAATTATCATGATTCAGAAGCATTTGTTATAAACAATACCGAACAATATATACAGTAACAACTATCATTATTCAGAGATATTTGTTATAAGCAATAAATAAAAATATATACAGTAATAATTATCATGATTCAGTAGCATTTGTTATAAACAATACCGAACAATATATACAGTAACAATTATCATTATTCAGAGACATATGTTATAAACAATACCGAACAATATATACAGTAACAATTATCATTATTCAGAGATATATGTTATAAACAATAAATAACAATATATACAGTAACAATTATCATTATTCAGAAGTATTTGTTTTGAAAAATACATAACAATAAATTAGGTGTATATGCAGTAGAGTACAAATTAAAAATTCTTGAACCTATATGATGTTAGTATTTACCATTTAAATCAAATAACAATTCTGCCGACTTTTATCAAGCGTACTTCTATATAATTTATGGATAGCACAGTACATGTTGTATAATTAACATTCTCTCTGTCTCTATCTCTCTGTAGCTGTCTTAGCTTAGCCGCTCTGATTGTCTGTCTCTTATATATATATATATATATATATATATATATATATATATATATATATATATATATATATATAATTGTTACGTGCTTAAGCTCGAATAAAGAACAACATAGAAAGAGTGAAAATAAGAACCTTGTAAAAACTTAATAAACAATTTATTGAGTACAAATATTTTTCAGAAAAGAAAAATAAATGTACGGTTTTAAGAATCAATTCCAAAATTAATCCAAAAATAATTCAAAATATTATCCACTAGAAAATTGCAAAAGTCCTGGTAATAAAATGTCTAAATAATTCTAAGTTCGAATTCCAGCGAAGTATCCAATATGGAAGACGATGTCACTTGATGAAGGCAGTTCTGGTTAATACAATTTCTATGAGCACAATTGTTTTCCAGATAAATAACAAAATAATTCCTCTTGATCAAAACGAATTGACACAATTTGCAGTACAAGGTAATTTATAATAACTGTAAAAGACACACACAACTTAGTATTCTAAAAGCCCAACTTCTACTGAATAGCTCGCTCCAACACATACTTTATATAGCTGTTTTTACGCAAACAGGAAAAAGTCACGTGATCTTCTAGAAACTATCAGAACAAATTTACGTTCATTTTAAAAGCTTGTTTACAACTCTGAAACCAGGTCAGAAATGAGGCCAACCCCTGGTGTTTATTATGTAAAGTACAGGTCACCCCCACCCTTCAATGAACGAATCTTAAAACTTTAAATGTCAAATTTAAATCTAACAAACAAACAAAAATAAAAATAAATATAAATGACATATATATATATATATATATTATATATATATATATATTATATATATATATAAGGAAGGCCAAGACAAGGATCGTTTGATTCAAAGAGTGTTTTAAAATCTAATAAGTGGATCTTATTATATAAGCCATAACTTCTTTTTTTTTTTTAAATTCGGCAAAACGAATTGTTTTTTAGAGCATTTAATACACGTAGCAATATATACGTATCACTTCGTAATTGCCACACGCATTTTAAATTTAAAATATATACGTATCACTTCGTAATTGCCACACGCATTTTAAATTTACAATATATTCGTATCACTTCGTAATTGCCACACGCATTTTAAATTTACAATATATACGTATCACTTCGTAATTGCCACACGCATTTTAAATTTACAATATATTCGTATCACTTCGTAATTGCCACACGCATTTTAAATTTACAATATATTCGTATCACTTCGTAATTGCCACACGCATTTTAAATTTACAATATATACGTATCACTTCGTAATTGCCACACGCATTTTAAATTTACAATATATTCGTATCACTTCGTAATCGCCACATGCATTTTAAATTTACAATATATACGTATCACTTCGTAATTGCCACACGCATTTTAAATTTACAATATATTCGTATCACTTCGTAATTGCCACACGCATTTTAAATTTACAATATATACGTATCACTTCGTAATTGCCACACGCATTTTAAATTTACAATATATACGTATCACTTCGTAATTGCCACACGCATTTTAAATTTACAATATATTCGTATCACTTCGTAGTTTTAAATTTACAATATATTCGTATCACTTCGTAATTGCCACACGCAATTTCAATTTACAATATATACGTATCACTTCGTAATTGCCACACGCATTTTAAATTTACAATATATTCGTATCACTTCGTAATTGCCACACGCATTTTAAATTTACAATATATACGTATCACTTCGTAATTGCCACACGCATTTTGAATTTACAATATATTACGTATCACTTCGTAATTGCCACACGCATTTTAAATTTACAATATATTCGTATCACTTCGTAATTGCCACACGCATTTTAAATTTACAATATATACGTATCACTTCGTAATTGCCACACGCATTTTAAATTTACAATATATTCGTATCACTTCGTAATTGCCACACGCATTTTAAATTTACAATATATTCGTATCACTTCGTAATTGCCACACGCATTTTAAACTTACAATATATACGTATCACTTCGTAATTGCCACACGCATTTTAAATTTACAATATATTCGTATCACTTCGTAATTGCCACACGCATTTTAAATTTACAATATATACGTATCACTTCGTAATTGCCACACGCATTTTAAATTTACAATATATTCGTATCACTTCGTAATTGTCACACGCATTTTAAATTTACAATATATTCGTATCACTTCGTAATTGCCACACGCATTTTAAATTTACAATATATACGTATCACTTCGTAATTGCCACACGCATTTTAAATTTACAATATATTCGTATCACTTCGTAATTGCCACACGCATTTTAAATTTACAATATATACGTATCACTTCGTAATTGCCACACGCATTTTAAATTTACAATATATTCGTATCACTTCGTAATTGCCACACGCATTTTAAATTTACAATATATTCGTATCACTTCGTAATTGCCACATGCATTTTAAATTTACAATATATACGTATCACTTTGTAATTGCCACACGCATTTTAAATTTACAATATATTCGTATCACTTCGTAATTGCCACACGCATTTTAAATTTACAATATATACGTATCACTTCGTAATTGCCACACGCATTTTGAATTTACAATATATTACGTATCACTTCGTAATTGCCACACGGATTTTAAATTTACAATATATTCGTATCACTTCGTAATTGCCACACGCATTTTAAATTTACAATATATACGTATCACTTCGTAATTGCCACACGCATTTTAAATTTACAATATATTCGTATCACTTCGTAATTGCCACACGCATTTTAAATTTACAATATATTCGTATCACTTCGTAATTGCCACATGCATTTTAAATTTACAATATATACGTATCACTTCGTAATTGCCACACGGATTTTAAATTTACAATATATTCGTATCACTTCGTAGTTTTAAATTTACAATATATTCGTATCACTTCGTAATTGCCACACGCATTTTAAATTTACAATATATTCGTATCACTTCGTAATTGCCACACGCATTTTAAATTTACAATATATTCGTATCACTTCGTAATTGCCAAACGGATTTTAAATTTACAATATATACGTATCACTTCGTAATTGCCACACGGATTTTAAATTTACAATATATTCGTATCACTTCGTAGTTTTAAATTTACAATATATTCGTATCACTTCGTAATTGCCACACGCATTTTAAATTTACAATATATACGTATCACTTCGTAATTGCCACACGCATTTTAAATTTACAATATATTCGTATCACTTCGTAGTTTTAAATTTACAATATATTCGTATCACTTCGTAATTGCCACACGCATTTTAAACTTGCAGTATCCAGAGTACGAAGAATAATTATGATAATGACACTACAATGGATGATGCTAGCATCGTTGATGTTAAAATTATTGATAAAAAAACTCTCCGGTTACAAACAACAAGACAAAAAAAAAAACAACGAGAATTTGACATTGATGCTGAATTAATAATTACGCTGAAGCAACAACAGAATAATCACTGCGCGAGTTGCAATTGTATAATGCGTTGGCAGTATTCGGATAAAGATTCTCGCCAATTTACCGTAGACAGAAAGAATAGCAGCATTGGTCATATCAGAGATAACGTTATGCTGATTTGTCTTGAGTGCAACAGACGAAGGGGTGATAGTTAAGACCACGCGGTGGTAATTGAGTATCCTCGGGAATTACCTGTAGTTGTTGTCGAGTAAATCCTCGCTGAGGAGCAGTTGAATCCAGTTTATAGATTGGAGGTCTACCAGTAGATCGTGTTATACCGGATATCTTATGCGTAGTGACGCTCCAAATAGGATCGGTAGCTCTTTTTTTACCACCCTCAAGCTCTCCTGGTTCGTATAAATACCTAACAGTGACATTACTACCAAGAACTGGTTCTTTGAAATCTTTTTGTGAAATTCCTTGCATTTCCATTTTTGGTATAGACGCTTTCTTAATCGCGTTGACAGGTTTCATGTTAATTGTTCGAGTAATCTCGTTATTGAGCGCGGTAATCACAGCTGGTAATCTCTTGACCCATTTACGGGATCTTTTATCCTGAATAAACTCCTTCGCGTATTGATATCCAAATAACCGTTCAGCAAGAGTCCGATTAAATCGTTAAACAATTGCCTGATCGCGATGTAGCGCAGTATGCCCTCGTCTGATGGTGACATTGTGATGTTTCATCGCTGATAAAACAGCGCCTTGAAATTCCTTGCCAGGATCAACTTGTAACAGATTTGGCCAGCGTAGTGGGCCTCGTCCATAAATCTTTTCAAATGCAGAAGCAACTTCAGGTGATGATTTTGTTTTTAACGGTTCTGCTTGTTTGTATAGACTCGCAACGTCAACTACGGTTAGCGCGTATTTGTAACCGTTGTCGTGTGGTAAAAACAATAAATCAGCTTGATGAACTTCATTAGGTCCGGTAACATCAAAATGCGAGAAATTGATTTGTTTAGGGCGCGGATAAATTTGCCATATAGCCTGTTTGGATAACCAATTAGCCACAGTGGCCTTTTTCACTTTTGCGGCGCTGGCAAGTTTACTGATTGCTGCTTTACCCCGCCAGTATCCTTTTGGAGAATAATAAATATATTCCATGTTGTTATTAATTACCGGCACCTAACATCAATTTGCCTTTCATAGCCGATTTTACCAACTACGAAGCCAATTTTTCTTTCAAAGATTTATCAGGAATAGCATTTAACGCATGAATTAATTTCACATCCGCGAGATGCTGGTTTTGCAAATTGCTGCTTTTATAATATGCAACATCATGAGCATGACACGCATTATCAATAGCGTTTATCGGATACTTGCCGGGTCGGGGCAGATTTTGATCATCAAGTCTGATATCTAATCATGTTCTGGGGCCACAGTAGCTATATCCGGGAAGGTGCTTTTCTCCGGGGTACTTTGCCCATGGGGTTCCAGGGAGCTTTGCCAATTTGGCTGCGATATCACCTCCTCGTTTTTTTTTTTAAAACATTTCCGGATTTCATAGAAATAATTCTAAATTTTTTTGTACCACATGTTGCACATCTACCAGTAAGTGCTGTCTGTTATTTTTAGTTGTAATCTTCGTCACATCATTTGTGCTAGTACGCGTTTTACACTTCACACAATATAGATCCATAATTTATGTATAGAGATATGAATATAATTGATTTTTCAGCGACTAAAACAAGAGAACCAGTTAAGCATCATGCAGCGCTACCAAACTCTACCCGCGCAATTATAATCGGGCCATCTGGATCCGGCAAGACACAATTGTTGCTCAATTTAATAATGAGATGGATGAAGTGGGATAAGTTGTATTTAGTTGCTCCTAGCGTAGATGATCAACGATGCTATGAAGTGCTAAAAGATTTTAATGAAAATGCTTCAGAGATTGAAGGTGAGAACGTAGTTGATTTTATAACTGATATTGACGAGGCACCATCCGTGGATGATCTTGATGGGAACATTAACAATTTAGTCATATACGACGATGTGATGTTAGACAATTAAAAAAAAACCAGCTAGGATCTTTTCCAGAGGCAGGCATAAAAACACCGACGTGATATATGTCACTCAACGCTACACTCAGATTCCAAAAGTGATCAGAGATAACTGTAATATTCTTGTTGTGTTTAACGGCGTTGATACACATACGCTACGAAATATTTGGCAGACATGGTGCTCTGATATAAACTTCAATCAATTTAAAAATTTCTTTAGTAACGCTCAGTCGACCCCGCACGGATTTATAACAATAAATCTACATGATCCTCGGACACGATATCGTATCGGACTCTATCAAATATTTGGTTGAAATCATTTATTATTTTTGTTAACTTGTAGCAGCAGAGAGTGTGAATGACCACATCGTTGCGACCAAAATTGATTGAAAAATCGTAAAGTCTCCGTTCGCTAAATGGAGACATTATTTTTTTTGGTTAAAATATGAGATTTCGTAGGAAGGCTCAATTTTCGTTTTAAGGATTTAATCAAAATTTTGTCGGAAAAGTGTGGTCTGTTCACACTCTCTGCTACTGCATCACATCGACTTTTTCTAATGATGACATCAATTTCTGCCAGTATATACTGCTTAACAACAAACAGCTCTAAAGTTATAGAGTGGAGAAAAAAAAAGTGTCATGGACATCAAAGTATTGAACACGATCTTGGTATAAGGACCATAATCTTGGTATAAGGACCATAATCTTGATATAAGGACCATGATATTGATATAAGGACCATGATATTGATACAAGGACCATGGTCTTGATATAAGGACCATGATCTTGGTATAAGGACCATGACCTTGGTATAAGGACCACGATCTTCATATAAGGACCACGATCTTGGTACAAGGACCACGCTCTTGGTATAAGGACCACGATCTTGATATAAGGATCACGATCTTGGTATAAGGTCCACGCTCTTGATATAAGGACAACGATCTTGGTATAAGGACCATGCTCTTAATATAAGGACCATGCTCTTGGACCACGATCTTGATACAAGGACCCACACTAAGGTAGACAACACACCTTCTGATGATGATATAAATGCAAGTGCTTAATCTCAGATGGCTTAATGCTTATAAGAAGATGGGGGAAGTGTGATGGAAACATAAAATATTCAGTGATTACCCTGACTTTGAAAATAGGACCCAAATATGGTACATCATGCATATTCTAGTAATGATGTTTTCTTATGCTGTGAGTCAAGTCTATCATGTTTCATCCATTAATCTCTAATGCATATTCTAGTAATGATGTTTTCTTATGCTGTGGTTCAAGTCTATCATGCATATTCTAGTAATGATGTTTTCTTATGCTGTGATTCAAGTCTATCATGTTTCATCCATTAATCTCTAATGCATATTCTAGTAATGATGTTTTCTTATGCTGTGATTCAAATCTATCATGTTTCATCCATTAATCTCTAATGGCTTCTGAGTTATTGAGGATATATAACTCGTGAAAAGTGTCAAAAATTGAGCTGTAACATTGACTATAAAAACATAGGACCCTCAGCATGGCACACAGCACAGATTCTAGTGAGCTGTAACATTGACTATAAAAACAAAGGACCCTCAGCATGGCACACAGCACAGATTCTAGTGAGCTGGAACCTTGACTATAAAAACACAGGACCCTCAGCATGGCACACAACACAGATTCTAGTGAGCTGGAACCTTGACTATAAAAACATAGGACCCTCAGCATGGCACACAGCACAGATTCTAGTGAGCTGGAACATTGACTATAAAAACACAGGACCCTCAGCATGGCACACAGCACAGATTCTAGTGAGCTGGAACCTTGACTATAAAAACACAGGACCCTCAGCATGGCACACAGCACAGATTCTAGTGAGCTGGAACCTTGACTATAAAAACACAGGACCCTCAGCATGGCACACAGCACAGATTCTAGTGAGCTGGAACCTTGACTATAAAAACACAGGACCCTCAGCATGGCACACAGCACAGATTCTAGTGAGCTGGAACCTTGACTATAAAAACATAGGACCCTCAGCATGGCACACAGCACAGATTCTAGTGAGCTGGAACCTTGACTATAAAAACATAGGACCCTCAGCATCGCATACAGCACAGATTCTAGTGAGCTGGAACATTGAATATAAAAACACAGGACCCTCAGCATGGCACACAGCACAGATTCTAGTGAGCTGGAACATTGACTATAAAAACATAGGATGCTCAGCATGGCACACAGCACAGATTCTAGTGAGCTGGAACCTTGACTATAAAAACATAGGACCCTCAGCATGGCACACAGCACAGATTCTAGTGAGCTGGAACATTGACTATAAAAACACAGGACCCTCAGCATGGCACACAGCACAGATTCTAGTGAGCTGGAACATTGACTATAAAAACACAGGACCCTCAGCATGGCACACACCACAGATTCTAGTGAGCTGGAACCTTGACTATAAAAACATAGGACCCTCAGCATGGCACACAGCACAGATTCTAGTGAGCTGGAACATTGACTATAAAAACACAGGACCCTCAGCATGATTCACAGCACAGATTCTAGTGAGCTGGAACACTGACTATAAAAACATAGGACGCTCAGCATGGCACACAGCACAGATTCTAGTGAGCTGGAACATTGACTATAAAAACATAGAACCCTCAGCATGGCACACAGCACAGATTCTAGTGAGCTGGAACCTTGACTATAAAAACACAGGACCCTCAGCATGGCACACAGCACAGATTCTAGTGACCTGGAACATTGACTATAAAAACATAGGACCCTCAGTATGGCACACAAAACAGATTCTAGTGATATGATGTGCATGGTGGTGGATGGGTGATGAACTGTTAAACAGGAGTTTAGAAACAACACGAATTCAATCAATCCTATTCAGTTAGGTACAGCATCTTGTTTCTAAGAAAGAAGCAGAAACTCTTGTCTGGGTCACTTGGCTATGGAAGCCTGGGAAGAAAATAAAATCAACAACTAAATTAACAAAAATAAGGCACCCCAAACTATTGGTGTGCTAGACAGCACTGTGAAATTTTACAAAGTAAATTTGAATTATTTAATTATAATAGAGCATGTTAGTTGACATCTTCAATGTAAATTAACAGAAAATTAATGCCAGGAATAACTAAAAAAAAAACAATTTAGCTTAGGTTTTGATATCATTCACTTTATGATATCAGGATGCTCATAAAGCATGTCTTCTCAAGGGATGAAATCATAAAATTAGCTAATCATGTAAATAAGTCTCAAAAGATGCAGATTTTACCATATTTTCCAATAATGGATAACTACAAATTCTGTATGAAGACATTGAATGGGCAGGCTGAAATTTCAATAACTAATATTTAATGCTAAGAAAAGAAATAATCAGAGTAACTTTTAATTCAACACTTCCCACTTGCATGATATTTTGAAATCTCAACAACATTTATGATAGCCTTAGAATTTAGATACAATATATATATATATATAT
>JAQISU010000075.1:0-315000 GCA_029339505.1 Unio delphinus | reverse complement strand
TGTATAACTTATCATTTTTATAACTGCCTTCATTTGGCATGAGGTAAATTTCAATGGAAAATCCCTCAAATTGTTCAACTACTGTTAAAATTTCCATAACTACACTGGTGATAAGGAACAATATCAATATGAAAAAGGCAGCGAACTACAAATAACAATGGCATTGTAATAACTGTATTTCTCTAGTATTTCAAAATGTCCTTGCCAAAACTGAAAAATGTCATTGACTCAAGCAATTTATGTGGAAAATATCAATTTTCTTGAAATTCATAGACAGTTAATGGATTCCATCAAATCTAAAGACTTTGCAAAGTTGTGCAAACCATGATGAATTAAGTACATACTGTTGTTGTCAGGTTTAACGCCATTTGTCAGCACATGATAGGCTATACATGGCGGCCAGTATTAATGGTGGAGGAAGAACCAGGTAAAACCTCTGTAAAGAACAAATGACCCACAAGAAGCTACTGGCAAGCTTTCTCACACACCAACATTAGCCACATCTTAGACTCAAACCCATGCAGACAGAGGTGAGATGGCAGTGATAAATAATACAGCAATTATAGCGATAGAATGAAGCACTTCAAAATTCTAGAACAATAAAAGATGATCCAAATAGATTGCATGCTACATTTACCTAGGAACCAAGGATATAAAAAAGGATCCAATCAAAATGCATGTTACATTTACCTAGGAACCAAGGATATAAAAAAGGATCCAATCAAAATGCATGTTACATTTACCTAGGAACTAAGGATATAAAAAAGGATCCAATCAAATTGCATGTTACATTTACCTAGGAACAAAGGATATAAAAAAGGATCCAATCAAAATGCATGTTACATTTACCTAGGAACAAAGTTGGGAAGAGTCAGTGGCATCCAAATACAATGAAACATGTTGGATGTAAGTTTTTCTAATTTAACCTTGCATTCATATGACCTTTGAGAAGTCAAGGTATACAGACTATACTGAACACCTATTTGGTCATGTAATTAGTTTTCTCATACAGCACTTGATTTTCCATGCTATAGGGAGTAACATGAGAAGTCAAGGTATACAGACTATACTGAACACCTAATTGGTCATGTAATTAGTTTTCTCATACAGCACTTGATTTTCCATGCTATAGGGAGTAACATGGTATTACATAAGAGGACACTTGATCACATTTTCAATCCGATACACTTACCACTGACATGGAAGAAGGGAGACAACCCATGTATTATGGAAGATGCTCCGTTTAATGAAGTTTGGTTTAAGACTGAATACAAAAACATGTTAAATCTGCCTGATAAGTCAGGATAATAGACACAGCTCCTATAAATAATGTTGCTGAATGATAGGTAATGCTAAAATTGGGTTGAAATTAAACAATCATTGATACAGTTAATTTGTGAAAACATAAGATATGATATCAGGAGTTAATATTCCTGAAATGTCAATACAAAAGATAGTATAATGACAACACAGAAGGTTGTATAATGACAACACATAAGGTTGTATAATGACAACACAGAAAGTTGTATATTGACAACACAGAAGGTTGTTAACTCTTGCATGGTCTTAGCAATACAATCTGGATGCTAGAAAGAAAATCAATTTAACCTACACAGTCATATAAATGATATTTGAAAACTCATGTTGAAACCAAATTCTTTTGATAGAAAGATAGCTAGCCAGTCAAACAAGATAATGTAGATATATTAGATATGTAGATAGATATTAATACAGTGCCAGCATAACCTATATAATAACATATATGATATCTGAAAATATTTAATCTCCAAGGAATGACTGATGCTCAGGTAGTTAAAATGAGCATCACAATTTTTGGGTTCGATATCGTATTAGAAGCTAACATAGTGACCAACAAGCTTCACAGACCTTGATCTGCTAGGATAAGCACGTAATGCAATTCCAGATCGAAGCATAAACAAGTTTGCAGTTGGACTCGACTGATAATTGAGTGTATATATAGCAAGTGTTTGCAAAGATGATTCTGATTTCCAGTTACATATATCTAACGAAACAAATATAAACTATAATTTCTATTCCATGCATCTAATGAATATATCTAACACATAAAAATATAAACTATCATTTCTATTCCATGCATCTAATGAAGTCAACCTCAACTAATAAAAAGAAATTCAAAACTACGTCTTGATAGCACACTCAAGTACGTCTTCTGTTTAAAATAATTTAATAATAAAATAAATATATATTTTAATAAGCAATTAAGAAAATCTAGTTTAAAACATTGTCATGGCTGAGTTATTAAATGGCTCATCTACAATATCTCAGCCAGGTCTGAGGGAAATATGGGCCAACAGACCAGCTTCATTGAAAAATTGGGCCACTGGTTGGGCCATAATGGGCCAAGCTGACAATAAAATGAAGTATCCTATTTCACGTAGTATTTACTTGAATAGACAAATACACTGACTTGCAAATAATTTGACCAGGCTTTCTTGGTCAGATAGCAAATCTGTCATCCTTGAAATAAGTATAGCTTTGGTATGCAAATGACTGACATTAATGGACGAGTTAAAAAATTTAATTTGAAAAGAGCACAGATGAAAGATTGTATGATCACAAATTATAAAAATATATTTGACAAAACTACAGACAAGTTAAATAATTTTGAATACAGTCAGAATCCTCAGTCTTTGTCATACATCACATCTTGACAACATTTGTACACAAAATGATTTTGTCTTTCTTATGTGTGTGTGTGTGTGGTTTAAAGGCACTTCTAACATATCCCTGTATATACCGATGAAATACACTTCTAACATATCCCTGTATATACTGATGAAATACACTTCTAACATATCCCTGTATATACTGATGAAATACACTTCTAACATATCCCTGTATATACTGATGAAATACACTTCTAACATATCCCTGTATATACTGATGAAATGCAAACAGAGTGCCTTTACAAAGACATACTGTGGCAGCCAACCCCAGCTGATGAGGTCAGGTATCAAACCCACAACCCTTGAATTACAAGATCCAATGCTCAACTATTCATAAGACATCATGAGGTGTTATTTTGTATTTCCATAGTTGTTTTACCCATGATGCCTTGCAAGTTTTTGTTATGGTCCAATATAATATAGGTATATTAACCTAAAACAGCAGTCATATGATAAGTATCACAAAATTCACTGACCCTGATCTTCCATCGTATTATGTAACCAAAGATCGGAACCTATATTCTTTAAACATGTTGAGAAAAAAATAATCTCAAAGTCTCCCCATTTTCAGTGTCTATATCTTCAAAGGCAAACAATTTTGATCCATGGTCCTGTCACTATTTTTTAAACTTGTAGTCCTGTACTTGAATGACCAGTACTTGAATGACCAGTAGGCTCGGTGAGATAGAAGAGGTTAAGTGTACCTCCTGCATGGCCTAAGAGGTGATAATGGAGACAGGAACTACAGTAGTTCAGTTCGTGGCATTTTAAGCTTGAAAATGAATGACTGCTGGTTTGAATTCTACCACTGGACAAAACTAGGTCATATATGATGATGTACCCTTGGGCAAATCATATTAAACTACTTGCCTCGGTAAAAGATTTAACAGTGCTGTTGTGCTAATACCAAATGTAACCGAACCCTCTACTCGCTTTCTTAGTTTCAAAGACATTGATGCATGCCATATATCAAATCTGATTTTAGAATTTTGCACTTAAGCTAGAATTTTTACTCACAAAGATTACAGAATACATGGCCAGGATGCATTGATTGATTTGTTGATTGATTAGGATTTTTAACGTAGCTTTAACAATTTTTCAGTCATATCGCTACAATGTCTGCAGTGAGGCAGTTTATAGTGATGTCTAACACTGGGGCATCATGCCGCAGACATGTAGCATGATGTCCCACCCAGTCCCACCCAGTCGCATTATCCTGACACCAGGCTGACCAGTCCTAACACTAACCTCTTAATTCTGAGCATCAAGCAAGGCTGCTGTTGTTAGTACCACTTTTGTAAGTCTTTGGTATGACTCGGTCGAGGATCGAACCCACGACCTCCCGCTTCCGAGGTGGACGCTCTAACCAGGATGAATAGTCTCAAATATTTTTACAACCAACAAAATTAAATATAATAATTATAACACTAATACATAAAATTCCAAAATTAGTTATAATAATTTTATTTAATGCTAGGCAGTGAATTACTTAATTTTCCATGTAAAATAATTGTGGCAGGTCGATGGAATGAAATAAGACAAATATTTTCACTGTTATGTCAACCAAATGGTAACTGTGAAATTAGAGTTACTCTTAGAGACATTTACGTGGCATATTGGTAAGCATGGTAACTGCCTGGAAAAGGTGACTAAAGTTCAAATTGAACAAGGTTCAATATTTTTGTGTAATGGACTTTTTTAAATTGAATTGGGAAGGAGAATTATATTTTCTTAGCAAGAAAATCAAACAACACAGCAAAACATAAAACATAAACTGCTGACATCTCACAGAAAAAAAAATCTGCTACTTCAATCTCTTATACAGAATATCTTGCTAGCCAATACTTTTGACCATAAAATAAATATAAAATCTGCAAAGACTGATTAGTGGATATGTTTCACTGAATGGGTGAAACACTTGATGAAATATATCCATTATTCACCCATTTCAAACCAATATCCTCTTAAAACTATATCTACATTGCTGAAAGTCAAAATCCCAAAATTAGATGTAATAAATATTTCTAATCAACATCACTTTACATTCAAGTAGGGAATTCAGAATCTGAAAGATTCGTCATTCTGACTTTATTCTAATTACAGGTTTAGAATTTAAATTTTTATTTTGCAGTTTCTTGCTCATAAAACTCTTAAGTATGATATTGAGTTTTCTCTATCAACCAATCAGAGACAACATTCCAAAAGTAACAGTATATCAGCCAATCAATGCCTACCTTTAAAAATTAAATCATTTTTGATTTGTTAAAATAAAATCATAAGCTCAAGATCAAGCTCAGATTCTTTATGATTTCCAGCCCAGGCTCTGCCATTCTCAAAAATTTGAGCAAGGAACTTGTTTAATTTCAAAGACAAGAAACACTGACAACCTATAATTTTAATTTTAAAGCTAAGAAAAAAGAATTTTCAGATTTTTCTTAAAAAGAGTTCTATAACATGAAATCTAAATTTCAATTTTAGTATCAGCGTGAAAATGACTTCCTTGCTAAAAGATTTTGATGTTTATTTTACATAAAAATGTGGTAATGGTTTTAGAGATGATGACTGGATTTTTGTACATGTAAAAAGGGTACCATGAGCATGTATTGCTATGATACAGTTACATGATGATTTGGTTTTTGCAACATCCACTAAGCTCCTTGTGAGGTAACACCATAGAGTTGAGAATTATCACCTCTGGTGGTACCTGGACATTGGAACCTGAAAAGGGAAAAAACTGAGTATGAATTATTAAAAAATGACAGATTTTGGACACCACTTCATCAATCAATTTTAGTCATAACTCGATAGTAATGATACAAGTTCTGACACATGTTGATTCTTAATCAACATGTTCCCTGTTGATATGTAACATGGACTCAACCTGTTATTTTTTTTATTCATGCAGATTTGTTTTCTTCTTAATCAACATGTTTCCTATTGACATGTAACATGGACTTTTTTAATTCATGCAGATTTGTTTCACCTTAATAAAAAGTTCTTAAAATAATATCTAAATACCAGGAGAAGAACATGTTTGCTTTGCTAATTTGTTTATTTCCTTGCTTATAATTGTAACTAAAACACAAAACTGATTAAACCTGCCAAGGAAATGGGAACTTATTACCATTTCCAGAAAATGGGGCATTTGACCTGGGAATATTTCAAACCCAAGATTCTTTGATTATGAATCTTATGCTCAGCCAACTAAGCTCCTTATTTAATTAGTAAAGGTGAGATGAAGATATGATCAACTAAGCTCCTTATTTAATTAGTTAAGGTGAGATGAAGATATGATCAACTAAGCTCCTTATTTAATTAGTTAAGGTGAGATGAAGATATGATCAACTAAGCTCCTTATTTAATTAGTTAAGGTGAGATGAAGATATGATCAACTAAGCTCCTTATTTAATTAGTTAAGGTCAGATGAAGATATGATCAACTAAGCTCCTTATTTAATTAGTTAAGGTGAGATGAAGATATGATCAACTAAGCTCCTTATTTAATTAGTTAAGGTGAGATGAAGATATGATCAACTAAGCTCCTTATTTAATTAGTAAAAGTGAGATGAAGATATGATCAACTAAGCTCCTTATTTAATTAGTAAAGGTGAGATGAAGATATGATCAACTAAGCTCCTTATTTAATTAGTAAAGGTGAGATGAAGATATGATCAACTAAGCTCCTTATTTAATTAGTAAAGGTGAGATGAAGATATGATCAACTAAGCTCCTTATTTAATTAGTAAAGGTGAGATGAAGATATGATCAACTAAGCTCCTTATTTAATTAGTAAAGGTGAGATGAAGATATGATCAACTAAGCTCCTTATTTAATTAGTTAAGGTGAGATGAAGATATGATCAACTAAGCTCCTTATTTAATTAGTTAAGGTGAGATGAAGATATGATCAACTAAGCTCCTTATTTAATTAGTTAAGGTGAGATGAAGATATGATCAACTAAGCTCCTTATTTAATTAGTTAAGGTGAGATGAAGATATGATCAACTAAGCTCCTTATTTAATTAGTTAAGGTGAGATGAAGATATGATCAACTAAGCTCCTTATTTAATTAGTTAAGGTGAGATGAAGATATGATCAACTAAGCTCCTTATTTAATTAGTTAAGGTCAGATGAAGATATGATCAACTAAGCTCCTTATTTAATTAGTTAAGGTCAGATGAAGATATGATCAACTAAGCTCCTTATTTAATTAGTTAAGGTCAGATGAAGATATGATCAACTAAGCTCCTTATTTAATTAGTTAAGGTCAGATGAAGATATGATCAACTAAGCTCCTTATTTAATTAGTTAAGGTCAGATGAAGATATGATCAACTAAGCTCCTTATTTAATTAGTTAAGGTCAGATGAAGATATGATCAACTAAGCTCCTTATTTAATTAGTTAAGGTCAGATGAAGATATGATCAACTAAGCTCCTTATTTAATTAGTTAAGGTCAGATGAAGATATGATCAACTAAGCTCCTTATTTAATTAGTTAAGGTCAGATGAAGATATGATCAACTAAGCTCCTTATTTAATTAGTTAAGGTCAGATGAAGATATGATCAACTAAGCTCCTTATTTAATTAGTTAAGGTCAGATGAAGATATGATCAACTAAGCTCCTTATTTAATTAGTTAAGGTCAGATGAAGATATGATCAACTAAGCTCCTTATTTAATTAGTTAAGGTCAGATGAAGATATGATCAACTAAGCTCCTTATTTAATTAGTTAAGGTCAGATGAAGATATGATCAACTAAGCTCCTTATTTAATTAGTTAAGGTCAGATGAAGATATGATCAACTAAGCTCCTTATTTAATTAGTTAAGGTTAGATGAAGATATGATCAACTAAGCTCCTTATTTAATTAGTTAAGGTCAGATGAAGATATGATCAACTAAGCTCCTTATTTAATTAGTTAAGGTCAGATGAAGATATGATCAACTAAGCTCCTTATTTAATTAGTTAAGGTCAGATGAAGATATGATCAACTAAGCTCCTTATTTAATTAGTTAAGGTCAGATGAAGATATGATCAACTAAGCTCCTTATTTAATTAGTTAAGGTCAGATGAAGATATGATCAACTAAGCTCCTTATTTAATTAGTTAAGGTCAGATGAAGATATGATCAACTAAGCTCCTTATTTAATTAGTTAAGGTCAGATGAAGATATGATCAACTAAGCTCCTTATTTAATTAGTTAAGGTCAGATGAAGATATGATCAACTAAGCTCCTTATTTAATTAGTTAAGGTCAGATGAAGATATGATCAACTAAGCTCCTTATTTAATTAGTTAAGGTCAGATGAAGATATGATCAACATGCTTTTATCAGTGGGAAACTTGTAAGCAACTCCATAGCAAGACAATTTATTTTCAGTTAAAATACTTGATCACTGTGCTGTCTACTTTCGAAGAAAGATATAGTTACATTTTCAGAGGTTGCAGTTCATCATTATAAGTGTTCACTAAACTAGAAAATTTATTTTGTCTAAGAGCTCTCTTCTTTGAATGTGCACCATCTCTCCAAATATGGTATGGAGTAAAGCATATGCTTTATTTGTAGTTTAGATTATTTACTCTTTTAGCAGAAATGAGACATCAGATATGAAATCATATAAGTTTCAAGAAAAATAAATTTTCAGTAAATCTCCTACCAGATCACATTAACGCAAGGAATACAGGTCCCACTACCTCCTACATCAAGCCCTCCTAATGAAGACAATTTCTCTCGTATATTATACAGACAAAAAGCAACAACTCTTGCCCTTGTGCACATTGCTCTTATTTCATGGGGGCTAACCCTAACCCTAACCCCAAGTGGCCAAGTGTTCTAAAGTGCTCTCTGTTAGAGATCACTGCCATTTCACCTGTCAGCATTGGTTCAAGTCTCAGATTCTGCCTATGTGAGAAAGCTTTCTAGTAGCTTCTCGTGGGTGGGTGGTTCTTTCCAGGTTTTTACCGGGTTCTTCCTCCACAATTAATACTGGCCACCATGTATAGCCTATCTATATAATTTAGACAGAAAAGACTAATTTTGGTCTTGGGGAGGACTGGATTAAAGTCATAGTAATGCTTATATTTCTAACATTAATGCAATCAGGAAATGTATCTGAAGGAGAAAGAGTATTACATTGAAAATGGTAAGTTATGATATTTCTGTGATCATATGTAAACCGTCTTACAGTGAATACATATAATGTTTAAGAATACAAATGTTAACAAGCTACATAACTCAAACATGTGATAGTTCAATTAAAGTCGGAGTACCAGTATTCCTCCTCTTCCTAAAATAGTTTTTTAAACTTGAATTAAAAAATTAAAAACCTATAAATCTTAAATATATAAAAAGGAACTACTACTCTTACAATATAATTGTTAAGAAATAGAATATCATGAAAACTTTCATTAAACAAATTCACAAATATTTTGCATAATTTTATACATTCTGTTTCTTGATTGATAGATAGATAGATAGACGGACGGACGGACGGACGGACGGACGGACGGACGGACAGACGGACAGACGGACAGACGGACAGACAGACAGACAGACAGACAGACAGACAGACAGACAGACAGACAGACAGACAGACAGACAGACAGATAGAAAGTCTCTCACCAATGACTGTTATCGAGGGATTCAATTTTCCATGCTCATCAAACATTGACAAAGTCTCCAGCTTTGCAAATGGCTTGTTGGGATTGGGATCATTTGGTGTACCTTCTACCCTTGACCACATACCAACAGTACTGTTCCAGCCAATGATGCTGTTTAATATGCAGCAATGATCCTTAAAAATAGATCCAAACAGGCATGAGGTCATTCACCTGGTTGACAAGTACCTAAGGTCAAATGCAAGGGCGGTTTGCTATGAAAGTCAGTCTGGTGCTTTCTGACAAAAGTTTTTTAATTTATTGTTAAAATATTTTTTGGGTAATTGCAGCCGTTTTGGATTAAGGATCATTATTATTTGTGCCAATTTGATATGCAATATGTCTAGGTGCTTTCAGGTAAATTGGTCAACTTCTGTTGACTAGATTTTCAGAAGAACTCACTTAAGGGCCTCTGTTATTTTGGGGGGAGTCCACCTTAACATAAGCATGACATCAACTCATACAAAAATTCATCCATATCCTAAATTATTCTACGTTTTTCATTTGCGTCAATACCCCTATATACCCTACCCCCTTCAGATCTGCTAGATAGCTTTATTATGCATATAGCCATCATTGTTAAACTTCTGGGGTGGGCAGGTAGTAAGAATTGTAATAATGAATAATGGATCAGAATCCATAGTACAAAACTTGTCAAATTTGGTTACCTTCTAAGTGAGCAGCATTTGAGAGGAAGTATTTTTATATTTTGTTTCTTATTCTTAAGTAATGTAGCTAAATCTGATGGCTTATCAACTTCTTTTGTACAAACATTAAAGTCTTTGTGATGATCCTATTTTCAGTCAAATTTGTCAAACATGATCAAGTTCATTATAAATGTTTCTGGAAAAAAGTTATTTCAAGCTTTTCTAAATTCAGTAATGGTAACCTTGTCTGATAGTTGTGTACAAACGATTTAAATCTGCTAAGATGCTTTTGTTCAGAATATGTTCTCTCAAATTTGGCCGAATTCTTCCAGCAGTTCATGAAAAAGCAATTAATTTTTAATGTCTGTATAGTTGTTGTAGGGTTTAGCATCATTTTCCAGCACACGATAGACTATATTTGGCGAACCCAGGAAAACCACTGGAAGGAACCACCGACCAACAAGAAGATACTGGCATGCTTTCTCACATAGCCACATAGGCCTAATCCGAGACTCGAACCCACACAGACAGAGGTGAGATGGCAGGGGCCCCAATTTCTGTATAGTAATGAAGGCCGTATTTCATATCATTTGTTCAAACTTGCGAGGCCTGGCCAAATTCTGATTTATTTTTTAATGTCCTTAGCAGTGTTTGATGGCAGAGTCTGAGCAGAATCAGTTTTATTATCGTTGTGTCCAGTATTTCATTTGGGCTTGAAGTTATTTGTTAAAATTATTAAAGTTATTCTTCTCTGGAAATGCAATGTGTTGAAAATATCATTAATGGAAACAGAGACTTGGATTAAAGTAAATTTTCAAATATTCTTGGCTTGTATTTTTGTGATTCAACAAATGACTGTCACTACAACACAGGCCACCAATGGCACATCAACACTTCCAGCACTGGGTTTATTTTAGACCACCACTAAAGTTTGTTCAGAACAATAAATATTAAAATTTGTTTTCGAAATTTTAGGATTATATGGGATTTATTTTGCAATACTATAAGTTTTTTTTCATCTTTCAATTTGTATTCTGTGGCATAAGTCTCTTCAACAACAAACAGTGTATAGCATTTGGTTTTAAATTTGTATTCTGTGGTATAAGTCTCTTCAACAACAAACAGTGTATAGCATTTAGTTTTAAATTTGTATTCTGTGGTATAAGTCTCTTCAACAACAAACAGTGTATAGCATTTAGTTTTAAATTTGTATTCTGTGGTATAAGTCTCTTCAACAACAAACAGTGTATAGCATTTAGTTTTAAATTTGTATTCTGTGGTATAAGTCTCTTCAACAACAAACAGTGTATAGCATTTGGTTTTAAATTTGTATTCTGTGGTATAAGTCTCTTCAACAACAAACAGTGTATAGCATTTAGTTTTAAATTTGTATTCTGTGGTATAAGTCTCTTCAACAACAAACAGTGTATAGCATTTAGTTTTAAATTTGTATTCTGTGGTATAAGTCTCTTCAACAACAAACAGTGTATAGCATTTGGTTTTAAATTTGTATTCTGTGGTATAAGTCTCTTCAACAACAAACAGTGTAAAGCATTTGGTTAAATTCTAGCAGTAGTAATGTAAGGTGTTAAAGTATGGAAACAAAAGTTGCTGTGATTTTCAGAGGCTTTAACTCTGCAAGATCATGTTGCATCAAGGCTGACAATCAATTCCTGCATTCTAAATATGGTTAAAATTCAGACTAATTATGATACTACTGTAAAAAGATTGTGGGCTGAAATTCAATTAACAATTAATGAAACTAATTTACGGAATGAAGGGGCTGAAATTCAATAACAATTAATGAAAACAATTAATGAAACTAATTTACGGAATGAAGGGGCTGAAATTCAATAACAATTAATGAAAACAATTAATGAAACTAATTTACGGAATGAAGGGGCTGAAATTCAATAACAATTAATGAAAACAATTAATGAAACTAATTTACAGAAATGAAGGGGCTGAAATTCAATAACAATTAATGAAACTAATTTACGGAATGAAGGGGCTGAAATTCAATAACAATTAATGAAAACAATTAATGAAACTAATTTACAGAAATGAAGGGGCTGAAATTCAATAACAATTGATGAAACTAATTTACAGAAATGAAGGGGCTGAAATTCAATAACAATTAATGAAAACAATTAATGAAACTAATTTACAGAAATGAAGAGGCTGACATTCAATAGCAATTAATGAAAACAATTAATGAAACTAATTTACAGAAATGAAGGGGCTGAAATTCAAAAACAATTAATGAAACTAATTTACAGAAATGAAGGGGCTGAAATTCAATAACAATAAATGAAACTAATTTACAGAAATGAAAGGGCTGACATTCAATAACACTTAATGAAAACAATTAATGAAACTAATTTACAGAAATGAAGGGACTGAAATTCAATAACAATAAATTAATCTAATTTACAGAAATGAAAGGGCTGACATTCAATAACAATTAATGAAAACAATTAATGAAACTAATTTACGGAATGAAGGGACTGACATTCAATAACAATTAATGAAACTAATTTACCGAAATGAAGGGGCTGAAATTCAATAACAATAAATGAAACTAATTTACAGAAATGAAAGGGCTGACATTCAATACCAATTAATGAAAACAATTAATGAAACTAATTTACGGAATGAAGGGACTGAAATTCAATAACAATTAATGAAACTAATTTACAGAAATGAATGGGCTAAAATTCAATAACAATAAATGAAACTAATTTACAGAAATGAAAGGGCTGACATTCAATAACAATTAATGAAAACAATTAATGAAACTAATTAAATGAAATGAAGGGGCTGAAATTCAGTAACAATTAATGAAAACAATTAATGAAACTAATTTACAGAAATGAAGGGGCTGAAATTCAATAACAATTAACGAAACTAATTTACAGAATGAAGGGGCGGAAATTCAATAACAATTAATGAAAACAATTAATGAAACTAATTTACAGAAATGAAGGGGCTAAAATTCAATAACAATTAATGAAAACAATTAATGAAACTAATTTACAGAAATGAAGGGGCTGAAATTCAATAACGATTAATGAAAACAACTAATGAAACTAATTAAATGAAATGAAGGGGCTGAAATTCAGTAACAATTAATGAAAACAATTAATGAAACTAATTTACAGAAATGAAGGGACTGAAATTCAATAACAATTAATGAAACTAATTTACAGAAATGAAGGGGCTGAAATTCAATAACAATTAATGAAAACAATTAATGAAACTAATTTACAGAAATGAAGGGGCTGACATTCAATAACAATTAATGAAAACAATTAATGAAACTAATATACAGAATGAAGGGGCTGAAATTCAGTAACAATTAATGAAAACAATTAATGAAACTAATTTACAGAAATGAAGGGGCTGAAATTCAATAACAATTAATGAAACTAATTTACAGAAATGAAGAGGCTGAAATTCAATAACAATTAATGAAAACAATTAATGAAACTAATTTACAGAAATGAAGGGGCTGAAATTCAATAACAATTAATGAAACTAATTTACAGAAATGAAGAGGCTGAAATTCAATAACAATTAATGAAAACAATTAATGAAACTAATATACAGAATGAAGGGGCTGAAATTCAGTAACAATTAATGAAAACAATTAATGAAACTAATTTACAGAAATGAAGGGGCTGAAATTCAATAACAATTAATGAAACTAATTTACAGAAATGAAGGGGCTGAAATTCAATAACAATTAATGAAACTAATTAACAGAAATGAAGGGGCTGAAATTCAATAACAATTAATGAAACTAATTTACAGAAATGAAGGGGCTGAAATTCAATAACAATTAATGAAAACAATTAATGAAACTAATTTACAGAAATGAAGAGGCTGACATTCAATAACAATTAATGAAAACAATTAATGAAACTAATTTACAGAAATGAAGGGGCTGAAATTCAAAAACAATTAATGAAACTAATTTACAGAAATGAAGGGGCTGAAATTCAATAACACTTAATGAAAACAATTAATGAAACTAATTTACAGAAATGAAGAGGCTGACATTCAATAACAATTAATGAAAACAATTAATGAAACTAATTTACAGAAATGAAGGGGCTGAAATTCAAAAACAATTAATGAAACTAATTTACAGAAATGAAGGGGCTGAAATTCAATAACAATTAATGAAACTAATTTACAGAAATGAAGGGGCTAAAATTCAATAACAATTAATGAAAACAATTAATGAAACTAATTTACAGAAATGAAGGGGCTGAAATTCAATAACAATTAATGAAACTAGTTTACAGAATGAAGGGGCTGAAATTCAATAACAATTAATGAAAGTAACTTACAGAAATTAAGAAATTAAGGGGCTGAAATTCAATAGTAATTAAACAAACTATTGTACATAAATAAAATGGGTGCACATGACATTCCGGTGCTACACCATCACTAAACAAAGATGAAGAATGCTGAGAACTAAGTGCAGACAAGCTCTTAAATATCAATATGCACACCAAATCTTGGGCAAAATCCAATACAAATTAATTATTGTAGGGAAATGCATGGAAATATGGAGGTACAAAACAGAAGTAAGGATAGACCAAATATAATATCCCATTTTCTATGATAAATATGTTTAGTAGGGTACGATTTCATTCATTTGTATAAGAAAACATTTAATAAAAGAAATATTTTTTCCAAACAACTAAAACTCTGTCCATAAAGAGATATCTTGATGTAACAACAATGTCTATCAATTTTTGGAAAGTCTTTTAAGATAGCATGGCCAAGTAGCTTAAACTCAGGACTTCAGATAGTGAGATAGACTCAGGACTTCATATAGTGAGACAGACTCAGGACTTCAGATAGTGAGATACACTCAGGACTTCAAATAGTGAGACAGACTCAGGACTTTAGATAGTGAGATAGACTCAGGACTTCAGATAGTGAGACAGACTTCCAACTTCAGATAGTGAGATAGACCTGAGACTTCAGATAGCGAACAAGACTCAGGACTTCAGATAATGAACTAGACTCTGGACTTCAAGATAGCGAATTTTCTCTATTCCAAGAGAGACTACCATTTTCATAAAATCGACTACAGTTTCATTGGGAGGTTTTCTTGTGAAGAACGGCTTTTGCATTGAGGATGCAATATAACATGGTGCAACATCAACGATACAATGCAACATGGTACAGTATCAAATATAAAATGCAACTGGGTACAGCATCTAGGATACAATGCAACATGGTACAGCATCAAATATACAATACAAATGGGTACAGCATCAAGGATACAATTTAACTTGGTACAGCATGAAAGATACAATGTACCATGGTACAGTATCACTGACAGAATGTAACAAGGTACATCATAATTGATACAATGTATTGTGGTACAGCACCAAGGATACAATATAACATGGTACGGCATACAGTCTAATATAGTGCAGCATTAAAGGATAGTCTAATATAGTGCAGCATTAAAGGAAACAGTCTAATATAGTGTAGCATTAAAGGACACAGTCTAATATAGCATAGCATTAAAGGATACAGTCTAATATAGTGCAGCATTAAAGGATACAGTCTAATATAGCACAGCATTAAAGGATACAGTCTAATATAGTGCAGCATTAAAGGATACAGTCTAATATAGCACAGCATTAAAGGATACAGTCTAATATAGCACAGCATTAAAGGATACTGTCTGATATAGTGTAGCATTAAAGGATACAGTCTAATATAGTGCAGCATTAAAGGATAGTCTAATATAGTGTAGCATTAAAGGATACAGTCTAATATAGCACAGCATTAAAGGATACAGTCTAATATAGCACAGCGTTAAAGGATACAGTCTAATATAGCACAGCATTAAAGGATACAGTCTAATATAGTGTAGCATTAAAGGATACAGTCTAATGTAGCATTAAAGGATACTGTCTAATATAGCACAGCATTAAAGGATACTGTCTGATAGCACAGCATTAAAGGATAGTCTAATATAGTGTAGCATTAAAGGAAACAGTCTAATATAGTGTAGCATTAAAGGATACTGTCTAATATAGCACAGCATTAAAGGATACTGTCTCATATAGTGTAGCATTAAAGGAAACAGTCTAATATAGTGTAGCATTAAAGGATACTGTCTAATATAGCACAGCATTAAAGGATACTGTCTGATATAGTGTAGCATTAAAGGATACAGTCTAATATAGTGTAGCATTAAAGGATACTGTCTGATATAGTGTAGCATTAAAGGATACTGTCTAATATAGTGTAGCATTAAAGGATACAGTCTAATATAGTGTAGCATTAAAGGATACAGTCTAATATAGCACAGCATTAAAGGATACAGTCTAATATAGCACAGCATTAAAGGATACAGTCTAATATAACACAGCATTAAAAGATACAGTCTAATATAGTGTAGCATTAAAGGATACAGTCTAATATGGTGTAGCATTAAAGGATACAGTCTAATATAGTGTAGCATTAAAGGATACAGTCTAATATAGTGCAGCATTAAAGGATACAGTCTAATATAGTGTAGCATTAAAGGATACAGTCTAATATAGCACAGCATTAAAGGATACTGTCTAATATAGTGTAGCATTAAAGGATACTGTCTGATATAGTGTAGCATTAAAGGATACAGTCTAATATAGTGCAGCATTAAAGGATACAGTCTAATATAGCACAGCATTAAAGGATACAGTCTAATATAGCACAGCATTAAAGGATACTGTCTGATATAGTGTAGCATTAAAGAATAATGTCTGATATAGTGTAGCATTAAAGGATACAGTCTAATATAGTGTAGCATTAAAGGATACAGTCTAATATAGTGTAGCATTAAAGGATACAGTCTAATATAGCACAGCATTAAAGGATACAGTCTAATATAGCACAGCATTAAAGAATACAGTCTAATATAGCATAGCATTAAATATTAGAATCTAAGATCATGTTTTGTCAGTCAGAGGTATCTCTGATTAGAGAAGCTTATACATTCACCTTGCAAAGGAAATTTACAAGTTTTCTTTATATTTCAGATTTATTAAGTACAGTTGACATTCAAAGTACTTCCACAGTATCTCTCAATATAATGCCAATATATTTGCTGAGACCAGACATATCCTTTTCGACTTGGCAAATATATCTAGATATTCATTACTTTGTCACATACATGTGTAAGTTTGACAAAAGTGCAGGTTCAAGTCATATTATTCACTCAGATCACACTAGTCACTCTTGTGTGTCCCTGTGTTAGGCATTTTACTACAATCGCCTCTGCTCTACATAACCTACCCATGTCAATGTGTTGTGTCCCTGTATAAGGCATTTTACTACAATGGCCTCAGGACAACATAAGCTACCCATATCACTGTGGTGTGTCCCTGTGTAAGGCATTTTATTACAATGGCCTCCTCACTACCCTACCCATGTCACTGTAGTGTGTCACTATGTAAGGCATTTTACTACAATGACCTCAGGACAATATAACCTACCCATGTCACTGTGGTGTGTTCCTTTGTAAGGCATTTTACTACAATGACCTCAGTACTACATAACACACCCATGTCACTGTTGTGTGTCCCTGTGTAAGGCACTTAACAACAATGACCTCCGTACTACATAACACACCCATGTCACTGTTGTGTGTCCCTGTGTAAGGCACTTAACAACAATGGCCTCGGGACTACATAACACACCCATGTCACTGTTGTGTGTCCCTGTGTAAGGCACTTAACAACAATGGCCTCGGGACCACATAACACACCCATGTCACTGTGTCCTAAAGCACCAAACAAATATTCCACACTGCACGAAAATGATGACAAGCAATCACTATAAAATGTACAAAAGAAGACACAAACATTACAATGTTGGTATGAAAAAACGCCCTCACCTGCAGTATAGCTCCTTCTAGTATAATTGAATCTCTAACTCTAACTCCGTCTCCAACCGTCACATTTTTTCCTATTGAGACATTGGGACCCAGCTAAAATGAAAATGAGAATATTAATTAGTTGAGCATGACTAATTTAAACAGACAAGCCAACCATAAGGAGTCTGTCTCAGTAAGGCAGTTGATATGTTTCCATACATTTGACAAGTTTTCAGTATGGTGAAACAAAATATCATAAAATATAAACTACTATTGTAAAGCTGGAAAACAAGTTTTCCATTTAAAACATGCAGCAATGATAAATGTAATGTTCAATGGAAAAATTTGTAAAATATGCGTATACTTTATTTACCACTAGTACCATTGCACAAGCTTTAATTCCAAACTCTATGCAGTTTAATGGCTTGTTACTATCTCTCATACTGATGTAATTTTTTTTTCATTTTACATTACGGCGGCAATCATATATCCTACCAGGAGACATACTCAAATTGACATGTGATGTCCAATAGACAAATTTTGTCCCCTCCACCTTTTATTCACAAGAATCTGAAAATTCCTTTTTATTCTTCGGTGTTGATTATTAACCCTGTTCAAGAAGATTATTTTCCTTTGTGTCTTAAACATGCATTGCTTGTTTAACGCCATTTTTACAAAAATTCTATAGTCAGCAGTTTGATCATGCACATGCCTTGTGTGAAGAAATAGGTGTAGTTAAAAGGGTCTAAGATGATTCTGTCAAGTTAGACTGGTTTCCTGATTAATTCTAATATAAAATCCCGATTCAAATCAAACACGAATGAACAAATTATCCAGACTTTCGATAATGATCATTAGTTTGGAATTCATGAGAAATGTATTAATCCATTTCTTCAATCAAAATACACTATCTGTGATAATGTTAAAAATGTCAAAAGTAATATTGTGTATCAACATGCAAGTATAATTGATCATCATGTATTGTTTTGAAACAAATCATTAGAAATATATTCATCTAGGGAACGCTATATAAATATGGCCTCTCCTCTTAACACTAACAGTAAAACTTCAAACTAAGCTCTTAAGGATCAAATCTGTGCTGGGGTCAAACCAGCATGCAGAAAAGTGACCAGAATCGCTTTTAGTTGAGGAAATGCCTTTGTAATTATTGAAAGTATTTTTCTCTTCATCTTGTAACACAGAGACAATGCCAAGAAAAATATGACTTTGGAGTCATACCATGTTAGTCTCACTCTCATTGACACAGAGACATTGCCAAGACAAACATGACTTTGGAGTCATACCATGTTAGTCTCACTCTCATTGACACAGCGACATTGCCAAGACAAATATGACTTTGGAGTCATACCATGTTAGTCTCGCTCTCATTGACACAGAGACATTGCCAAGACAAACATGACTTTGGAGTCATACCATGTTAGTCTCACTCTCATTGATACAGAGACATTGCCAAGACAAACATGACTTGGGAGTCATACCATGTTAGTCTCACTCTCATTGACATGGAGACAATGCCAAGACAAACATGATATTGAGTCATACCATGTTAGTCTCACTCTCATTGACACTGAGACATTGCCAAGACAAACATGACTTTGGAGTCATACCATGTTAGTCTCATACTCATTAACACAGAGACAATGCCAAGACAAACATGACTTTTAGTCATACCATGTTAGTCTCACACTCATTGACACAGACAATGCCAAGTCAAACATGACTTTTGTCATACCATGTTAGTCTCACTCTCACTGACACAGAGACAATGCCAAGTCAAGCATGACTTTTGTTGTACCATGTTAGTCTTACTAAATTTTTTTACCAATTGGAGATTCTAAATCACCTAATCTAAGCTTGATTGAAAATCCTCAACAATCCTTTTATGCAAATAGAGTTATAACTGATATTGTATACTGACACCCCATTAAATGTAATCCATGGATTCGTCCATCTAAAACTGCCAAGGAAGGAATCAAAAAGACATCCACCATGCTGCATTAACTGTTTTATGAATGAGTGAGTCTGGACTGATCATTAACTGTTTTATGATTGAGTCAGTCTGGACTGACCATTAACTGTTTTATGAATGAGTCAGTCTGGACTGACCATTAACTGTTTTATGATTGAGTCAGTCTGGACTGATCATCAACTGTTTTATGATTGAGTGAGTCTGGACTGACCATTAACTGTTTTATGAATGATTCAGTCTGGACTGACCATTAACTGTTTTATGAATGAGTCAGATGGACTGATCATTAACTGTTTTATGATTGAGTGAGTCTGGACTGACCATTAACTGATTTATGATTGAGCGAGTCTGGACTGATCATTAACTGTTTTATGATTGAGTGAGTCTGGACTGACCATTAACTGTTTTATGAATGAGTCTGGACTGACCATTAACTGTTTTATGATTGAGTGAGTCTGGACTGACCATTAACTGTTTTATGAATGAGTGAGTCTGGACTGATCATTAACTGTTTTATGATTGAGTGAGTCTGGACTGATCATTAACTGTTTTATGACTGAGTGAGTCTGGACTGATCATTAACTGGAGTCTGGACTGATCATTAACTGTTTTATGATTGAGTGAGTCTGGACTGATCATTAACTGTTTTATGATTGAGTGAGTCTGGACTGATCATTAACTGTTTTATGATTGAGTGAGTCTGGACTGATCTGAGTAGATTACCAGTATTTTAAATTGTATTTTTTTTAAAAGACATGGAAACAGCAAAATGTTATAACTTTATAAAAATGGTAACATCCAACAGATTCCAAATGAGTCGGCTCTTTTTCTGGTTAGAATCAACTGTGCATTCTGTTCGAGAATAACGCAATTAAGAAATTACATATGGACATATGGACATGCAGGCATTTGAGAAAGCAAGCAAGCAACTATAACAATAAATCAATAAATAAGATAAATCAATATAATTCAATTTTTTAAGAAAAACAATACACAGAAAAGCAGTCAATATATTAATTCCACTTAGAGAAACAATACACAGGTGACAAATCAATATAATTATATAATTTCCTTTAGAAAAACAATACACAATAAAGCAGCCAATATATTAATTCCTCTTAGACAAACAATACACAGAAGACAAATAATAATAATAATAATGAGGACATTGTATAGCACCTAATCTTTCGAAGCTCTAAGCGCTTTACACCATCAATAATGATATGACCACACTACAGAACAACAAATGATAAAAACAATGAAACTGGAAAACATAAAAACATGCTAAAAATATATAAGATACAAAACATGATTAGGAGTGTGTCCCTGCAGTCGAAACAGGTGAGTCTTAATAGCACTCTTAAATGGGACCACTGTGTCTCTGTATCTACTTTCAATGGGCAATTCGTTCCACGTCACCGGGCCCTGGTGTGCAAACGAACGTTGTCCATATGGCTTTGTTTTCACCTTGGGAACAATGAGTATATGATTATCAGAAGAGCATAAGGATCTAGCTGGTGTATACACATGGGTGAGGCTGGATAGGTATGTTGGACTGGAGTCTGTCATTGAAACATAGCACAGAGAACAAATTTTGTGTTTGATTCTGTATCGAATTGATAGCCAGTGTAGGGTACAGAGCAGTGGTGAGGTGTGCTCTGATCGAGGTACTCTAAAGATGATCCGTGCAGCTGTGTTTTGAACTTTCTGAAGTTTCTGGAGTAAATATTGTGACGAACCAGACAGAATTGAGATACAATAGTCCAGTCTTGAAAGTACTAATGTACACACAAGTGTTTTAATGGCATCAACTGAAAGATATTTATGAATGGAACTAATGCGTCTCAATTCAAGATATGCAGCCTTGCACATGTTCATGACATGTTGGTGCAATGTGAGAGTACTGTCTAGGGTAACACCTAGGTTTCGTACTGACTGAGAGAATTTAAAGTTGGTGTTGCTGATACTTATTGTCTGAGGTAAAGGATGTGAATGAGAAAGTCTTTGTGTTGTGATCAGAATAGCCTCAGTTTTATCATCATTCATCTGCAGCTTGTTACATGTCATCTATGATTTCACATCAGTACGGCACTTCTCTACTCCATGGATGGTAGCATCAACTTCATTTTGGTGGCTAGACTTGTATATTTGGGTGTCATCAGCATACGTCAACTGGGCTGGAGTGTATTCCATTTGCAGATATAATTTGTGTCCTGTTGACCAAGTAGGACTTGACCACTGTAAGGCTATATTCTGAATGCCAAATACATGCTGGAGACGGTGAAGTAATATATCATGGTCTATTGTGTCAAATGCTGCAGATAAATCTAGGAGAGTGAGGACTGTAATCTTTCCACTATCCAAAGCAGAGAGAATGTCACTAAATACTTTCAGAAGAGTAGTTTCTGTACTGTGGCAAGGGTAATATGCAGACAGTACATTGCTAAAAAGACTGTTTGAATTCAAATGAGATACAAGTTGAGTTAGAACAACCTTTTCTAAGATTTTTTATATGAATGGGAGATTAGAAACTGGGCGGTAGTTCTTTAAATCGTTATGGTCCGGTGTTGGTTTCTTCAGCAGTGGCTTTACGATGGCAGTTTTGAAAAATGATGGGAATTCCCCTGATGAGAGAGAGATATTAATAACATCAGTTAGTGAAGGCAATATTGGGTCTAAGCACTCAAGCAGCAGTGATGTCGGAATAGGATCAAGTTCACAAGACTTTGGTGCACTTTTCATCACGATTGTCCATACTAAATCAATAGAAACAGGTTCAAATGCTCCTAACGGTTGTCGCTGAAATTCTGCATCATAACTGTATGGTGATAAATCAGTTGAAATTGTGCTGTCAAGCGAATCTCTAATGGTTTGTATTTTGTCATTGAAGAAATTTGCAAATTAGTCTGGTAGGTCTCGTGGAGAGAAGGTTGTTGGAAGCTGGAATTCTGCGTGATCTTAGTACTGTAGTGGGATGATTTGGCTAAATGGACTATGTTTTCTTAGCGGCTTCGTAGATTTGTTTATGAATAGTAAGTCTGGTGGAAAGACAAAGCCTCTCTGCTTTTCGGCGATGTCTTTTAGCAGTGCGAAGCTGGTCCCTAACACTGCTATAACACGGAGAACACTTTTATTATTGATACTCTGCATTTGGTGGCTGGGGCATGTTTTTCAAGCAATGAACGCAGGCAGTTATCAAGTTGTTCCACTGTTGGATGTAAGAAAGTTGTTAGGTTTTCTTGGATGTCATGCATGAATTTGGTTCTATTTATGATACGGAGGTTTATAGTAGTAAATAGAGGTGGAGGGTTATGGACTCATACGTCGAGATGGCATACAATGCAGAGGTGATCCGATGCAAGTTCGTGGGATACAAGGGTGGATTGCAGAATATTATCATCAGGTCTATAAAGAAACCACTCTAAAATATGACCTAGTTTATGGGTAGGTTGGTTAACTGACTGTTTAAGATTGAAAACATGAATGGAATCTAGGAGTTTTGACGTGTATGGTTTACCAGGACAGTCAAAGTGAAAGTTGAAATCTCCAAGAATAATTAGGTTGCCACCTATCGAATTTCCATACTCCAGAAGATTTGGAAACTGACCCAAAAAGAGAGATTCAGTCAGCTTGTTTTTCCTATTAGAAGGAGTACGGTAGAGACAGAAAAAATGTACCGACCTTTGTTCCAGGAGTACGGTAGAGACAGAAAAAATGTACCGACCTTTGTTCCAGTGTGAGCATTGTTTGGACTAGTTCAAATGATGTGTGGCAGAAATTGAAGGCTGTGTTGTACTTAAGGTATTTGACCATGGAATCCTTTGTAATTACAGCAATTCCACTTCCGCGAGAGTTGCGGGGTAACGACTTGATGGTGCAATCTCTGGGTGTTAAATCCGCACACTTACATTCATCACCTGCCGAATTTAACCAAGTTTCGGTCAGGAAGAAGATGTCAATATTATGGTCGTTGATAAAATTAACAATTTCTGTGCACTTTTCCGGTGATCCTACTGATTGAGCGTTGAATAATGCAATAAGTAGTGGTATCCCTGGCACAGTTGATACAACGGTTGACGATTTAACCCTTTGAAACCGACAGGCCAGTTTACCAGCTTTGCAAGAATGTTTCAATATAATCAATATAATTATATAATTTCTTTCAGAAAAACAATACACAGAAAAGCAGCCAATATATTAATTCTTTTCAAACAAACAATACACAGGAGACCAGTCAATATAATTAAAATATTTTAGACAAACACACAGGAGACAGGTCAATATAATTAAAAAAATTTAGAAAAACAATACACAGAAAAGCAGCCAATATATTATTTTTTTTAGACAAACAATACACAGGAGACAGGTCAATATAATTAAAATTTTAGACAAACAATACACAGGAGAGAGGTCAATATAATTAAAAATTTAGACAAACAATACACAGGAGACAGGTCAATATAATTAAAAATTTAGACAATCAATACACAGGAGACCAGTCAATATAATTAAAAATTTAGACAAACAATACACAGGAGACAGGTCAATATAATTAAAAATTTCGACAAACAATACACAGGAGACAGGTCAAAATAATTAAAAATTTAGACAAACAATACACAGGAGACAGGTCAATATAATTACCACAGCAGTAGGATGAACCTGAGCAGAAGAATGAATGAAGACATCTCCAATGACTTTTGGCTTCCCTTCTCCATTTTTGGCCAGTCGATCGAGATGAGTGTCACGGTACAGCTCCAAGTAGTGTCGATTGGCATAGATCACTGCACTGCAAAATACAGAAAAATCTGAATTTCATACAACTGTTCAATCTTTATGTCCATATCACACACTCAGACTGAATAAATATTGCTCTTTTTTCTGACACACGCAAATCAATTTTCTTTCATGAACCAAACCCAATTTTTTTTAAATACCAAATTATTTTGAATTGTTTTTACATGGAAAATCTAACCTATTTAACAGTTATAAATGATGGGGTATCTAATAAATACAAAACATTTCCAAAAAAAGGATGATAATTTATCTGATAAGGCACATGACCACATATTAGCCTGTCTGCCTCAGTGAATCCATAAACCATATCAAACTCAATGAATCCATAGACCATATCAAATTCAGTGAATCCATAGACCATATCAAACTCAGTGAATCCAAAGACCATATCATACTCAGTGAATCCACAGACCATATCAAACTCAGTGAATCCACAGACCATATCAAACTCAGTGAATCCATAGACCATATCAAACTCAGTGAATCCACAGACCATATCAAACTCAGTGAATCCATAGACCATATCAAACTCAGCGAATCCACAGACCATATCAAACTCAGTGAATCCATAGACCATATCAAACTCAGTGAATCCATAGACCATATCAAACTCAGTGATCCATAGACCATATCAAACTCAGTGAATCCAAAGACCATATCAAACTCAGTGAATCCATAGACCATATCAAACTCAGTGAATCCAAAGACCATATCAAACTCAGTGAATCCATAGACCATATTAAACTCAGTGAATCCATAGACCATATCAAACTCAGTGAATCCATAGACCATATCAAACTCAGTGATCCATAGACCATATCAAACTCAGTGAATCCAAAGACCATATCAAACTCAGTGAATCCATAGACCATATCAAACTCAGTGAATCCAAAGACCATATCAAACTCAGTGAATCCATAGACCATATTAAACTCAGTGAATCCATAGACCATATCAAACTCAGTGAATCCACAGACCATATCAAACTCAGTGAATCCATAGACCATATCAAACTTGTTCATCCATGCAAAACCAAACAAGTGTGTGTATTGTCTCATTCACGTGATCTGAAAAGTCTCTGACTCCTGAACAAATACAAATTTCAAACTCTGTCCAACAACATGAAGCAAATATCTGTATTTATTTAGTTTTATTGCCTTGATCTGACACAAATAATTAACGGCAAACCAATCAAATTTACATTGACACAAAAAATTAACCAATCAAATTTACAATGACAAATAATTAACCAATCAAATTTACAATGAGGTTAATGGTTAGCAGCAATAGACAGATCCTGACTGACAGCAGCCATATTTGTTTTATTCTAGCAGATTTACTGTTGAGTTTTTACGGTGTTTAAATGTTGAAAAAATTCATTGAATTACAAGATACTGTTAAGAAACGTAGATATATATAAACAGAATGCAAATCAGGCTTTCTATTACTAACTATAGCTGTAATTTATCAGTTGATTCTGATTCAGGGTTCCTTGTTCAAATTGTCAAAATTGGCAGTCGCCTATAGGATAGCCATATTGCCCATTGTCTAGATAAAATGGGCTGAATATCATCTGGTGGTGACCTTATCAGGAAAAGTGTAATGCAAAGCAATCAAATTTACAATGAGATAAATGGCTAATAACAATTACACACAAAATCAAATTAACATTGTGATTAATAGCCATACCAACTTAATATCAACTGCACACAACAAGCAGCAGAGAGGGTGAACCCTACAACGTTTTCAGACAAAATTTTGATTGAATCATTAAAACGATCCTTCCTACGATCTCATTTTAACCAAAAAAAATGTCTCAGGGGCAAACCCTACAACGTTTTTAGACAAAAAATTTATTGAAATCTTAATGAGCTTTCCCTACGAAATCTCATTTTAACTAAAAAAATGAAAACGGAGATTTTTACGATTTTTTAATTAATTTTGGTCGCAACTTGTTGTCATCCACCCTCTCTGCTGCTACAGGTTAACAAAAATAATAAATGATTTTAACCAAAGATTTGATCGAGTCTTTATGATGAAAGTCCTTAGGACGAAAATCCTTTCAGGATTTCACAAACAGACTAATCGCTAACACCTCATCTTGTAGATCAATTAGATTATTGGACTGGTCGGTGAGTTTGAAATTAATTCTGGTGAATGAATTATTATGGCATCGCATATAGACTGGATTAACCGGAGACTCAATTATTAAAAATCCTGGAGGAGCTGTTGGTGAAAACGAATAAAGAATATATCCTTGCTGAGCTTGATTTGATCGTTCGAGATTAATTTGATAGCTTCCTTCGATAACATCACATACTAAATTGAGCGCAATCACCGATGAAATATTCACGTTGAACGGAGCGATATGCCTACCGCCACCATCTGGGTCATTATTGTGTTTGAGGATTTTTATTTCCGGTGATACTGTTGTTTTCCACGTATCATGAATTATTTTGAAACCAACATCGATGGCATCATTGAGAAGTTTTTTTAGTTCTGGTATGTTATATCCTGGTAGTTTGAATGTTGGAATATCTTCAACGCGGATATTATAGATTAATGCAAATTCTGTTCTCGATAAGGGATTATCGTCATCTAATATATCCTGAATAATTTTTAGGTTAAATGTTTCCATATCGTCGATAATTTTATTGCATGTTTCTACGACGCTGATAAATTCATCTCGGGTGAGAGAGCCGGATTTAAGAGATATTAACAACAGCGAAAAATCATTAGTCATTGCTGTGAAATTTTCATCGATTTTAAGATCGTCAGCAACAAGAAATTTCCCTCCCCCAACTATATCGTGAAAGATCTTAAAAAAATCTCTAGTGATTGTGCGATCTTGATAACTCTTTACTGGATTATCAGATTTTATCCTGTCGGTGATATAATCGGTTTTTTTGGGTTCTGGTAAATCAACGGTTTCTCCCCGGGGTTGTAATTCAGGCCATCCCAGTACGGTTCTAATAGAACTTTGATAGATATCTACGACGTATCCTTCTGTGTTTATCTCAATTGCGGATGATAGCGTCGGTTCATGAACTGTTATAGCGATTTTTGACTCTACTCCAGTAATCGATTTTATTCTACGCGCGAATTCATTATTGATTTGTTCGATTTGGTATGACCCTGTTGGTATCGAAACGACGTTCCAGTCTGGGGTACCGTCGTCCTTATTCTTATACGAGAACACCAGTGAATTATTCGGTTGTTGACCACCACATGATTTTGATCTGATATTAGGCCAACTGTGATACACTCGTAGTTTTGCTAGCGCTATCTCCTTCACGGGGACTGGGCTAGGGAAATTCACACTAAACTCGGGTTCCGTTGATGTTATTGATATCATACTTGTTTGTACTGGGTTCGTGTTCTCCACTATTTGTTGAAGTAATTCCATCGGTGTCGTCATTGTTATTATACTCATGTTGTCGCTCTAATTTTGACACCGCGGAATCATAAATACTGACCATCACTGAGAACTCACAATTTGGTATGGTTGAGGTTATTGACATCATTCTGGTTTTTGGGTTCGTGTTTTCTAATTCCATCGGTGTTGTCCTTGTTATTATATTCATGTTGTCGCTCTAATTTTGATATCGCTGAATCAAAAATACTGACCATCGCTGAGAATTCACTATCTGATATAATTGTATTATCGAGTGACGACGATATCATCAGGGATAACTGCGAATATGCGGTTGATGCAATATGAAATTGAAGTAAGTAATTCTGCAGTTTACTCTGGCTGCATGATGATATCTTTTTTGCTATCCCGGTTGATATACCCCCGATTGTAGCCACCGCAGAAATGCAAATTGGAACTACGACCGGGGCAATCATTGTAACCGATGCAAGTATTATTCCGGCGCCAGCGAGAACGCTTGACACCGAGTACACAATAACATCAATTGCGGTGATTCTTCATCGGTATTTTTTTATTTTTATTTGATACTCCTCAGTGAAGGTTTTGAGTCTATTCTGAAATTCTCTGACCTGATCATAGCGACATTGCGTTGATGAAATCATTTTTATTTTAAAAAAGCTAGCGTTTTCAATTGTGAAATCCGAACGATTTTCCTTTCAATTTAGTTATTTACTTAAATCCGCTACGAATTCCACATACCAGGTTGCTGAAACCCTAATCAAATTTTTATCAGTAGCTGTTATAGTGAACTTTTCAGTTGTATCCTTGTCGATGATCGTTGAAATCGTATTATTGACCCCGGATGAACTTGACGATGATATATTAAATTGAGTTAATGGTGTTACTAGTGTTAATCGATAAATACCCTTAACGGTTGCAGTGATATCTAATTTGTTGTTTGTAGGTGTCCACGCAAATGATCTGTGTTGGATTGTATATACTACGTTATTGGTTTTCTCATGAGGAATTTTTGTTTTTTCAATGATTGTTATCATCCTCGAAAAATCACCTTTGATGGCTTCGATGAAGTTTTTCGTCTCATCGATGGATTTTTTAATATCAGGGAGTTTTATTTCAATTTTATCTAACGGGGTTCCAATAAATTTATCAATGATATTTCTACGAAATGATGTAAACTGTTTTCCGTTTTCTTCAATTCTAGATTCAAGTGTTGTTAGTACAAACACAGAATTGTTTAACTCATCGTTGAGAGTTTTTAATCGATCTGTAATCGTCGAAACGAGTACACCCGGTTTGAGTTTACCCTGATCGGAAAATAGCGCGATAGTATTCTCGATTGCGTTTCGTTGTTTAACTAAAATATCATCCAGAGAGACATCACTAGTTTTCAATTTACCCTGATCGGAAAATAGCGCGATAGTATTCTCGATTGCGTTTCGTTGTTTAACTAAAATATCATCCAGAGAGACATCACTAGCTTTCAATTTACCCTGATCGGAAAATAGCGCGATAGTATTCTCGATTGCGTTTCGTTGTTTAACTAAAATATCATCCAACGACACATCACTAGTTTTCAATTTACCCTGTTTGTCTTGAAATACAACTATTTCATTAGGATCAACATTTGTTAAGTTCAACGTCTCAGCGATTTCATCTTCAATTATTTTTTTTATATCCTTGACAGAATCAGGTGGTGCAGTGCCATCGGGTTTGGGTTTCAAAGATCTCCCCCAAATATCAATCATGTTATTGTAAAACTCTTTCTCTCTCTAAAATCGTTTTTGACGACTTCGTTGAAAAATCTTCGATTTTCTCCAGCGATTGCTAGTGTATTCATTAACGACAACATGTGGTGGTTTTCCGCTTGGGTTACTCAAGGAGTTAGAAATAGCGTTAAGGACATTTAATACTTCGCTGCCACATATTGGTGGGTCAATCATCGTTTGTGTTGGTAGCGTAGAATACCAAGTCTTCATTGGAAGGGTTTTTATATAACGCATAAACTCTTTTGGTGGGGCTAATCCATATGAATCAAAATAGACAATCCCACGTGGATCAATAGCGTATGCAACCCAGTGAGTTCCAGGTCCGGTGCTGTTATCTAAATTAATGATTCCGGTTTCAACGCTGTTTGGTTGATGTGGTAATTGATCTTTCATAAAGACACCTCTGAAGTTTTTAATCGCTAGTTTTTTAGCAGCATCCATTAAATCAAAATTGGACATGGGAACCATCGAAGATTTCTGAATTAATAAATCGTTCCTGGTAGTCTTAGACCCTTTCCGCTGTACCACGAATACGGGGTTCCTGGTAGTCTTAGACCCTTTCCGCTGTACCACGAATACAGGGTTCCTGGTAGTCTTAGACCCTTTCCCTTTTTTAATATCCTTTCCCAGTTGCCTTCTTTAGTGCCATTCCTGCTGCAGTACCGACGGCTCCTAACGCTGCCGCTTTAGCCACCGCTGAGGCTGCTGCTGGAATCGCTGCTAGCAACGGAAATATACCGCCTGTTTTAATCATATTTTTGATAGCAGCCGCAGAGAGAGTAATCTGAACACCCTTTTTTGCTACTAGTGCATCATTGAAATGTTTCACCTGACGAGTTGTCAGCGATAGTTTATTTGCACCACCAGTCATTTGGTTGGGTTTCAACGTGATTGTGGTTCCACATTTTTTAGCTGATTCCGATTGCAATTTTTTTAATTGACCGGGAGTTAACGCAACACTAATAACACTATATGACATGTTATACATAATAGATTGATTCTAAATCGTTTACAATTTCAATGAAAAATCGAGAAAATCAATCAAAGATTTTCTACTGGGGCATCTACCACTCTCATTCTTCCTCCAACACCTTCGAGTAGCATTGATTTATCACTAAGAATGACAGCAACCGCTCTATAATTAGCAATACCACCAGGACGGGTTACACGGGCTCTAAAGTGTATATCAACAACAGATTGTCTCATCAAATCGAGATGTTCCATCGAAAAGTAATAAATCGGATAGAGGCTTTTAAAATCCAATTGTGATATTTGCAAACCAGTATCCACATTTTGATCCCGTGCCATAAACGACAATAGGTTATGATATACACGTGCAATATGGTTGTGAGTGTAATCAAGTTGTACATCTTCAGATGGTTCCTGTTGTCCGTTTATTCTCAGTGAGACCTCTCTAACACCTAACTGATCAAATATCATATGACTTCGTTGTTGATTACCAACTCGTGCATTATTCTGTAATGCCACAAATATATGACGTGGAGCTGGAACCCCTTGTTTTGATGCCAGATGCCAAGTAAATATATCATCAACATTGTCTTGTTTAATATCCGTAGTCACTGATAACCAACTCAACAATGATTTTCCTCCTTGGTCCATAAATGATAACAATTTTTCTTCTGCTGTGATTGATGGAGTTAACACTGGCATCCACAATGCTAGTTTTGTTAAAATGACTTTACCATCAGCAACACCAGCATCATGCCATATTGCATCATTATCAGTACCCTTTCGTACAAGCGCTACTGTGTGTTTAGCTCCATAAATAACCTTTCGGACATTTCTACAGAATCCAAAAATATGATGCAGTGGAATTGCACATGAAAACTGTCGACGCTGTCCATGCAACGTTGCTACGCGTGTTGCAAACCCTAGGTTGTAGTTAGTAATATTATTTATGACATCAAAATCACCAGCTGGTCTTGTATATCCGGCTGGTGCTGGATTAACTGAAGAAGCATGTGTTGCCTTTACTCTAGAATACTGGTTGTGTTCAGGGTGATCAGTAATATCCTTAGAAAACATCATAGATGGACCAGCTGATCTTGTATAATCATCAGAGTATCTCGCTAACCCTATGATTGTTGTGGCCACATCAACTTCACGGTCAATGGATTCAATTTCCTTTCCATCAATGAGATATCTAGCGCTTTCAAATAACGCCATGATCCCATTATTAACAAAACCAACTTTGATAGTTGGGTTATTGTCATATGGTGGATCATCATGAGCAGCATCATTTGTTACAAGTTCTCCTTCGATTTTGATAAATGCCTCACACGGTAGAAAATATTTACTGGTATCATGAACTTGAAGTTCAATTCGCGATCGGAGATCTGGTTGTACTGCGTGATAAGAATAAAATTGAAAATCGCGTACAGAATCATCTTTACGCACTGGGGCATCCATATCAAATGCTGGATCAGGTGACCTTTTGAACATTTTATTCTATTTATCAGAGTCTAAATCGCGATTTCCCATTTCATCGTCGTGTTTTTTTAAAGCCACTTCCTGCTATCATGTTTGCTATCATGTTATTTTGGTCCCCTTGATTTATCAAGGGAGTCACCATCGACGCTAATTTTTCATCTACTGCGTTATTTATAATTCTACTAACACTCGCAGGCATTTCCTCTGTAGATGGCAATGGTACCGGTTTCTTTTTTCGTCTCACTAATGATGTTAATTTATTCTTCGCAGTTGAAAACGCTTTTCCCGCAAGATCTCCAACAGCACCAATACCCTTATCACGAATAACATCAATTGCTTTCATTCCTAATTGTTTAGCCAACGGCATCACTTTTGGAGCCATTCTCGCAAATAACCCTGCAATGGTATTACCTAAACCATCTCCGTAGTATGCTCTATAAACCGGAAACCGTGAATTAACTACGTAGACGGGGGTTGGTTTATCATGATTGTAGTGTATGATCATTATTTGAAATCAGAAACAATTTTTCAATTGTTATTTATATAATCAATTGACTTTTCAATTCAGTCACTATGATACCCACTTTCCACTAACTCGCCAATGAAATCTCGATATGTGCTGATATCCATGATACCACCCTGAAATAATCGTCTACAGATATCAGCTGCTTCATTAATTATTTCCGGTGAGTTATTTCCAGCTCGTTTCCCTCCGATGAGAACCTCTAACCGTGATATATCACTGAGAACACTACCAGGACATGAAACGCTAGCGTTTCCAACTAGACCACTCCCCAGAAATTTCTTCTCATCGTATGGCTGTCTTATTTGGAGTTGAAATTTTCTCTTGAAGTCTCTGTATTCCTTTATCCTTCTATCTAAACCCCCAGTATTTATTTCATACACTATATCAGCCCATTCATTATGTGACATTCTATAATCCGAATAATTGTCCGTGAAAAACCTCTCTTGTGAATCATAGCTGTTAGCAGTGAATTCACCTAAATTGTCTATATCCTCGTTGAGAATTTGTTGTTTAGCGCTCTCGGTAAATATAATTGATTTAGGTAGTCCACTAACTAGTTCTTCCTGAAATCCTTTAAATTTTCGTTTCGAAGCGGTTGATATATCCTGAGGAAGTGATTGCAAGGATTTTTTTGTTTGTTTAGTTCTTTTTGCTATTTTTTCTAACACAGGAATAAGACCCTCTTCTTTTCTTTTACCGTCAGGATCATCTCCCAGTATAGCACGCTCTATCTCCTTCGTTGCTGTGGTTACTGGTTTAAACAATTCTTCAGATCCCGCAGCAAAATCAGTCTGAAGACTCTGTCGTTGTTGCAGTTTATTCCGTACTGAGTCGCGAATTGGTACAAATCTCTTAATTGCATCTAATCGTTCACGAGCCAATCGGATCGTTAATGCTTCATTGACCATTATTTGAAATCAGAAACAATTTTTCAATTGCAAAACAATTAATACCACACTTTTCCCATCAATGACATGTCATAGATGATTTTTGACACGATCATTTTGTTGTTTTAACGGCTCTATCAATGATGGGGAAAGTGTGGAAATTGCTATAAAAATAATTAATATCACACTTTCCTCACTTTTGTTACATGTCAGACATGTAGGATGATTTTTAACACGATCATGGAAGTCTTATTTTGATATTCTGAGGGTGTTATCAGGTATGAGGAAAGTCACATAATTGTATATAAAATAATAATACTGTCACTTTCCTCATTGTCATTTGATCATCCATTAATGGTCTATCGATTTTTTATTCAGTGTGTGTGAAATATTTTTCATTCACTGATTTTGACATTTTTAATCAAAAAATGCTAAAAAAAATTAAAATCTCTCTGAGGGACGGTCACAATCAAATAATGATAAATGGTTCGTCAATCAAATAATGATAAATGGTCAATCAAAATTGTTCATTTTCTTGAATTAACGCCCGTAGGTTTCTAACTTTAGAATTAACCTCCTTTTTCAATTCGTATTCGTACCCCAATTCTTTTCGTATTCGTTCTACGATGGTATACAACGGAGCGAACACACTTACGTCACTGGAAAATGCGAGAGAGTCCCGAATAGAATTCTGAATTCTCTTGATGAGCGCATACTTCTTTGGTAGCATATATTTATTGTTGTTAACTCCGTATTCAATATCCTGAAAATCAGACATGATTTGATCAGGATTTAACCCATCTGATAGTTCAATATCCCAACTTTTCAATTTTGAAATCTCGGATAAAATGCTATTCATGTTTTCAGAATTCATTATTCTATAATAATGATATATTTCTAAATGAAAAATATGACGCATTAGACGTAACTAAATCGAATTTTCTGTCCTGTCTTTTTTGAAATCGCCATTTTGGTTATCCCCTCTGCTACATATCGTACTGAGGGTCCACAAATATCGAAATGCCTACCGGCGCTGGTTATTGATTGAAATATTTTTTCTTCGTTAGTTATCATATTCAAAGATTTCACAGGTCTCGCTTTTTTTGAGCATTTTCCAGTCTTTCCTCGTTTGATATTCTCACTTTGTGTGATAACCTGCAGATTTGATAAAGAATTGTTCATTGGATTAGAATCGATATGATCAATAACAAAATCATCCTCGATCAATCCATAAAAACACTCGTACACGAAACGATGATTGCGATAAGTTTTCTTTCCCTTAACAGTGAACACCAAATACCCCATACCATTGTCAGCACCAACTGGTTTCTTCAGTCTACGATTTCTTACAACACCATCACTGGATGCTTCATAATTTGTGATCACAGGGTGTTGTCTGAATTCTTGGTTCATTCGTATACATAATACTATTGTTTGTCTAATTCATTGTTTGGTTTAATGATAAATCTTTCGATGTAGTCTTGAGGAGTTCTTATGATTTTATCCTTGATACTGACTTTGTCAGCGTCAAGAATACTGACTTTGTCAGCGTCAAGAATACTGACTTTGTCAGCTTCAGGGTCATAATTTCTGATTGATTGTCCATTTTTTATTCTTTTATCATAATAACGCTTCAATTCCCTGTATTGCTTACCACCGCAATTTAGACACAACTGAGATTTTCCCCTGACCCCAACTCCACATAGAATACAAGGTAACGGACCAAGGCTTCCACGACGATAGCTTTGCATATGATACCCACAAAACTCATTTCTGCATGATTTGTTACACGGGGTTACTGATCCAATCATAAGCCACTTGCAGTGATTCATTATATATAAATCTTTCATTTAAATGCTTGTTTTAATTATAGCATGAGGGAATTAAGGAGAACGCCTTCGAAAAATGCTGAATTCAATGCTGATAAGGAGTTTAAGAGATTATTGAAAATTAATCCTAAATTTAATATCGATAGACCCAAAAAACGTAACAAACGTCCAAGAGACGGAAATATGAAAGAGTTTAAGAGATTATTGAAAATTAATCCTAAATTTAATATCGATAGACCCAAAAAACGTAACAAACGTCCAAGAGACGGAAATATGAAAGAGTTTAAGAGATTATTGAAAATTAATCCTAAATTTAATCTCGATAAACCAAAAAAACGTAACAAACGTCCAAGAGACGGAAATATGAAACAGTTTAAGAGATTATTGAAAATTAATCCTAAATTTAATCTCGATAAACCAAAAAAACGTAACAAAATTAATCCTAAATTTAATCTCGATAAACCAAAAAAAACGTCCAAGAGATTACCCTGGAAAGATGCTCAGTTCAATCTCGATATAGTTTCTAATACACCAAAGAATACAATTCTTGATAAAGCCATGATTAGTAAAATCAGAGACTGTTTTAATGAATTCAAGCGTGATGGAGCATCTTATTGTTGGTCAACATTTCGAATTGATGGTGTTGTTGATGCTACCATGACTGATGAAAAAGCAGCAGTGATAATTTCACGTGTTGGGGAAAAACGGCATTTTTTCCGAATCAAATTCATTATCGAAGTCGATGGCAAATGGATTATTAGGGATAAATTTGAACCAATCCTCAAGAATAAAAAAATTGTCATTGAGAGTAGAGATTCCAAACCAGGAATTCTAACCTGAATCGATAAGCCATACTACGAAAGATCTTATTCCGTAACAGCAATGGTTTATGGGATATATCCGTTAAATGATAAACCCGATATCGCAAAACTAGCTCCTATGAAATATTCGTCAGGGCTTAATTGTGTAGCAGAACGAATAATAGAACACTTCACAAATGCATCCCAAGGAAATAAACTAACTGATCTGCGACGTAGGAAAATAACCGAGTGGGAACTGACAGTGAAACAGCATGGTGCAAAGATTTCTGATATAGCTAAATTAGAAACATCATTACGATTCCCAATAACCGTTATGACGATAACCGGAGAGGTTTTATACGAACCGAAATATAACAAAAATGGAGCGCCAATACAGATTATTGATCATAACAAACACGCGTGGACACCTGCGGTAACAGTATTTCCACGAGAACGAACCGTGAAATATATCCCTAAGGAGTTCGTCGGGGATGTTTTCTATGAAGAGAGATTATTCGATGCTATTCATGCGTTGTGTAAAGATGATCCTGTGTCAGTGTGGTTACTTAGAAGTGATGAAGATCCCGAAATAGGATTCGATCAATTTGTAAAACCAAATGGTGAATTATATCGCATTGAAGAATTAGATAATAGAATGAGAAAAATCGCTAGTGATTTTTCACTGGAGAATTCCCATGAAAAACTACTCATGGATAGTTTTACTATTCCATCAGTGGTAGCTCACTTCGCAAGAGAAAAAAACTCATGGCGTCCAACACGAAGTGATTTTCTCGAGGATGTTAAATTGAGTTGCGTCGAATTTGGTCATGGAGGACTGTGGAATACGAAATACTCACGTGATGGTATGATTTCAATTGATATATCCGCGTGTTATCCCGGAAGTTTTCTCGGATATGGGGAATGTGCTGAGTACTTCAAACGATTTGGACACCCCACACATGAAATGACTCGTGTTGCGATTAATAGACTATTGCCTGATTTTGATTTAACCGGATTCGCTCGTGTGATATCATTTGAACTCGCTACAGGGTTACATCCGTGTAGTTATGTTTGGCTCGGTAGACACCTATCTGAAAAGGCCTGGATGCCAATAGTGCTATTGAGATATATGATTGATTGTGGTATGCTAATATCGTTGATTGTTTCCGAGGCTATTATATGCTATCGAGCTCAGAAAGAAGTTTGGCTACCACAACCCGATCTAGATAGAATAATCAGCGAACTACGAAAACAGTGTCCAGATTTCAGTGAAGAAGAAATCATAAGTTGGTCTATGAAGTTATTTGAAAGTAAAAAAGAACAAGCAAAGGATCTCGGACGAAGAATAATCGGTAAATTTACCCAGGGTGGACGATACGACAATGCAAAATATTCTTCGCGGTTGATCATAGACGTCGCTGAATACGATTTTATTGTAGCGGGTTTAATGAAACAGGGAAAACTTGTATCCCGTAAGGATGCTTTTCTATCCAATGGTGAGAAATTAGGTACGGTTGTTACCTACTGTGATGGATATAATTCCCAGTACACACATTTGAGAAGTTCAATGCTAGCCTATGCTTCTGTTAATCTATTTTCGATGATAAATAGATTTCCTAATACCGCGGTTAGAGTGGCCACTGATTCGATGTATATACACAATAAGTACAAATCAGCTGTAGCGGCATTCACAGATCCCGAAGAAAATTGGGGGCGCTGGCGATTTAAAAAGGAGATGCTACATGAGTATTGTGAATCCGCAGACGTTGCCATGGATGATAAATATCTTTGTTGTAACCGTATTGAAATTCAATCAGAACTTTGTAATGCACCACCGGTATCTGATCCAGTATGTAGATACAAGACAGTTTATTTAAACGGTTGTGGTGGGTCAGGAAAGACAACTCGTGCAATTGAATTATTTCGTCAGTCAACCATGATTGTGCTAACACCGACTCACAGACTCGCCAGAGAGATGATACAGCGAGGGGTAAATGCTTGCACTTACCACAGTTTCTTTCGATGGAAGGGTGACAAATGGACTCCTGAGCGTATGGGTGATAAATTCATTCCTGAAATCATAATTTGGGATGAAATATGCACAGTGTCATTAGATGTATTACAAACATTTCTTGATTGGTTGTTAAACAAAAACACAAAAGTCGTCATGTGCGGTGATCACCACCATTTGTCGGTGCATCTCCACATGAATGGCTAAGGGGTTTTGTAGACTATTATGAAGAAATTACCACTGATTATAGATCAATTGATGAACGATTACGAGAATTCAAAGCGCTAATTAGATTACAACCGGATAGAATCCAATGCGAAATAGCGCGTGAAGTGATTTCAGAAACTCCAATGAATGATTTCTGGGAAACATGGAGACCAAATGATTTGATAATTGCAAGTAGAAAAATAGTCAGGGACACACTTCAGATGAAGTTATTTGAATTGCATAAAGAAAAATTTGCAACGTTTCCAGTACCCCTTTGTTATAGGCCATCGGATACACGAAAACAGAACATTGAAGTTGATATTCCAGGACAGAGTGAAAAACAAATTCTCGTATTAAATGATATTGTGCTGGTTGATATCAGCGTCGTCGAAAATGCATTGCGTGCTAATAAATCCCCGTGGACGCTAGGATACGCAGCAACAATACACTCTTCACAGGGATTGACTATATCGGATACAATTGTTTGGATGGTGGATAATCACATCGAATGGTCGAATTTAGTCTATCTTGCAGTATCCAGAGTACGAAGAATAAATCAGCTTCGAAGAATTGTTTTCGATGATAATGACACAACAATGGATGATATTGATGTTAAAATTATTGATAAAAAACTCTCCGGTTACAAACAACAGGACAAAAAAAAACAACGAGAATTTGATATTGATGCTGAATTAATAATTACGCTGAAGAAACAACAGAATAATCACTGCGCGAGTTGCAATTGTATAATGCGTTGGCAGTATTCGGATAAGGACCCTCGCCAATTCACCGTAGACAGAAAAAATAACAATCTCGGTCATGTCAGAAATAATGTGATGTTGACTTGTCTTGAGTGCAATAGACGCAAAGGCGCTAGTTAAGACCATGCGGTGGCAATTGAGTATCCTCGGGAATTACCTGTAGTTGTTGTCGAGTAAATCCTCGTTGAGGGGCAGTTGAATCCAGTTTATAGACTGGAGGTCTACCCGTAGATCGTGTTATACTAGATATCTTGTGTGCAGTAACACTCCAAATAGGATCAGTAGCCCTTTTTCTACCCCCTTCAAGCTCTCCTGGTTCGTATAAGTACCTAACAGTGACATTACTACCAAGAATTGGTTCTTTGAAATCTTTTTGTGGTTGTACGGGTATTGACTTCTTTTTAATCGCGTTGATAGGTTTCATGTTGATTGTTCTAGTAATCTCGTTATTCAGTGCAGTAATCACAGATGGTAATCTTTTAACCCATTCACAGGATCTTTTTTCTTGGATGAATTCTTTTGCGTATTGATATCCAAATAACCGCTCAGCAATCGTCCGATTAAATCGTTCTACAATGGCCTGATCGCGATGTAGCGCAGTATGCCCTCGTCGTATGGTGACATTATGATGTTTCATTGTAGATAACACTGCACCCTGAAATTCCTTGCCAGGATCAACCTGCAATAGATCTGGCCAGTGCAGAGGACCTCGTCGATAAATCCTTTCAAATGCAGAAGCGACTTCAGTTGCTGATTTTGTTTTTAACGGTTCTGCTTCTTTGTATCGACTTGCAATATCAACTACGGTTAAAGCGTATTTGTAACCACGATCATGTGGCAGAAATAATATATCAGCCTGATGAACTTCATTAGGAGCGGTCACATCAAAATGCGAGAATTGAATTTGTTTAGGCGGTGGTAGATAAATTTGCCATAGTGCCTGTTTGGATAACCAATTAGCCGCAGTGTTTTTTTTCACCTTTGCAGCGCTAGCGAGTTTATGGACTGCTGATTTACCCCTCCAGTATCCTCTTGGGGAATAATAAATTGATTCCATATTATTAATTACCGGCACCTAACATCAATTTACTTTTCATAGCCGATTTTATCAAAAATGAAGCCAATTTTTCTTTGAAGGATTTATCAGGAATAGCATTTAACGCATGAATTAATTTCACATCTGCGAGATGCCTGTGTTGCAGATTGCTGCTTTTATAAGCAACATCATGAAGGTGACAGGCCTTATCAATGGCGTTTATTGGTTCTTCACTGGGTCGGGACTGATTTTGATCATTGAGTCTGATATCAAGTCTGGTTCCCGGTCCACAGTAGCTATATCCTGGAAGGTGCTTTTCTCCGGGGTATTTTGCCCATGGGGTTCCAGGGAGCTTTGCCAATTTGGCTGCGATATCACCTCCTCGTTTTTTTTAAAATCAGATCTCATAGACACAAATCTAAATTTCTTTGTACCACATTGCACGCATTTACCAGAAAGCGCTGATCGGTTATTTCTGGTTGCAATCGTTGTCACGTCATCTGTGCCAGTACGCGTTTTACACTTCACACAATATAGATCCATAATTATGTATAGAAATATGGATATAATTGATTTTTCAGCGACTAAAACAAGAGAACCAGTTAAGCATCATGCAGCGCTACCAAACTCTATCCGGATGATTATAATCGGGCCATCTGGATCCGGTAAAACGCAATTGTTACTCAATTTAATAATGAGATGGATGAAGTGGGATAAGTTGTATTTAATTGCCCCTAGCGTAGATGATCAACGATGTTATGAAGTGCTAAAAGATTTTAACGACAGCGAGGTAGAAAAATCAGGAGAGGGTATTATTGAGTTTATAACCGATATCGATGAAGCACCGAGCATTGATGATATTGATGGAGATATTAACAATTTAGTCGTATACGACGATATAATGTTAGATAAACAAAAGAATCCTGCTAGAATATTTTCCCGTGGGCGTCACAAAAACACTGACGTGATATATGTCACTCAACGCTACACTCAGGTTCCAAAAGTCATCAGAGATAACTGCAATATTCTTTATGTATTCAACGGAGTTGATACTCATACTCTTAGAAATATTTGGCAGACATGGTGTTCTGATATGGACTTCAATCAATTTCGAGATTTCTTTAGTCATGCTCAGTCGACTCCGCACGGATTCGCAACAATAAATTTGCATGATCCTCGGACACGATATCGTATCGGACTCGATCAAATATTCGGTTAAAATCATTTATTATTTTTTGTTAACCTGTAGCAGCAGAGAGGGTGGATGACAACAAGTTGCGACCAAAATTAATTTAAAAAAATCGTAAAAATCTCCGTTTTCATTTTTTTAGTTAAAATGAGATTTCGTAGGGAAAGCTCATTAAGATTTCAATAAATTTTTTGTCTAAAAACGTTGTAGGGTTTGCCCCTGAGACATTTTTTTTGGTTAAAATGAGATCGTAGGAAGGATCGTTTTAATGATTCAATCAAAATTTTGTCTGAAAACGTTGTAGGGTTCACCCTCTCTGCTGCTCAACAACAATCAAATTAAAATAAGATCAAGGGTTAGTACCAATGATTTGATAACGGTTCCTATTGTTTCTTTATTATCTGGACATATTTAAAGTTCATTAAATATATTCACCACAAAATCCATACAAAGTTGGAATCCAACACAAAAATAATGAAGTCCTAATAACTGCTCCAATCACATTAAAAAAATAGGGTCACCTGCTAAAGGCTGTATGAAGGATGCAACTGGCTTGTGAAAAAGAAAACCCTAATTCTGTTTCAGCAGTCAGATTTATGAGACCAGACTGTAACTATTTCTATTTCAGCAGTCAGATTTATAAGACCAGACTAATTCTAATTCTATTTCAGCAGTGAGATTTATGAGACAAGACTGTAACACTAATTCTATTTCAGCTGTGAGATTTATGAGACAAGACTGTAACCCTAATTCTATTTCAGCAGCCAGATTTATGAGACCAGACTGTAACCCTAATTTTATTTCAGCAGTGAGATTTATGAGACAAGACTGTAACCCTAATTCTATTTCAGCAGTCAGATTTATGAGACCAGACTGTGGCATTATACTTGATGGTTTACACACAGGGAAGAGGATGAGGCTGTTACCCGGCTGATTTAATTTGGCTCCAGAATCTTGTTGTATGGAAAACATACAATTTTCCAGTGGATGCCAATGGAACAAATATATCTTGCTCCATTCTGATGACTTCTTTGTTTGGTGTGTTGTAGTCAAAGCTGTGGAGAAAATAAAATTATAATAAAATTAGTCTTTAGACTCAATAATTCCAGCAAAACTCGGTGTTCAAAATTAAAATTAACTTGTAAGTCAGATCCAAGTGCAAACAATACAGACCCAGATATCTGGTAGCACTGTATACTGGCAGAACATGTTCTATGATGTTCAACTGATTATCCATAACAAAGCCAGACAGACCCAGATATTTGGTAGAATTGTATACTGGCAGAACATGTTCTATGTTGTTCAACTGATTATCAGTAACAAAGCCAGAATTGTCGGTGAATTATGTGATAGCAGATCTGTGTCTTTGTTGTCTGCAGTTAAATTGGACTTTATCTGCAAGAAGTATATAAGGTATATTCTATCTTCCCTATATGATGGACTCTTGACATCTTTAGAAATGTGGTCTTGGCTTCAATCTTCTACAGGCAGTGTGTAAGCCAACTATACCGATATTGAATATACTTATAGTACAATAAAGGTTCCAATCCAAAAAATGTTAATTAAAAAAACCACACAGTTAAAAATCTAGTGTTATACTATATATATATATATATATATATATATAATGACCTTTATTCTTACCTTTTATTTAGTTGTATTAAGAACTATCATTATAGTTTAAAGAAATAATAATTTGTATTCTTCAAACAAGATTAATATTACAAGCTATGTGTTAAAAATACTCCTTTGCCATCAAAATAACTTTATATTCTTTTTAAGTAATATCATCAACAAAGCATAAAGAAACCAACTTTGAAGTTTTCTGGGTTAGCTTTATCTAATCTATGCTAACATGGTTAAATGCATGCACAATTAATCTTTGCTTACCCTACGGTTCCTAGCAATTATTTACCTGGGTATGATCTCAGTAACAAGACATGATTTGAAAATGGCAGTACAGTTGTAAACTAAATAATAGTAACCAGTTTTCAAAATTCAAAAAATTATCTAGCAAACTTCTTTCTGATACAAAATTGCTTTGGTTTCCATAATTGTTAATATTTATTCTAAACTGAGTTGTTTTTTTTTAAATTGAGAAACTTGTAAAATGAAAAAAAAATGAAGAAGTGTACCAACTTTGTATCTACTTCTATTTTAAATATATCTGCAAATCATTACAAACTTAAATTGAAGTAATGATATTTACAATAATTTTTAGAATCAATTTAAAATACTGATCAGGTAGTAACCATGATAAAGAAGAAAGGAAAGATAATAGTCAAAATCTAACAAAGTGGAATAATTTTCTAAAAACAATTCACAATGACTTTTGTAAGGTAAAAATATTTTACACAAAGAAATAGCTGAATAAAATAACATGCCATTAAAAGGACATTAACAGGACCAAAATGAAACATGTTTGTTACAGCCCAGCACGTAAAAGAAAGTTAAGGAAACAAATTAGTAATGCATGCAATGTGTTAGCAAAAACATGTACACCCCTCTCTCAACAACTCGTCAGCAACAGGGCCCATAAACATGAAGTGCAGCATGTTTACAGGAATTAATTACCATATATACTCACGTACAAGCCCATTCATGTATAAGCCTACCGCCAAACTGAACAGGTATAAACACAAAAACGTGCATGACCAGCGTATAAGCTCCGAGACATCTTAAGATGCACAAGTTCTAAATGCATTTATTTAGGCAAACTTATATTTTAAAAAATTACATCTATACTTATCTCAAGGCATAATAATTAAAAGAAATGTTATAAACTTGTTTGAAAAGTAATTTATTTTATTATCTGTTTTCTTATTGTTTCTGCCTAATTTCAATTTGTGTATAATTTGATAGAACAATAACAAGAATTTGGCAATTGCAAGTTGCTGTAAAACTACGTCTCACTTTTTACTCAAGTATTGTTTGTTTATGCATTACTGCATTGACCATTTTATACCAGTGTACCGGTAATTGCATTTTTACTTTGCTTTGAAATTGTCATTAAAATGTAATCCCGATATGACAACACAAAAAACAACAATACGGCTCAATTTAATGCTCACAATTAGGCTACTAAACATCTTTACATAATGGCACCACCACATATATACATTGTAGGTTGCATTACGTGCTGAATTGAATACATCCATTGAAGTCGAATCATGGGTACCATTGCACTAAAATTTAATGATATCTCCAAAATACAATAACAAAGTTTCAGAAATAATGCTTCAAAAATGTTGCTAATACTGTAAAAGCATAGTTGTAGTTTGCTTTGATAAAGTGACCTTACATCATACCTGTCAACTTTTATGCTGGGATGGAAAAAAACTCTTGATTTTTGGGGTCACTCCTAAATACCAATTATCACATTTACATTACGTGTGTGATTTTCATTTCTTCTAAACAAGAAAAGTCTTAGTTGTATTGTTTTATCACCTGTGAATTACTGTTGTGACAAAAAAATTACTTTACTAAAAAGAATTTGCTTCTTTACTAAATAGAATGTTAAGTTTAAATATTATTCACGTAAATTGATGATTTTTTTTTTACCTCTACACAATACCAAAAAGAAGTAAACAAGACCATAAAAATAAGCAACAAAATCATCCACAAATAATTTTAGTTCCAAGAATAATCACTACAAATGCATTAACTCCATATGCTATAGCGCCATTCCCACAATTTTACCACCTAGCATTTTTATACTGTATATACCTATGTTAATTACCATCATTAAATTAAAAGAGAGAATGAAAAAAATACATAGCATGCCACAAATGTATCCTAAAAAAACTCATTCAGAATAGATGTTTTATAGCAAAAAAATACTAAATATTTTTTACGAGTTGACAATAAGGTAAAAAAGTTGGAAATACGAGTGAAAAAATGGTTTCACATGTATGTTACCATGAGGCTGCCTAATTTGGTACCTTTTGATCAACAAAATTGGGAAACCTTTATCTGCAAATCAATTGCTGGTGCTTGCATAACAAACAATAGTCTAAAACATGGTTTCTTTCAATTACGACAGAGGGCCAGTTGTTTTCACAAAATAGATGCATCGATATGGATTTTAATTAGTAGTGCTGGCTTTCTTGTTTCTTCAAGACTATTCTTTAACTACTGTAAAGACTTAACGGACCAGAATATGTAAATAGGGAAAGTCCTGGGGGAAAATAGATCAGATCACTGGGAGAAATGGCAAGAATATTTTGCGAATTTCACACATATTAGACCAGGAAGATGGATCAATATTTAGTGAAAACAAGGCTTTAAAAATGCCATGAAAAAACTCCTGATTTTAGGTCCCAATCTCTACTTTCTTATTCAGTCTCCCTATTTGGCTTTTGGAAAGTTCATACATATGCCTTACACCCAGTTTTATAGAAGTACAGTAATCGTTTTAATATTATGGAATAAAAGGCAATTACACATCAATAGACAGGTATAGTTGCTGGTCAAAATTCCCTCTCAATGCCAGCCAGTCTCAGGGTTTTAATGATTGGCCCTTACTGCTGTGGCAAAAGAAAAAGACAAATTTGCCAACTATGAAAATAGGAGACACCAAAACATCAAAATTTCATTTTGTGGAAGTTATGATGTCTGTTCATTCAAAACATAAAACTAAAATTGATTGATGTTGAGAATTTTATATTTTATTATTACCACTTTTCGTGAACATATAAATTATGCTGGTTATCTACCTTGTACAATTAAACATGCAAACCTTTTCAAAAATTTTACCTCAATTTGTAGGATCATCTGATTCACTGAGTGCATGATTCAACGTAAATAAAACAGCTATTATGGACTAGCCGATATGTTACCTGTAAAAATGCAATCTGGTCAAAACAATGAATAAAGCAAAATCTGCATCTAATATGTTTGGGAATAAATTAGGATTTAAGTGATGATACTGTACTGTGCAAATACTGTACAGCCAGCTCTCGCGAGTAAACACAACTGGCCCACGAATTATGAAGACTGTATTTACCTTTAATTAATTTCGTGTTCAAGAAATCCGAAAATATGCACATGGAAAATAGTAACAAAATCAATTATAGTACTTTAAAACATTTTAATAATTGTCCAGTCACAGAAAGTAATTTTTTTTACATGCCTATGTCGTAGGACACAAAAAAAATTTTTTTCCATGTCTCAAGATTGACAGCCATTACAGTATCCAACAAAAAGACCTAAAAACTTTCAAGCTGCCCCCGATTCTTCAAGGTATTTATTTTTTCCTAAATTATTTGGCTTATACGTGAGTTTATACGGTAGTGAAGGAGACTGATTTTGGTTAGAAATTGAGTAAAATGTAACATTCACAAAAATAGTAACCTCATTGTCCTACACAAAATTTTTTAATATTTATGGCTTTAAGACCTGAAGAAGTTCCACATTAAACTCAATAGCACATGGCAATGACCGATAAAAACACACCATACACATTAAACTCAATAGCACATGGCAATGACCGATAAAAACTCACCATACACATTAAACTCAATAGCACATTGCAATGACCGATAAAAACTGTCATTATAACCCTAATCTCACCATACACATTAAACTCAATAGCACATGGCATTAACCGATAAAAACTCTGTCATTTGTACATACAGAAATAGCATATATCAACTGTATGGTCATGGAATAAAACATAAATATAAAAAATTTACCAAAATAAAAGGGACATGATAATGTATGTATAATGTATACATCGGTGTGTGTGCATGAATGTATGTATGTTAATTTAAGTTAATTGTTATTATATTGTTTGTAGTTGGTAAATTAGTCCTCAATGAACTAGTTTGTCTTAATATGAAAATGCAAACAGACTTTAAATTTTAAAAACAACTGTAGTATCTATGTATGTGCCAATGCTGTTTGATTTTAACAAGAAATCAGATTGACCCTGCACATGGATGTTATCCTGTGAGGTCTTTATACATACTGTAATCCACTGTATGCTGTTAACTTGTTATCATGCCAAAGGAGCATTCATTTTTCAACAGTTGTCAAAATAAATAAAGCCTAGCTGCTTAGTAAGCATTTAATTAGGTAATTTTCTTAAAATGACACCTCATCTTACGGTTATTTAAGAAAATAATTTTATAAACACCAAATAAAATACATAACTTCTCATTAAAATTTGCACTAATCACCGTTACCAGTAATAAAACAAAAAATATATAGATTTTTTTATTCAAGATTTTTACTTCTTAATGTAAAGCAAAACAGAGCTTCATCGTCCTATTTCTATGAGGAAATAAAAGGGGAATCTAAACCTGCGTTGCAACAAATGCAGGTTCACAAGTTATCAGAGCATGCTAAAATGAGCGAGTGCAGGGCATCTTACAACATACAAGCATGCTGCAACAAAGGCTAACATGCAAATTACAATGAACAACAAATATGCATTCATCTCAAGCTGGTTTTTAATAACAAGATTTTACAAAGAAAACTGACCTAATTTTATTTAAAGATGAACAAAGGTGTTCATTTAAGCATCCATCTTGTTTATAAGTCAGAAAATTGCCTAAAATAACATCCTAGTAGTCTCTCGTAAAGTTTCATGATTTACAAATCTCATCTACATGTCAAGGCAATGGGCACTGATTCTACCTTATTATCTCCCTTGAATTAATATTCAATGTGATGTAGGATGCACACTGATTCTACCTTATTACCTCCCTTGATTTAATATTCAATTTGATATAGGATGCACACTGATTCTACCTTATTATCTCCCTTGAATAAAGATTCAATGTAATGTAGGATGCCAAACAATTTATTTATTACAATGTACATGTATCAAAAAAAGAACAAATAATAAGACTGAAATAATTGTTTTATACTGATACCTAAAGGTGGTTGGAAACCAAATTTTGAACTGATTGTTTATGAATCTAAAAGACAACTTCATATAAATCATAAAACGACTTAAAATTTGACAACATCCATGGGAAGCTTTATTAATGTATAGGTTACATTAGAAATGGAGACAGAATTAATTAATAGCAACTATTTTAATGGGTAGCCAACAATCAACAGTGGAATACCGGCAGAAATTTCACAAGTTTATGATTCAAATTTATGACAATTTGCAGCTTTGTCTCACTATAAGGCTGATTGATCATTATAACATAGTTCATGTTATAAGGTGAGTAAAACCATGGGGATCCAATTTTATATCATTTACCTCATTATAAGGCAAACTCACTATAAGATCCTTCATTATAACACAGTTCCTGTTATAAAGCGAGTACAACCATAGGGATCCCATTTTAAAAAAGTAATAGCAATCTGAATAATGTACCTCATTATAAGGCAATCTCACTATAAGGCCCATCATTATAACACAGTTTCTGTTATAAAGCTGGTATGGTCACAGATCCCATTTCATTATTCAGCAGATTTGTCTGCAACATCATTATAAGAGTTTCAGTATAAGACAGTATAGCCAATGACTAACATACAGTGTTATAATGAGGTCCCATACAATGTGTTATAATGAGGTCTCATACACAGTGTTATAATGTGGGTGTGCTGTACATAAGCAGGTAAATTTATGATACTAATAAAGAATGGTAACTAAATTAAACAGGTGCTTGCAAGCATTGTAGCATGGGACCAACTTTTCACATGCATGCAATTCATTTTACAGTAAACAGAAACACAGTACTGTAGATATAAAACAGACAATAATTATCAGTAATTAGTGAAACTTTTATATTCATGATGTACCTGTGTATTACACTACATTTCACTGGTTGTACCATTTAAAAAAATAACATAACCCAATCATAAACAAACTTCTTAACTAAAACCTAGGGGCATAGAGTTTTTAAATCAAAATAGATTTCTTTTTAAATACTGGTAAACTTCTATGGTCAGTTTTGAGTTGGGAAACTGAACACAAAATATATATTTACATCAGTGCAAAAGGGCGATGAAGAATGGAGCCCTCATGTCAAGTGGAAAAACAATGGACTCTTGATTGTACATGAATAGTATTGTTGACCTAATAACATAAAGCTGTAACATGCATGCATACTTACCGATAGGATCCATTCTGGGCTTGTACATCAAAGCTAACAGTAGTAAGTCAAATAATGTTATACCATCAGTAACAAAAAAAGAATTGGTAAACAATCTAATGGCCTGAAACTCAAATTCCACTTGAACTACGTAAACGGCTTAATGAAATCGTAAGAATGTTTCCATACATTGAGATATCTGTCTTAAAAAGTGTTCCACAGAAAGTTCTGCACGACCAACAAAAGGACTAAATAACAATGGCACTGCAACAAAAGGACTAAATAACAACGGCATTGCAACACAAGTAGGTTATTTAGTGCCAAGTCAAATGGAGTAAAGTGCCTTGCCCAAGGTCACAAATGCCTTGCCCAAGGTCACACTATGCTCTGTGCCCAATCTAAAGTATGATGGAAACAATAAAAACAATGGAAACAATAAAATACTGCACCATGACCATGACCCTGAAGAGAGGACATGCAACCTTCAAGTGCTGATGTACATGTATACAAAGCTACAGCCCTTAGTCTCTCAAACAGATTTACAGTTATGGAACAGAAATTAAAGTCTGATGGATAGACTGACAAACTTGAATGTATACAAAATTATTTCAACCACTTTTCTTTGAACATACCGAAGAAAATAGCATGAAAAGAATATAATGACACCTAATCTTTGGAGTCAAAGAAACCAGTGGATCAGTAGTTAAATCATGCCATCGGATCAGCCTACTTTGGGTTAACTGTCACAGAGTGTCCCTGGGCAAGACATTTTACTGCCTCTGATCGGAATAACCTTGAAGTCTTGGTTTACTTTAATCCACGCTTTAAGCACCACTCAAACTCAGGTGTCCATCATATTATGATGTCAAAAATATGACATCACTTGTTACTAAAAATTATCCTAGCGTGATGAAATGTGTGTAAGGTGGAATGTCAAATGGCATATATTCTGTCTCTAGCGTGATGAAATGCGTGTAAGGTGGAATGTCAAATGGCGTATATTCTGTCTCTAGCGTGATGAAATGCGTGTAAGGTGGAATGTCAAATGGCGTATATTCTGTCTCTAGCGCGATGAAATGCGTGTAAGGTGGAATGTCAAATGGCATATATTCTGTCTCTAAAAAGATGATACACCAGAAGAAGGATTATATAAATCTAAAACTTCAATAGCAGTCCTGTGAAAAAAAAATGCTCACGTCATTGAAAAGTATATGAGAACTTGATCAATTTTTAGTTATATATAACCTTCTATGAAGAAAAAAACCTGAAACATACATTTCTTTCTGTATTTCAAATAAGAAAAATAGACACAGGTTCATTTGGCCTTAAGACCATGTCAGTTTAAATAGCAATGATTGAATGACAAAGGACAGACGATTCATAATGGATTATGCATAATTGATAAAGTACCATACTACAGGTTCACTTGTCTTTATGACCAGGCGAGTTTAAATCTAGTAATGACCAGGTTCTTGCTATTTTTAATAAAATGAGTTTAATGGTAAACACAGCTGGTTGGGAAAAAATGGGTCATGCCAACTAGATGCGTGTTATCTCAGGGTCCATGCACAATGGGCACAGATGATTACAATTGATAGGTATCTCAAATTTAGGTAAATGATAAATATCAGGCAGATAACGTACACACCACCCAATCTTTAAAATACGCATACAATTCATTGAGAATCTAATGTGTTTTTATGGCATAATGTGAACATGCAATCATTGTTCAGCCGGGTTTATTCCAAAAGGTGACAATTTACTGGGAAAATTACCAATATTTGGAAAAAATCTAACAAAGCAAGGTTTGCAAACAAAATGGAAGATTTTGCATATTCCGATAGCTATTGGTGCAATTTTTATAGAGACTGGCATATAACCAACAATCACAAGTTGAATAGACTTTACAACAAGGTACATAAACCTTTCATTTAATAATTATTAGCAAGTAATAACTTATATCTAGATCTAATCAAACTGTATTTATTAATAAGGCCATATGCTCCATTATTATTTATTTTTAACAACTGTAATCTTTTAAAATTCTTCTGAATCAGAATTTCATATACGAGAACACCTGAATAGATCAGTTTTAACAGGAATCTATGTCCATGATTTCTCTCTCTACTACAGAAAACAAAATCTTCTGAAAGGCAGTATCAACTTAATTTTATTTAACCTCCTTCAGGGAAACTTCTATTGTACGTCAAGGTCAAATGCAACACTCTGATTTGTAAGAATAATTAAAGTCAGGAAACTCACTTTCTGCAGTAAGTAAAATATTTAATAATTCACAATACTGTTAACAGGTATGCAAACAAAGGAGAAAACACAATCTGCATGAAAAACTGTCCACAATGCAATTAATAACTCAAGGTCTGATATACATGTATGCAATTTACACTAATTGTTTCAGAGTGTGTGTGTGTGTGTGTGTGTGTGTGTGTGTGTGTGTGTGTGTGTGTGTGTTATTAAGACTAACAAATTAAGTAAATTCATGTGGATGGAAAAAGAGATTCATTGCAACAATCAATAAATTTATATATTTCATCATAAATGCTGAATTATATTAACATAACAATATATCAATTACACAATGGTAATGTTTTTTATGCTTTTTCTGCATCAATTTTGGGTAAAAGAAAATTATTTTAGTGTAATTATCATCGCGTTTACAAAGCAGATCTTAACTGTGTTCAATGTGTAAAGCAAGTGAATTTTGTCAATTTCAAGACAACAAAAAAGGACCAAAGATGGAAGGCCAACTGATCTAGAACAAAACTGACTCATTAACCTAAAACAAAGCTATAAATACAAACCAAATGTTCTTCAAATATATTCACAACCTTGACATAAGGGATGTTCCATTTAAATACAGATGGTACCCAGAGAAGGCAGTTTTTAAAAAAATATATGCCAGGGTACTTGGAGTTTACAGAGTTCATATGATTAATAAGAAATTTCTAAATTGCATCTATGGGTAAGCATCCCATTTTAAAAGTGCCTTTCCTGGGTCCCATGTATGTTTTAATGGAACAGCCCTAAGATACATACACCAACAAACAAACAATACTTCATTATGAATTACTAACACCTATTTTTACAGTGCCAAACAAAATTACTATTTTAATTTTCAATTTCAAAGATGAACATGTTTCACATACAAAGAGGCATTAATCTTCTGGCAATAAAGGCCTATTTTGGAGATATACAAGGTTCCTCTACATGCTTACTGTCTAGCACTATGTCATGGTGTTGGCCTATGTCTGGTGTTGGCCTATGTTTGGTGTTGGCATATGTCATAGTGTTGGCCAATGTCTGGTGTTGGCATATGTCATGGTGTTGGCCTATGTCTGGTGTTGGCCTATGTCATGAAGTTGGCCTATGTCTGGTGATATCATTTCTTCCTCCACATACTATCTTAAAATTCACTTTGCATGAAATTTACAATTCAAGACTTTTGCTATTCAACTGCACAGACTTAAATCTTATTTAAAAGCACAGTTGAACTTTGTGTAATAGATTTTTGCTGATGGTTTTGGGTGAAAGCACACATTTTTTGCATTTTGATATGAACTGAAAAAATGAAAGCTTCCCTAAGTATTGCTCTTAAAACTTAAAAGTGTTCATATCATTTTGTCAGTCTCTTCTTTTCATCAGACTTTAGCCAAAAGGTCAAAGGTTAACAAAGATATAAAGTCCTGATAGGCCACATTTTTGATCCCTTTCTTCTTTATAACACCTCAATTAATAGTCTGCCATTGCTGTATGTAAACGCTGCAAATTACAAGAATAAGATGATCAATTTATAGCTATTGTGTAACGATACTTATTCAGATCACTAATCACCCAGCATGCATCACTGCATCAGTTCTTGTACCAGTAAATGGTTAATGATAGTTTTATGTAATGAGTGGAGCATTAGACTTTATTTCCTCTCATAATTTTCAGCAATGGCAGACTTCAACTGTACAAATGATAATTGCAAAAGATGTCCTTGAAAATGGTCAATTGTCCTATTGTAGGTAGAATCACACAATCATATGCAAATCTTGAATTCTGGCTATAACTTAAACAATCTGCATACAAAAACAATATGGTACACAGAGCAATATGTTTCATGAAGCAAATTTGGCGATTCCTTAAATCTGCAACAAAATTCTTATGTATGTACATCAGACCTTGCTATACAACAGACATGCATTATTTTTTATGAAATTTACCACAAAAATTCCTTGGTACCATCGACACTGAAGGGCAGAAGTGATATTGACAGTTACCATAGCAATATAAATGTACTATAATTGTCAAATATGTCATTGTATATTTATTAAATAAAAAGTCATGATCTATAGAAAATAAGTTGGACAAGATGTTTATATTTTCCAACATTTTTGTCTATCCAGTGTTACGATATTACATGTAAATGAATTCATGATTCCAAAATGATATATAGACAATTTCTTTAAGAACTGTTTTTTTCAACAATCAGGTTTATTTTTACATCAATATTCTGGTACAGATTAAAAATTTACTTACCTAGTAAATAAGAAAGAGGTAAACTGTCACAGAATTTCTTTGTCACATAATCTTTTACTTCTAAACTGTTGATATGCCTATCACACTTTTCAAAAACCTCATTTTACAACTAAACCAAACAATGACTGTTCCCTAATACCCCAGATATCTCTGATTGACTTTTTCACCATCTGCTACTGAAGGTCATGTCATATGACATGAACAGTGAAACTCAATAAGAATGGACAAAACTTTTTTGAAAGATCGCAATGTGTAGAATGCTTGAAGAAAGAATGCTAAAACAACACGTACTAGATGCAAGCTTAAAAGCAATAATTTAGTAAGAAATTAAAAAGAAACCATACCGAATGACAAAGGGTCATCAGACACTGCTATGACCCTCTGCAACATTTTATGTATATCTAAAATGCTACACAAAACTCGATAACTACTGAAGATGGGGCAATATATTCTGGTGCCTTTACATTATCTGAAATGCTATACAAGACTCAATAACTACTGAAGACGGGGCTATACAAGACTCAATAACTACTGAAGACGGGGCTATACAAGACTCAATAACTACTGAAGACGGGGCTATACAAGACTCAATAACTACTGAAGATGGGGCTATACAAGACTCAATAACTACTGAAGACGGGGCTATACAAGACTCAATAACTACTGAAGATGGGGCAATAAATTCTGGTGCCATGAGGCATGAAAAATGAAAGAAACCTACAAGCTACCTAAAACCAAATGTTTGATGGAATACACTGATCTGATGATAGAATTTACTTTGGTGGCACTTCAATTCATTGAATGATGAAGGGATCCCAGACCTGCCAACCCTAACAAAACCTTCTCAGTATGGTAGTCATGTTTTTACATAAGTTGGACCAGTTATCACTAAGGTATAATGAAATATCAGTAAATACTCAAAAGTTTTTAAAGTTGACTTGAACCTTAATTACCTCCGATACAGATTCACAAACTGCAACTCCAAACTTCATGGAGCAGCTTAATGGCTTCTCAATCTGACTTAATCCTTATACAAAATGTTCACTTAGGCCCAATGCCAATCATCATTCAGGCAATTAAAAATTGATGTCCACTAAACATGACACAACTACCCTTCCTGACCTTTTACCCAAGAATCTGAATATTCCCTTTCTTCCTGTACTGTAAGAAATGTTGACTACCGTGATTTTGCTGCAAACAATTGTATTTCTGTAATTTGTTATTTTAATCCTTAATTCTTCTATTTTAAGGGTCATTTCTAAAAGACTTAAAGCAAAATTATACAAGTAGGCTGGTCTTGGTTCCAAGGGAGGATCACTATTCATTGTGACTTTAAATTTATAGTTTGTTAAATCCATAGGTATCACCAAAATTGCAAACTCCACACCGTGAAAAAACTCATTTACAATATCTGACGAAAATAAAAATATTTCATACTTGTAATTTTCCTCCAGATTCTGCTTGAATATTCTCTTCAGCGGATCAAATAAACAAGGTGAGCACAGGTATATGCCACAGTTGATTGTTGTACTGATGAAAGTTTCTGGCTTCTCCACATAATGTAACACCTGTAAAATAATGTAACACCTGTAAATGAATCTAACACCTGCAAAATAATGTAACACTTGTAAAACAATCTAACACCTGGAAAAAAATGTAACACCTGGAAAACAATCTAACACCTGGAAAATATTGTAACACCTGTAAATCAACTTAACATCTGTAAAATAGTTTAACACCTGTGAAATAATGTATAACATCTGAAAAGGAGACATAAAAATTGTCAATAAAGACTGATATCATGAATGCATTTTGAAAATTACATTTCTTAATAATTGTAGCAGGAAGAATCGATTTCCTGCTATCTTATGGGAACGCATAATCCAGCTTAACCAATTATCTTGAATTTGAGTAAACTTTACTCACCACTATGACTGGAGTGATGACCTTTCAGTTTCTCTTCCAAGTACAGTCACTTTTCAATTGATAATACAGGTACTTTTATCGGTATGTAGGACATTGTTAATTGTGTGCGTGTGAGTTTTAGATTCTAAATATAGCTTTAAAAAATTAATTATATCGCGACAAAGTCTGAAGTATGGCATTTTTTAGTGATGTCTAGCACTAGGGCAGCATGTTGAAGACATGGAGTATCATATCCCACCCAGTCACATTATCCTTACACTAAACCGATGAGTCTTAGTACTAACCTCTTAATGCTGAGCACCAAGCAATGCAGCTGTTAGTACCATTTTTATAAGTCTTTGTATGACTCAGTCAGGGTTTTAACCCACAACCTGCCACATCTGAGGTGGACACACTAACCACTTGGCCACAAGAGCAGTTGTTTTTTATCTTGTTGCGGACATACTTTTTTAATGAAATCTCTGCAAAGGCAGTCACAGGGAATACAGGATTATGGCCCATTGTTTATACTGATGTACATTTAGCTAAAGTTGTACAGTCATAATCACTTGAATCTTAAAACTCGTCTCTAGTTAATTAAAGATTTTATGGGCTTAAAATATGGCGAAAGAAAAAAAATCTTCATCATCATATATAACAGGTGAAATTTTACTTGAATGATTTGCAACAAAGGTCAAAATTACCCATAAGCAAAATGTCATCCAACTCCTTATCAAGCTTAGTCTCAGAACATGCTGTAATACAGTTTATCTTATTGATTGGCTATGTAAAACCAATTAATGCCAATTAACAATAAATTTATCTAACATTAGGTACGAAATGTGAAATTCAAAAATATTTTTGGAAATATCAGTTATCTCAATAACTATACATAATTTCATGCTCATTAGTTTTTTTACAGAATTGGTTCCAAAATGTTTGTATTTATTTTTTAAAATAATGTTAATTCCACACAATGCTTTGCTGAAAGACCCAGAGTAACAATTTTCACATCAAATTAATCTTCCTTTACTCTGTAAAAAATTAATATCTCAAAATACATTTTTTAAATATACAGTTAAGTAGGCCATGCTATATGTACTTTGCTACATCTGAGGTTCAACTGCAATCAACACAGACCTTGATGTGGTCATATAATATACCAGAAGATAGTGTTGTTCCGATTATCGATTATAATCGATCATCAGTTGGTTGAGCAGATAATCGATTGTGAACTCCATGATCGATTGTGTGTAAAGGGAGACTACTTTTTAAGTGTATGCAAAGCACAAAGGTTAGTAAAACTCCCAGCCACTAAAGTTGACCTGATATTTATTAATTCCCTTCACAACTACAAATATGAAACCTTATGATTCATAATTAGGAACATATAGTTGTTAAATTATTGAGGAAATAAATTTAAACACATTTTGTTGATTTGTTTCAGTTAAAAGTGCAACATCTTTTGTAGTATTTATAAACAGTGACAAACAAGAAAAACATATCTTCTTATATTTTAATTATTAGACACATCACATGTGAACGAAAGAATTTGGGTGGGGGATTGTAGCAGTATTTCAGTTACATATGTCTGATCAGCCATTAAAAGTTGCGTTCATTTAACAAAGTTGTAGAAGAAAAGTAACACATAATGAAATATTATTGTCAGGTTGAAGTATACATGTCATTAAAAAAGATTACTCCTGTACATTTATAAACATATTGAACTCTTGATCAAAGATATAACTGTTTAACAAAAATTAAAATTTGCTCTTAGTAACCGATTATAATCGATGATTAGTTGGTTAATGGAAACCGATTATCGATTATGAATTTCTGACCGATTCCCATCACTACCAGAAGATCACTGTTTCTAATGATTACTATCAACACAGACCTTGATGTGGTCATATAATATACCAGAAGATCACTGTTTCTAATGATTACTATCAACACAGACCTTGATGTGGTCATATAATATACCAGGAGATCACAGTTTCTAATGATTACAATCAACACAGACCTTGATGTGGTCATATAATATACCAGAAGATCACAGTTTCTAATGATTACTATCAACACAGACCTTGATGTGGTCATATAATATACCAGAAGATCACTGTTTCTAATGATTACTATCAACACAGACCTTGATGTGGTCATATAATATACCAGAAGATCACAGTTTCTAATGATTACAATCAACACAGACCTTGATGTGGTCATATAATATACCAGAAGATCACTGTTTCTAATGATTACTATCAACACATATCTTGATGTGGTCATATAATATACCAGAAGATCACTGTTTCTAATGATTACTATCAACACATATCTTGATGTGGTCATATAATATACCAGAAGATCACCGTTTCTAATGATTACTATCAACACAGACCTTGATGTGGTCATATAATATACCAGAAGATCACTGTTTCTAATGATTACTATCAACACATATCTTGATGTGGTCATATAATATACCAGAAGATCACTGTTTCTAATGATTACTATCAACACAGACCTTGATGTGGTCATATAATATACCAGAAGATCACAGTTTCTAATGATTACAATCAACACAGACCTTGATGTGGTCATATAATATACCAGAAGATCACTGTTTCTAATGATTACTATCAACACAGACCTTGATGTGGTCATATAATATACCAGAAGATCACTGTTTCTAATGATTACTATCAACACATATCTTGATGTGGTCATATAATATACCAGAAGATCACTGTTTCTAATGATTACTATCAACACATATCTTGATGTGGTCATATAATATACCAGAAGATCACTGTTTCTAATGATTACTATCAACACATATCTTGATGTAGTCATATAATATACCAGAAGATCACTGTTTCTAATGATTATAATCAACACAGACCTTGATGTGGTCATATAATATACCAGAAGATCACTGTTTCTAATGATTACAATCAACACAGACCTTGATGTGGTCATATAATATACCAAAAGATCACTGTTTCTAATGATTACAATCAACACAGACCTTGATGTGGTCATATAATATACCAGAAGATCACTGTTTCTAATGATTACAATCAACACAGACCTTGATGTGGTCATATAATATACCAGAAGATCACTGTTTCTAATGATTACTATCAACACAGACCTTGATGTGGTCATATAATATACCAGAAGATCACTGTTTCTAATGATTACTCCTAACAAACTGCGCTGACCTATATCTGCTGGTAGACTATGCAACTAATTTGGCTGTGCACTGTTTGCAGTTGGGATAGGCTAGAGAAATAAGTATGTACAGAATCAAAGAAAATTGTAATTAATTAATTCCAAAGGCTTCCAATTGATTCCTGTAGATGTTCATTTTCTCGACAGTACTCGTGTAATAATTAATGTAATCCGTAATAATATAGGGTGTTCTTTGCATGGCTTATGCATTGACATAATTGCAGCATATTAATATCGTTCCATGTTATGATTTACTGTTTTGAATTTCATCAGTTATTCAGAACATATCACTTGGGATTGCACTCTCATGCCATACCAAATTACCTTTGAATTTCTGTATATCTGTTTGTCTGTCTGTATGTATGTATCTATGTACACCACTCCCTCAATTACACTTGCCCTGATAACTCGTGAACATATAATGCTGGGTCAGACAGGGATCCCATTATTTTAAACAAAAAATATACTCCCAAAATTGATCCATATTTCTAAAAAAATAATCAAAATTGGTAACTGAAATGTTGATACATCGCTCATTTTATAGTAAAAAAACAGTAGATATGAAATGGAAATTTTAATTAAATCTTTGAAACTATAAACTTTTAACAAGAAGTCATATAATTGATTACATTTCTTTCCAAATAACATTCTTAATACACCGCCTTAAAAAATATTTAAGGAAATTTTGATCCATGAAAATGACACTTACACCTAATGTAGGCAGAAAATGAATATTTAAGTGCCAATTAAATAATTTTTTTTAAGTGAAATTTGTGTTTTAATTTATTCTTTTATTTCCACTTAAGTATAATCATCATGAATGCAATGTGCATTAAAACATCTACCATAACAGCTATGTCGACGTGTTTGTCTGAGAACACTAAATTAAAAGCTGGCTTCCTTTGTATTATCACATTAATTATGTCTTTTGAATCAAATAAAGGAGGTAGAATGAATTAACAAAAGTTGAATGGCATGGCATGCGAATCCTAATAATATATTTAAAATCTAACCCCACCCCACCCACCAGTTTGAATGTTGGGTGAACTCACTTCGGTTGATGAATCAAACAATATTATAAACGTTATTGTGTATGTAGCAAACTACCTTAAATTAACCGACTCCTTCATAACTGTTATCAAATATAGCAAGGCAACCAAGCGAAATGAATACTTCGTAAAATAAAGAGCTCAATTTCACAGATATGGACCATTGTGGGAAAGCAATTTTCAAAGAATTCCTGAACTGGCACTTAGATATATCCTCAAGAATGATAAGAAGTTTCACTTACTTTCAATGAAATTGCAACATCAGTACTGTTCTAATTGAACAATACAAAAAATTTAGTTTCGACATAAATGAATGTGTCACGAAATAAATGTCACTAGTTTTGTTTGGTGGTGTATCAACAGATAGTTTAGTTCCTGGATAATTTAACTCCTGACTTGGCAGTATCGTATTAAATACCATTCCAGGAACCAGACTAATCAACAAAACAAAAGCAGTGACATAATACACAGATGCTAACCCTAATACACAGATGCTAACCCTAATACACAGATGCTTTTACATAGAGCTGTACCGATTAATCGCCCGTACGCGTAATCGGGCCAATTATTAGCACAATCGGTATAATCGGGTATCGGCAAAAATAATCGGTGCCAATGCAAATAATTTTTTAAATAACCAATTTTTACTGATAAAAGTTGTATATACAGTCGCGTTTTGACTGACCATAACTTAATCCTTTGTAACACTAGAGCTCGGGATAAATGCAGTATGCAAACAAGTTGCTCATTAACTAACACTACTGTATAGTCGAATAACCATATATCAAAATAAACACATCGAACCATCAATTAATCTTTTGTAACAAAGAGATTGCTCTAATAAAGTATTTAAAAAGAATTTATCTTGCTGCCAGTTGTGCGAAATTTTCAACTCCAGCGTCCGGTAACATTTGTAAACTGCAGTAAACCAGACTAAAGTACATGTCGCTAACCGCCATTGTAGTGCCAAAGTCATGTGAATAGCCAGTAAGATTAACATCAAAGGGAGTAATGATGGATATATACTCAGGCAATTTTGAGGTTTGTTTTTTCTTTATCTTTATGAAAACTCACAAAACACCGATAGTCCTTATGTCCCAGTGAGAAATTGTTTGAAAGGGCTTCAGTGTAGGTTTGAGTACGTCGTCTGTCTTTCAGTTAATCCGTAATGCCTGGAGGGTGAACGAACTCATTGTCTTTAATACTAGTAAGTGAGAATCATTTCCGGATTTTTTAAAATCTATATGAGAAATTTAGCCTTTATTATTACCACGCTGCGTGAAGATGTAAATTATACCGGTTGTGTCCCTTGTACACTCAAAATATTACCTCATTTTGTAGGATCACTTATATCATTGAAAATGAGTAATTCGTGAGAGGTGATTCATAGTAAATGAAACAGCTATTACAGATTAGCTGAAATTTTATCTGAAAGAATACACTTTGGTCGAAACAACGAATAAAGCAAAATCTGCAACTAATATATTTGGGAATAAAAAAGGATTTAAGTGACGCTATGCACACTTTGCACTGCGTAAGTACTGTACATTATAGTATATGGTCTCCCTGGTAAACTCGACCGACCCGCGAATTATGAAGGCTGTATTTTACCTTTATGTAATTTCGTGTTGTGGAAATCAGAAAATATACACATGCAAAATAATAACAAAATCAATAATAAATAGTACTTTATAAAAGTTTAATAATTTTCGGGTCACCGAAAGTTACTTTTTTAACATGCCTATGTCTTAGAACACGGATATTTTTGTCCCAAGATGTACTGCTGTTACAATAGACAACAAAAACACCTAAAACCTGTAAAGTTTTGACATTGGCCCACGGATAAGCCCCCCCCCCCCATTCCAGGCCTTTATTGTTTTCTAAATTTATTAGCTTATACCTGAGTACATAATATGATAATCAAATAATTGGTCTCATAATCGGTATCGGCAATTTTGATAATCGGCTATACGCGGTATCGGCATAATCGGCAAAAAGTGACATCGGTATAGCTCTACTTTTACATACACATGGTGGTTGAAACAATCTTTCACATGTTGGAAAGTTTGAAGAAAAAAATGTTATTTATACAGAATAACAAACAGTTTCATTAAAAAAACAGTGCATTATTAACAATAATTATCAACACGATAAACAGTGCATTATTAACAATAATTATCAACATGATCGTAAAAACAGTGCATTATTAACAATAATTATCAATATGATTGTAAAAACAGTGCATTATTAACAATAATTATCAACATGATTGTAAAAACAGTGCATTATTAACAATAATTATCAACAAGATTGTAAAAACAGTGCATTATTAACAATAATTATCAACAGGATTGTAAAAGGAGCATTCAGACGTTAAACAGCAGATTCTTTTTTAAAACTGTTTTCTCGATGTATAAGCAAACTTGTTTCAATTTTTGGAGATCCCTTGGTAACTTGTACCCTCGCTTATAGTGTGGACCCTGTTGTGCACGAGTTATCAAGTGTATGTATCTGCGTGTATGTGTGTGTATGTGTGTCTGTCTGTGTGTGTGTCTGTGTGTGTGTGTGTGTATGTGTCTGTCTGTGTGTGTCTGTGTGTATGTGTGTGTATGTGTGTCTGTGTGTGTGTATGTGTGTGTGTGTCTGTCTGTGTGTGTGTCTGTCTCTGTGTGTGTGTCTGTGTGCATGTGTGTCTGCGTGTGTGTGTGTATGTGTGTGTGTATGTGTGTGTGTCTGTGTGTATGTGTCTGTCTGGGTGTGTGTGTGTGTCTGTGTGTGTCTGTGTCTGTGTGTGTGTGTGTGTACAGGAGGATTATTGGTAGTTTAGCACAATCCTGGTTTTATCTAAATTATATAAACTATTACTCATTGCAAAGTCAGCTCACAAACAAATATCTAACAACATTTTTAAAATCAAACCTCAGAAGTGTCCTTGTTTTCTGCTATACAGCCATAGTTCATGGACTGCTGCCTTGTTGCCTGAAAATATTAATAATAATAATAATAATAATAATAATAATAATAATAATAATAATATTAGTAATAAAATAATAATTATTTTAAAAAATATTAATAATAATAATAATTTAAATAATAATAATAATAAGAATAATATTAACATTAATAATAATAATAATTTAAATAATAATAATAATAATAATAATAATAATAATAATAATAATAATAATAATTTTTAATACTGGAAAACAATATCTTTGTTAAATGTATCATGTGTGTTGTTTAGAAAGGGAACAGAATACAATACCTCTGTGCCAAGAATAGTACAAAATGTTCCAGTTGGTCTGTGTTTGTGAAATTCAAGCATCTCCATGAGAGGGAAGTCTCCACATACATCAGAATTCATCACAAAAAAATACTCTGGATTTCCCATCAGAATTTGGTCACGAAAATGGTAAATTCCTCCAGCAGTGCCAAGCGAAGTGTACTCTTGCAGATATCTGAAATGTTTCAAAAAAATATAAGTGATAAGACTTTGCAAGAATTTATTTTTGTAATTCTTAATATTTAGGTGTAATTGAATTTAGCAAATTTACTATAAATGGAACATTTTTTGCACCATAATAAAAAAAAAACAATTTGTATTTGTTTATCTTGTTGGTTTTAACAGCATTTGATTACATTGTTGGTTTTAACAGCATTTGATTACATTGTTCACATTTGAATACATTGTTGACATTTGAATACATTGTTGGCATTTGAATACATTGTTGACATTTGATTACACTGTTGACATTTGAATACATTGTTGACATTTGATTACATTGTTGACATTTGATTACACTGTTGACATTTGAATACATTGTTGACATTTGATTACATTGTTGACATTTGATTACATTGTTGACATTTGAATACATTGTTGGCATTTGATTACATTGTTGACATTTGAATACACTGTTGGCTATATCATGTCATGAAAATGTGAGCTAAGTGCCTTTTCAAAGGGCATGATGGGAAAACTGATCCAGTTTTCATGTTTGTGTAGCTAATTCATAATTAAAAAGCTCAGATCGCTACAAAATGAGTTACCATTCATTTGTCAATGAAACTGGATTCATTTTCACCCTGCTGACTACAAGCCAACTCTCTCTTTCACAGGTTAGTGTGGTGCTATCTTATGCCATTAACTGGCCCTGCACTGTATACATTCAGATTCAGAAAAGGCTGAACCATAATGATAACACATATAAATAATACATGTACACCATGTTCACACTACATGCCACTTTATCAATAGTTCATTAAAAAAAACTTACTTCTGTATGTAATTACACAATACATTAAAAAAACTTACTTCTGTATGTAATTACACAATACATTAGAAAAAACTTACTTCTGTATGTAATTACACAATACAATAAAAAAAACTTACTTCTGTATGTAATTACACAATACATTAAAAAAAACTTACTTCTGTATGTAATTACACAATACATTAAAAAAAAACTTACTTCTGTATGTAATTACACATTACATTAAAAAAAACTTACTTCTGTATGTAATTACACATTACAGTAAAACTCTGGACTATAACTTAGAAAATGTAAATAAAGGAAGCAACATTTTGGGGGATTTTTTTGCATAATGGCTTCTGTAGCATCTTTGCCAATGCGTCAATTATTTAAACTTATAAACAATAAGACAATCAGGTGTGGTATTTCTTATAATTCAAACTTCAATGATGCTGACAGACTGCTGTTTTGATGTAAATATGTTCTTGTTTAGAAACAAAACTATTTGGAAAATTAATTTCCATAGACAACAAAGATTTTGATTTTACTTTATCTACATTGTTACGTGCTTAGGCTCGAATAAACAGTAACATAGAAAGAGTGAAAATAACAAGCTTGTAAAAACTTAATTATTGAGCAGAACTATTTTCCAGAGAAGAAAAATTAACTTAACAGTTTTAGGAATCAATTCCAAAATTAATCCAAAAATAATTCAAAATATAATCCAATGAAGAAATTGCAAAAGTCCTGGTAATAAAATGTCCAAATAATTCCCAGTTCAAATCTTAGTGAAGCATACAAAATGGAAGACAATGTCACGTGATGATGTCAGTTCTTGGTAATGAAATTCAATGAGCACAATTATTTTCCAGATAAATAACAAAATAAATCCTCTTGATCCAAATGAATTAAAATAATTTCCAGTACAAGGTAATTTAAAATAACTCAAAACGACACAACTTAATATTCTAACAGCCCAACATTTACTAAATAGTTCGCTCTCAAAACATAATTTATATACCTGTTTTTACGTAAACAAGAAAGAGGTCACATGATCTTCTAGAATCTTTAAGAACAAATTTACGTTCAAAAAAATCTCATACACACAATATGACCCAACTAAAAATAGAAAGAAGTTTATAACAAAGCTCCATAATGTCCTTGGAATCAACCAATCATTTTAAAAGCTTGTTTACAACTCTGAAGCCAGGTCAGAAATGAGGTCAACACCTGGTGTTTATTTGTAAAGTACAGGTCATCTCCTAATGAATGAATCTTAAACTTAAAATGACAAATTTGAATCTGACAAACAATTAAAATAAAAAATAAATGACTCAAATCAAGTACATGTAACAATATTGTATCTACACTTCAAAACACCTTAATGTCAATCATCTGATTCAAGTATTATGACTATGTTTTAAACATTGTAACAGAAAGAAGCAAAATCAACAAGTTTAGTAAAATAAACAAATAATTTAGGTCCTTCAAATACAAAATGAAATTTCAAAATACACAACTGTAAATTAAATCACAAATTAATCCTAATATTTTTATCACAAGTCCAAAAATATATTCTTCTGACTTAGCTTAAATAATCATGAATGCCATGATAAGCTAAACTAAAATTCCTTGTTGCTACTAATTCATCCAGTAACAGTTGAAACATATCTGCTTACAGCCATCTAATGTCAAGCACATTTTATGAAACTTCATGCCAAAAATAAAAACAGCATAAAGTTTGTTTGTGTTTTACATCACGATGAAGTCAACTGGAATCAAATTCAATAATATTTTAATAGTTGTGAAGTTCAAATGATTAGAACATTCATTGATATGCTATGAAAAAGTTTACCTGACTTGGACTGGGAATTCATGATTTTGTGTTACATTCATTGACATGGTTTACGGTTGACCAAACTTGGATTTGGAATTCATGATTTTGTGTTACATTCACTGACATGGTTTAATGTTTACCGGACTTGGATTTGGAATTTATGATTTAATGTTACATTCACGGATTATTGTGTTAAATTATTGATGAGGCATAAAGTTTACCCAACTTGGATATGAATTCATGACAGTGGTTTACATTTGATTTTGAATCCATGATTGTTTTACATTCATTGATGTTCTATAACGGATTTACCTGACTTGGATTTGTAATTCATGACATTGTGTTACAGTCATTGATTGATGACTCGGAGGTAGGTTTGTCTGACTTGGATTTGGAATTCATGATTGTGTATTACACTCATTGATGTGGTATAAGGCTTGCCTGACGTGGATTTGGAATTCATGATAGTGTATTACATTCATTGATGTGGTATAAGGCTTGCCTGACTTGAATTTTGAAATTCAAGGCAGTGTATCACATTCATTCATGTGGTACAAGGCTTGCCTGACTTGGATTTGAAATTCTTGGCAGTGTATCACATTCATTGATGTGGTATAAGGCTTGCCGGACATGGATTTGAAATTCATGGCAGTGTATCACATTCATTGATGTGGTATAAGGCTTGCTGGACTTGGATTTGAAATTCATGGCAGTGCATCACGTTCACTGAAATGCAATGAGAAGGTTTACCTGACTTGGATTTGAAATTCATGGCAGTGTATTACATTCACTGAAATGCAATGAGAAGGTTTACCTGACATTCATGGCAGTGCATCATATTCACTGATATGCAATGAGAAGGTTTACCTGACATTCATGGCAGTGTATCATATTCACTGATATGCAATGAGAAGGTTTACCTGACTTGGATTTTGAATTCATGCTGGACATTAATGATAAATTTTGTGAGATCTTCTTGTGCTTGGTAGAATCCTATCAGGATAATCTCCTTCATGTTAGGAACCTGGGAATAATAATAATAATAATAATAATAATAATAATAATAAAAATAATAAATAGCATTTTTAATAACAGAAGTCTTTTGATATTCAACTGCTTTAAAAAGAATTTTCAGAAATACAAGATAGACTATTTCTTCTTTAAATTAACTATTGAGTATTAAAACCATCTCTTAGACTGACCTGAGCAACAAACAATATTTTTTACATTGGCCAATGTGTTGGCATGACCAATGAGATATTATTTTAATATGTGTGCAAAGTTTTATTGCAATCACACAAGTAGTGTGATAGAACAAGGAGTAACAAATTTGTACAGAGAGATGGAGAGACAATTAGATTTACAATGGAGATGGACAACAGGCAAAAGGCTATCTTTTAAATATGTGTGTGTGATTACATATTTAATGTAGTTTTAACAATCCTTCAGTCATATTGTTAAGATGTCTGCAGTGTGGCAGTTTAAAGTCAAGCAATGGGGCATCATGCTGCAGACATGTAGCATCATGACCCACCCAGTCACATTATCCTTACACCAGGTTTACCAATCCTAACACTAACCTTATAAAGCAGAATGTCAAGCAAGGCAGCTGTTAGTAACATTTTTTTATGTTTTTGGTATGACTCTGCAGGAGATCGAACCCACGATGTCCCACATCTGAAGTGGATGCTCTAACCACTGGGCAACTGGAGCAATCTCTTAGTGGGAAGTGAGACAGCAGTCACGTTTCCATGTTCATGTAGTTTATGAGGAATAGTTATGACAAAATTGTGCAAACTGTTTGAAAGATGGCAAATTCAGACAATCCCACACATAAAAAAATACTGCCAATGAATACTGTTAACTGATCTTTAACTTTTGATCTGAAAAATCAAATAAATATTTTAAACTTCTTGTAATTACTAACATCAATTTATCTAGGGTTCAATATAGGATTTTGAAAAGTGCAGGACATTGGAAAATTTGCAGTCCGAACCCTAAAATTAGGAGTAAAATAACCAACACTTTTTTCATGCAAGAATTAAGAATGCTATTGTTGTGTCACCAATAGATATATCATCAGATTGCCAATGTTTATTCATTGTGAAATATTTAGTATTATAACAAGTGAATTAAAAATTAAAGCAGTTGATAACCATGCCAATTGTGATTGTTTGTGATGTTACAACCATAAGAATTCTCAATGACCCTACCTTACCATTTCTATAATTTTTTGTGTGTTCAGACGCAATCACAGAAGAAATTAATTAAATGTCAAGTCTATATATTTTCTAAGAAGAAAAGAAACTTTAACATTTTCATCACAGCAAATTTCAATCAAAATGTTTCTTGGTTTGCTACTGCATATTTTCCTTCCAGTAATGATGCGATGTGCATAAAGCTAACAATTTTCCACTGTTTTCTTGTTTTCCAATGGACTCTTCTTTTACACGTTTTTTTCCGTGAAACTCTCAGTTGTCTGGTATTGTTTTCTGTCATCAACTATTCTGTCTGTCTGTCTGCATGAGAATTATGCCCATATAAAACCTTCCACCAAGGACTAGAGGTGCGTAATATTACTGGTATACTCTGATCATACATACCAGAATACTTTTTCACTGTACCAATATGTCACTGGCTTTCCTCAGTAAGGAGAAATTCCTGAGTAATTTAATGATATTAAAAGCATGTTTAATTTTTCATTACAAAATAAATAATTTATTTTACAAAACAGTTAACTTAACACAAATTAATTTTAAATATTAGAAATATAATTATATTATTATTGATCCTATTTGACATGTATCATATATGCCAATATGGTGGCCAAATAGAATGCGACAACTGATATTCGTGCCAAATGCAACCAACAGAAAAATACAGATTTTAAAAAGTCATTTCTAACGTGCAAAATATTAATGTGTTAATAACATACATCGGGGCCCCAAGTGGCTGAGTGATCTAAGCACTCTCTGTTATGGATCACTGCCATCTCACCTCTGTCTGTGTCGGTTTGAGTCTCAGATTCTGCCAATGTGGGTATGTGAAAAAGCTTGTCAGTAGCTTCTCATGGGTTGATGGTTCTTTCCAGGGGTTTCCCCCAGTTCTTCCTCCACCATTAATACTTGACGACATGTATAGCCTGTGCTGAAAAATGGTGTTAAACCCTACAACAACAACAACAACATATATTCTGTTTAATACTGTGGATCATCCTAAAGAGAGACAGAGAGTAAGGGACTTAAGATTTTTAACATAAATTTTAAAAAGTTCAGGGTTAGGGTTACCAATAATCACCTAAAGAGTGACAGAGACAGAGAGTAAGGGACTTAGATTTTTAACGTAAATTTAACAATTTTTCAGTGTGCAGTGTGGCAGTTTATAGTGATGTTTAGCACTGGGGCATCATGTCACAGACATGAACCATGATGTCCCACCCAGTCACAATATCCTGACACCAGGTCAACAGGTCCTAACACTAACCTCTTAATGCTGAATGCCTAGTTAGGCAGCTGTTAGTACCATTTTTGTAAGTCTTTGGTATGACTCAGCTGGGGTTCAAACCCACAACTTCCCATATCTGAGGCGGATGCTCTAAGCACTAGGCACTAAGCACTAGGCAAACTGAAGTGGTTTTCAAGTTTGAAAGACACCAATTGCTTTCTGGTTTAATTTTGATATTCTTTTTAAATCTACAAAATGTTTTTTGGTTTCTTGAGTGTGTTTTGTGTTTAGTGGATGCTTACTGACTCTCACTGATAAATATCTTTCCTAGGGGTTGGCACCCTACTTAAAGATTCCCTGCCTACAATATCAATAGCGTAAATAGCAAATTACAGTTTACAGTGTCAACACATTCTTTGTTATTTTTGTTTGTTTGTTTGATTAAGATTTTTAACGTAGCTTTAACAATTTTTCAGTCATATCGCTACGATGTCTGCAGTGAGGCAGTTGATAGTGATGTCTAGCACTGGGGAATCATGCCGCAGATATGTAGCATGATGTCCCACCCAGTCACATTGTCCTGACACCAGAACGACCAGTCCTAACACTAACCTCTTAATGCTGAGCACCAAGCAAGGCAGCTATTAGACTCGGCTGGGAATTGAACCCAAGACCTCCAACTCCAGCAGCGGACGCTCTAACCACTAGGCCACTGGAGTGGTTTGACTTTGTTATTAACATGATTTCTAATGTGAGAACAATATAATCCCAACTTTACAGCTTTGTAATCACCGTTTATGCAAAAATTAACATACACATAGCAATGTCATCTACCAAAAGACCCTTACCATTTAATTTAATGATGTTTCAGCTGAGATATATTATTTTCCTTATGACAATATATAATATAAAAAAATGAAATAACAGGTATAATATGGTGATATATTCCTATAAATCAGCGTATAATCTGATCATTTTTCAACTACTGAAAATAGAAATAAAAAAAATCAGTTTCAGGCTACTGTGCCAGAAAAACATATTGCTGGTACCTAACATGGTCTGTATCGTTACATCAAAGAACCGGATTGCACCAAGCTCTATCAAAGACATTATGTAAAGTTGCCACTTTAAATGTAAACATACGAAAATCACTCAAAAACAAAAGTATATCTGTAATGACACAGAATGGCTGATTTTATCATGATTTACAATTAACATTGGAATTTGTTTACCTCAGGAAAACAAAAAAAAGACCCAAAATGTTGGCACTATTTTTCTAAATAAGATACATGATAAAATGCAAGTGTTTGAAACACCATATAAGAACTAAAATTGTGGCATGTAATGTCTGTCAAATGTGCATGCAATTAGCCTCTTGATCAAATGATTATTATGCATTGACAACTGATTACCGGTAACTGGTGTCTTCATCTCCTAAAATCTGTCCTACAAAGTTTCACTTAACCACATCATAATCACTTGAACTTGCTTGCACACTATATGACTGACACATGCTTTGCTAAAATGAATCAAACAAAAATAAATTTCACTGACAATAAAACTGTGTACCAAGGACTCAACTGTTGAAATTTTCACGCATCTACATGGATTTCAGCATCCTAGAGAAGATAAGAACATCAAATCCAGCATCTTTAACCACAGACTACTAACTATCAATAAGACCTTAACCTACTATCCTCCCATCAAGAAGCAGCATGATGACATCCACTGATGCAAACAGATACTACAAACTTTGAAAAAATCTTTATCAAAAAGATTATATATGACCTCTGTATCTCACATTAGATAGATGCTGGATATAGTAAAAAGTTCTGACAACAGATATTTTAAAAAACAAACTATGCTGACAAAATTTAATCAATAGTTTTGACTGTGTACTGTGATTCTTTTAAATATCCATAAATATTCCAAACTTTTGACACGAAAACACTTTTGGACAATCTTTTCCTGATTTTTTAGGATGGTAGAAACAGTGCGTAATTCATTAATCGCCTGTTCCAACAGAAATACTGTTACACTTTGGTACTAAATGTCATGGGTTAAAATGCTTACATTTAATGCAGGAGGTCATGGGTTCATGGAGGTCATGGGTTCAAACCCCAGTTGGGTAATAACGAAAACTTAACAAAATGCTACTGGCATCGACTCACTTGGCACTCAGAGGTTAGTGTTAGAACTTGATGGCCTGCTCTGATGATTATGTGACAGGGTAAAACATGATGTCTGCAGCATGATGCTACAGTGCTAGACATCACAATAAACTGCCACACTACAGATATCATAGTGATTTGACTTTAAAACTGTTAAAGCTACATTAAGAAACCAACATCATACATGATAAATGTGAAGAAATTTCATACAGTTACAAACCATGAATGTATGGTCTCAATGAACAATGATCCTTCTATGGACACACCCTTCCCCAATGAATGAATGTGGATCCTGTTACATTAGCTTTTAAGTCCAGCTGTAAACCCTGATCTTCCATTGCATAAAGTGATGGCAGCAATGAATCCATGCTGATTGTTCTACTGATTACTTCTAACAAACTGTAAATATCCATGATCAGTCAGAGCATTATGCAACAGAAGATCTGGCTCTGTGGGACTCCAACTCTATGTAAGAAATATGGCACCAATGAAAATGTAAATTACCAAAAGCCAATGAAACTTATAGGCATGAAAGCAGTACAGCTGACTCTCACAATCACCAATTTAAGTGTTTTCATTTAAGCATCATATATAATGAAGAAATAATATAAAATCTGCACCACTGTGCTCGTTGTTATGTCAATGCCTGGCTATATGACTCACATATAATATGTATTAATTTGTTTGAAAATTATGCATACAGAATCATTAGTAGAAAGCTTAAAGATATAATTTGCCAAAGATTTTCCTTAATTTACAACCATTCTATTAGAAAATGACTTTCAATTTACACCAATTTTGATTTATGCTATAACATCATGAATACATCTATGGCATAAAACTGAGTATCAAATGTAAAAGAGATTAATAATACTGATGTTTGTTGCAGGATTACCTTACTAGCTGCCTCTATATGGTGATAAATCACTGGGAACCCAGCAACTGGAAACAATGGCTTGGGCAAATCCAACGAGAGGGGTCTAAATCTTGTACCTGTCATTAACAAAATAAAATAGCAGATCAGCTATTGCCTACAGTATACACATAATGCTATTGCCTACAGTATACACATAATGCTATTGCCTACAGTATACACATAATGCTATAGCCTACAGTATACACATAATGCTATTGCCTACAGTATACACATAATGCTATTGCCTACAGTATATACATAATGCTATATATCGATCACGTTGGTTTACAGCACGTTAGTGAAGAGTGATTTATTCAAAAATCTAGACACCACAGCAAAAACCAGAAACATTAAGATGAAATAATGGAGCCTCTGCAATAAAAACAATTATGAATTTATTCAGTGCAACCTGAGGTGGTGCATGAACAGACAATTAAATAAAAAGGAAAGATATATAAATAAACAGTAGTATAGCATACTAACACTCTCGTGGGTTGTTGGGGGGGGGGGGAGGTACCCCTCTAGTTGACAGTGTTGGGAACTCCCCTTTCAACAATCCAGTTTAAAATGATCGAAACTGATGAATAAAATAACATTGCGTTATTTTTATCATTTATGTTTTTAGTTTTTAAAATCGTTGGTGGGTGGAGGGTGTTACGAAAAAAAAAATCCGACGGTGTGAAAACATAATATTTATAGTGACATAATACATGGTAGGTTTCATCCTCGATATTAAGGTGCTGGTTTCAGCCTGAAATATTTGTTGCTTTAGTATACCTTTCATTGGTCCACCAATAAGAATGATAGTCTTCAAAGCCATTTAGAAATGTCTGAGGTTTTCCACACTGAAATAGTTTTGTTTTCCTGTGAGGAATGTTTGTTTAGGTGTCGCACGTCAACGGAGCGTGTGCCAAGTCACGACATGGTTTCGGAAGTCTATCATATAGACGCATGCAATCGGCACATTCCTTGAAGTTCGTACTCTTTCTGGATATAGAAGTAACTCATTCATTCGGAATAATTTAGGACTTTTCCATCGCATATTAAAAAAGGGTGCAAATGTAAATAATATCAACTTAGAACTGATTTCAGGTATCACGGTACCAATTGTTTTCCATAGACGTCTATCCTAATGTTATGTGAAATAAATATTATATCCTGCCTCAGCATGCATGTCACTCACAGATATAGAGAGCAATGTTAGACTGTCATTTTGACAAGGACAAAAACCGGGTACGATAATGTATTTAGGAGAGATAACTCTGTTGGAACTAAATAGGGGTAAGAGTTATCTAGTCACTTCTTTTCCTTATGATGATTGGGGTTGTTTATTTATTTATTTTTCGTCACATCAAGCTGGCATCATGCACCTGTGATCACAGCTAACTTTCTTGTTTATTTCTGAAGCTCCACTCATTTGGGGTTGTACATTTGGTACCGTTATACCTTCAAGCCATGATTTTATTACATCATAATAACTTGGGCAACATCACAATGACTAGCCATCGTGTACCACTTACAGCCACACCGTATTACAGTGCTCTGGCCCCTGGGACGAATCCATGAAGTATGTTTGCACAGTAGAATACAATTATAATTATTGGTTAATGTATTTCTTGATTTTTCATCATATTAACTACACTAATCCGTCAGAAACAAAGTACTTGTTCGTTGATAAATATCAATCTGTTATTCTAACAACTTATCTCTGTAATCTTCAAGATTATTTACAAGCATCCTTTTATCTTTGAGTAATGCCTTTGAAATGTAAATCTTGTTTATCAGAAGCTACGGGCAGATCATAAAAATGTTTGAAGACGTTTCTGTGTTCACCAACAATTATATATACATATATATATATATATATATATATATATATATATATATATATATATATATATATATATATATATATATATATATATATATATATATATAATGCAAATCTATGTGGGTTTTTTAGAGAATTAGTCACTCCACAAATAGCCAAAGACTTTAGGTACATACATTCATGTCTAAAGTATAACATTTCCCTGAACGTCAAACACAAAATACATGACCATATTGTAAGCTTCGATATTTTCTAGCCTGTTGATCTGCGTAACATCCCTAAACTACTGTCTTGCTAACTACTTACATAAAACTAATTTGAATGATTGTCAGTTTATAAATTATCAGCACATACGTAACCATAAAACTATATAGAGTGATTGTCAGTTTACAAATTGTTAGCACACACGTAACCATAAAACTATATAGAGTGATTGTCAGTTTACAAATTGTTAGCACACACGTAACCATAAAACTATATAGAGTGATTGTCAGTTTACAAATTGTTAGCACACACGTAACCATAAAACTATATAGAGTGATTGTCAGTTTATAAATTATCAGCACACACGTAACCATAAAACTATATAGAGTGATTGTAAGTTTATAAATTATTAGCACACACGTAACCATAAAACTATATAGAGTGATTGTCAGTTTATAAATTGTTAGCACACACGTAACCATAAAACTATATAGAGTGATTGTCAGTTTACAAATTGTTAGCACACACGTAACCATAAAACTATATAGAGTGATTGTCAGTTTATAAATTATCAGCACACACGTAACCATAAAACTATATAGAGTGATTGTCAGTTTACAAATTGTTAGCACACACGTAACCATAAAACTATATAGAGTGATTGTCAGTTTACAAATTGTTAGCACACACGTAACCATAAAACTATATAGAGTGATTGTCAGTTTACAAATTGTTAGCACACGTAACCATATTTTTCTTACAGATGTATAACATTTCCCTGAACGTCAAACACAAAATACATGACCATATTGTAAGCTTCGATATTTTCTAGCCTGTTGATCTGTGTAACATCCCTAAACTACTGTCTTGCTAACTACTTACATAAAACTAATTTGAATGATTGTCAGTTTATAAATTATCAGCACATACGTAACCATAAAACTATATAGAGTGATTGTCAGTTTACAAATTGTTAGCACACACGTAACCATAAAACTATATAGAGTGATTGTCAGTTTACAAATTGTTAGCACACACGTAACCATAAAACTATATAGAGTGATTGTCAGTTTATAAATTATCAGCACACACGTAACCATAAAACTATATAGAGTGATTGTAAGTTTATAAATTATTAGCACACACGTAACCATAAAACTATATAGAGTGATTGTCAGTTTATAAATTGTTAGCACACACGTAACCATAAAACTATATAGAGTGATTGTCAGTTTACAAATTGTTAGCACACACGTAACCATAAAACTATATAGAGTGATTGTCAGTTTATAAATTATCAGCACACACGTAACCATAAAACTATATAGAGTGATTGTCAGTTTACAAATTGTTAGCACACACGTAACCATAAAACTATATAGAGTGATTGTCAGTTTACAAATTGTTAGCACACACGTAACCATAAAACTATATAGAGTGATTGTCAGTTTACAAATTGTTAGTACACGTAACCATATTTTTCTTACAGATGTATAACATTTCCCTGAACGTCAAACACAAAATACATGACCATATTGTAAGCTTCGATATTTTCTAGCCTGTTGATCTGTGTAACATCCCTAAACTACTGTCTTGCTAACTACTTACATAAAACTAATTTGAATGATTGTCAGTTTATAAATTATCAGCACATACGTAACCATAAAACTATATAGAGTGATTGTCAGTTTACAAATTGTTAGCACACACGTAACCATAAAACTATATAGAGTGATTGTCAGTTTACAAATTGTTAGCACACACGTAACCATAAAACTATATAGAGTGATTGTCAGTTTACAAATTGTTAGCACACACGTAACCATAAAACTATATAGAGTGATTGTCAGTTTATAAATTATCAGCACACACGTAACCATAAAACTATATAGAGTGATTGTCAGTTTATAAATTATTAGCACACACGTAACCATAAAACTATATAGAGTGATTGTCAGTTTATAAATTGTTAGCACACACGTAACCATAAAACTATATAGAGTGATTGTCAGTTTACAAATTGTTAGCACACAAAACCATAAAACTATATAGAGTGATTGTCAATTTACAAATTGTTAGCACATACGTAACCATAAAACTATATAGAGTGATTGTCAATTTACAAATTGTTAGCACACACGTAACCATTTTCCTTGTGCTTTTGTTAGGTCAAGGTCATACGTCCTAGCTGATATCATCTTCTCTAGCCAAAGTTCCTATAACCCTACCTACACCTTGGCGAATCAAACAGCTATGTTGGTGCTTTTATTCTAGCGATATATTGGATTTCCTGTGTTGCATCCCTTAGTATGTAATGCCAACTAACAAATAGCATGGTGCATTGTACATCAGCCGAAAACGATGGTGGCAATTAACATAAAGGATACTTTGTAAGTTTAAGATCGAAAGTATGAATATGTGCCAGAGGGAAGCCATTACAGGTCTGTTTGAGTGAACGTAATTTATCCAAACACGTACCTGCACTGGAAAAGTGATTATTTTTTAGTCCATTCAAGTTGCGCTTTCCCCTTGTCTCTATTACGTAGGAACAGTGTTCCAATTTTTAAAAAGTTAATTTTCATTGGATACAGTGGCTTGCTGTAGCCCAGTTCGACCACGCTGATTGGGATGTCATGCGTCATATGAATAATAGTGATAATCACGCACAGACTCATCTTTGTGAATTGGTGTATCCATGTTGAATGCGGGATCACGTTTGAACACTTTATTATAATTTTTATCGTCCAACACGAAGACCACTTCCTACTATCAGACTAGCAGTTTTATTTTTTATTTTTCTTACAGATGTACACCAACCATCTCTGCTAGTTTTTTAAATTTGCAGCTTTATTTATTATTTTACTAACATTAAAGGCATCACTTCAGCGCTGGGTAATTTTACTAGCTGTTGTTTTCGTCGTATTAATCGTGCTAGTCTATCATTGACTGCTGAGAATTCTCTACTATCAACATCACCAACAGCACGAACACTTTTACCACGAATCATAAAATTCGTCTTCTTTTTATCTACTGCTGAGTCTGATTCCATTTTTGTTGTTGTTGTTTGTTTTGTTTTTTTTTCTGTCTAAATACAGCAAACGTTTCATCATCATTTTTTTTTCTTAGACTTAAGATTATTAGCGACGATATAAATTGTCTCTTTCATCGTTTCCATATGTGGCAATATTTACTATTTGTTTCGGATAATTGATAGCGCTAACACCTTCGGGCGTAAATCTTTTACAAAATATATTTTAGTTTGAGGCTGAGGAGGTTGTGGAGGTTTCGTTGTAAAAATGAGAGATATCTATCGATTCTGTTAGGATTGTATTTTTAGTAAAATTAATAAGATTGATATTTTCTTTAAATTGTATTATTAAAGCAATGTTTATTCATTTATAGCAAAACGTTGGCAACTTAAATCATTATTATGCGAATGTACATTATTGTGTAGAAATAGGTTATAAAGCAAAAGTCAGTCAGCTTCTAAGTCTTATCAGTGAAACATATATTTTGTAAAACCAGGCATTGGCAAAAAAATCTTACTGAAGTCAGTCAGCCCCTAAAGTCTTATCGGTAAAACACAGAACAAACTTCCGTACTGACGTAAATACAGAATGGTTCGTGTCTAATGTTGGACAGTATCTAATGTTTGACGGACATTGCTGCTGGCTTAATATATTAAACATGTTGCTGATTTAGAATATTTAGGGATTATCATGTTGGGACGTAACTAATGCCAAACGAACTACAAATCTGAGTTGTACCTTATGTCAGATGACGTCAAATTAAGCTGGTTTGGACCAGGAAAAACTGACTTTTACTTGATGAGAGAATAAACATCTATTTCCAAGGGTACGTTAACCTGACACAGGATGCATTAAAAGACCACGCATTTAAGGGTCAGGTCAGTTCCGTACCGACAAAAGAAATAGATGTTTGCCTTCTCTTTACAGGTAAAATAATTGTATATTCGTAACTTCTTTAGAAATAAGTATTTTTAATGATTAAGATTTTAATAGTAAAACTGTTTTGTGTGCAACATTGCTACTGAATTCTTTTATTTATAATATATTGTAACGGAATGTTTAAATGTTCTAAATAATTTATATTTAATTATATTTATGTACTTTTTATTGTAAGGTTAAGATTGCTACCAACTTCATGTTAGATTTAGTATTGAAATAAAGTATTCTTTAAGTAAGAAAGAATATTATCTAGCAATATATTCTAAATCAATATTCTATTTTAAAATAAGTAAAATGCATTTCTTTAAATTAATTGTTACATTAACTATAGTAATTACATCTTACACTTTTGGTTATCTTGAAATTGATTGAAATTAACTATTTGTATAATATTCTAAAAAGTAGAAGTTATACGAATAAATGAAGTTGGAAAGCAGGAAAAAGGAAAATATAATATGTATTGCATGAACTTTTATTATAAAGTTTTTAGATGTGTTTCTAAAATGTAGTCAATATATTTGTGTTGTTTAATTAAATAAAAGTCAGTTTCGTACCGACAAAAGAAATAGATGTTTGCCTTCTCTTTACAGATAAAGCTGATGTAGTGCAGCTGTTTATCATTGCGGTCACGGCTATCATTTCAGATATAGCTGGTAGCTAGCGAATATCATTCAGTGTAACTGTCTTATCATCGTGGCAGCACGCCTTTAAGAGAACCTGAATTCTCTCTCTCTCTCTCTCTCTCTCTCTCTCTCTCTCTCTCTCTCTCTCTCTCTCTCTCTCTCTCTCTCTACCACTATGGATATTGACGCTCCTTAACATGCGAGTAATTCCTTCTCATAGCAAGAAATGAGAAGAAGGTTATGTAAAGCTAATCACAACATACATAACAGAAACTCTTCTTACATAACAATTCTATCGTTAAATGCAATAAATCTTATATCACTATCTCTGGCCTGATCGACGTCATAATATATTCGAAATATCCATTTATGCCAAATATTGTATGCATAGGCTTATTGGTATGCTCGGGTTTTAAACACTTTTCTCTGCTATTTAAACTTGCCGCAGCAATTTCAGATGAGTGATCAATGCTTTTAATACCTAATTTGAAGGTAATACTTTTTTAGTAAATGTATTAATTACTTCAGTTTTTTCTCCTTCTTTTATCTGTTTTGGTTCTAGTTTTTATACACACTCTTTTATATCGTCAAGTATTTATCGCAGTGGTTCAGCTGAAATTTCTCATAGAATCTCCTTTTTCAACTTCTTTCTGCTTTTTTTCCCCAGTTGTTCCAACGTGGGAAGAAGACCTTTAGTAACCTCTATAACTCCGTCGGTAGCCTTCGTAACTCCTTCAGTAGCCTTCGTAACTCCTTCTGTAGCCTTGGTAACCGGTTCAAGTAACTTCTGCACAATCTGCAAATCTCGCCTGAGATTCCGGACGCGCTTGATGTTGTTTGACAGAATCACGAACTGGAAGATATTTGTCAATTGATTATGTCGCTTTCGAGCTAATCTAGCTGTATAAGATTCCAACATTACTATAATAATGATTTAATTACGCACACTAGAGCAGCGGGAAGGTGACGACCAACAACGAATATCCGGGTGGGTAAACAAGCGCGCAAAACACATGCGTCAAAACTCAAGTAATCCAATTATAGAAATCTCAGTCGGTTAGAGGCTTTGGTTTGTTTGGCGTTAGGTATCACTGGACAGTATCTTGGATAATTTATTTTCGACGATGACCTATTGCAGACAAATGATAATAATATTACATTAAATATACAAATACAAACGAACTAATGGTTTTTTGTTGAACGGACGCATGTAATATTTTGACTGAGGTATTAATGTTAATTCCTTATGCATCTGGTTGCTTTTAAACTGAACCATCACTACCACTAACCCCTCTTTCTAACATTCAGTTTTGACAGGAAAGAGCTATTTTAATATTTTCCTGTGACAAGGCAGTTAAAAGCGTCAGTATATGCCTTATGCATGAATAAAGCTCACTAGTACTGTAACAAATCGAGTAGTAGAGAGGGTGAACCCTACAAACTTTTAAAGGTGTCTATTTGACAAACGAATACCTCCTATAGAGAGTGAACCTTACAACTTTTAGAGGGTTCTATTTGACAAACCAAGACTTGTTACGAAACCGAAAAACAGAAATTGCCTCTGACGATTTGTTGTCGCGGTGTTGTTAGCTGTTATGAATTAAATATTTTTTTTTATCTAATCCGATTCGATAACGTAATTGAGGATCTTCTAAATTTATCGTCATAAATCCATGTGGAATATCCAAAGCGGAGTTAACAAAGTTTTTAAATTCGTTGTAATCCATATCTCCGCTACACAAAGACCGGTGAATGTTTTGTATTGTAAGTATATTAACTCCGTTAAACACTGAAAGAATATTACAGTTGTCCCTGGCCATACTAGGTATTCTAGTGTATTGTTGAGAAATGTAAATTTTATCAATTTGTTTCTGTCTTCCGATTGAAAATATCCTAGCGGGCTTTGTTTGATTGTTCATTACCACATCGTCGTACACAATCAATTATTGATACTCTCGTCGATATCCACGACACAATGAGCTTCCTCGATATAGTCGATAAATTTAATAATATTGTTACAAGCACAGGGGTATTCACTTGACCGAGCGGTGTCAAAACCCTGGCGCGAGTCACGCTGGAAGTCATATGTTTTCCCCAAATTTCCAAAGACTTCCATACAACTTGAGTTGTAAAATGGAAAGAAAGACGTGTCTGCTATAATTATTAATCTTTGCTGTAATCAATGGGCGACCCAGAGGAGACAACTTGCCCAAACGTCCATTAACTGCACCTTTACATGGTTTTTCTTCATTATTATCCGTTTTCCGTACCGATAGCTTGTCATGCCATAGAAATTACACCAGTATTCCCTTACTAACTGGGAAATATTTAACTGCGCGACCCTAGGCCAGTCCATCCACAGAATTTCCGGCGTATCACACTCATATACATACGCCAATTTTCCACTATGGCCACATAAACGGTACCTACCAAGTTCCAACTTATTGATTCCATTCTATAATTTACTGATTTCCAACCATAAATGCTGCCTTTTCAATCACACTACTTGTATACACCACTGAATTTTAATATGGACTATGTTATCGAAAGGGACAGTCATTCGGCTTGTACCCAAAATCACTACTAACGACCCAAGCATGGTTCAAATTCACTAACACTTACTCCAAAGTTATTACAATATCTCCACCGGTTTGTGATTTTGCTCTCTCGTTAAAATCTTTTATTACTTCGTAGCAATGTTGATACTTTGCTGTTGAGGCTATCAAATATAGTTTATCCCTTTTCATCCATTTCATAATCAAATTAGGTAAAAATTGTGTTTTACCGCTTGTGAATGGTCCAGTTATAATCATTTGCATTATATTCGGCAACATTTTATGATGTTTAGGTGGTGTTCGTTTTTTTAACGCGGAAAAAGTCTTTAATTTCTATTAGATATAACATATATAAATTATGGATTTATGTGTGAACTGTAGAGCTCGTACACCAACGAGTGATCTGGTTCCTGTTGTAACAAAAAATAACAGAGATGCAAATAGTGGCAAATGTGCACGTTGTGGTACAACAAAATTTAGATTTATTTCTATGAAATCGGGTAATGATTTTGTTGAAAAAAAGAGGAGGTAATATTGTAGCAAAATTGACAAAACTCATTGGAGCACCGTCGGCCAAATACGCAGGAAAAAAAAAACACCTTCCAGGATATAATTACTGTGGCCCTGGAACCAGACTTGATATCCAACATGATAGCCAAGACCAACCCGACTTTGCGAATATCCGATAAACGCTATTGATAAGGCGTGTCATGCTCATGATTTTGCCCATAAAAGTAGCAATCTGCAACATAGACTTGCAAGAGAGATGAAACAACGAGTTAATTTTTGTACATATCACAGTTTCTTTCTGTATAAAGGTGACGCGTGGACTTCTGATCGAATGCGTGAGAAATATATTCCAAAAATCATTATTTGGGATGAGATATGCACAGTGTCGTTATATATATATATATATATATATATATATATATATATATATATATATATATATATATATTGAAAATGTTTCTTGATTGGTTGTTACTCAAAAATACAGCTGTGATAATGTTTGGCGATTATGGTCAACTACCACCATTTGTCGATTTGTCTCCACATAATTGGCTGAAGAATGTTGTAGATTATTATAAAGAAATTAATACTGATCAGAGATCTCTTGATCCAAAATTAAGTGAGTCCAAGAAATTATTCAGATTACAACCGGATACCATCCAGTGTGAAATAGCGCGTGAAATAATTTCAGAAACCCCTTTAAATGACTTTTGGGAAGCGTGGAGGCCAAACGATTTGAGAGTAGCAAGTAGAAAGATTGTCAGAGACACACTTCAAGCGTGGTTGTTTCAAACACATAAAGAAAAATTTGCAACACTTCCAGTGCCATTGTGTTATAGGCCAACGGATTCACGAAGACAGAATATTGAAGTTGATATTCCAGGACAGACTGAAAAACAAACACTCGTGCTAAATGATATTGTGTTGGTTGATAGTGTTGTCGAAGATGCATTGCGCGCTGATAAATCTCCGTGGACGCTAGGATACGCAATGACGATACATTCATCTCAATGGTTAAACATCTCATACAATTGTTTGGATCGTAGATGATCGCAACGAGTGATCAAATTTAGTTTACTTGGCGGCGTCCAGAGTACTAAGAATAAATCAGCTTCGAAGAGTCGTTTTAGATTCTAATGACCCCACAATCAGTGATATTGTCAGCGATGATATAATAAAAAAAACTTGCTGGTTAAAAACAACAAGATACAAAAGTAACAGAGATTTTGATATTGATGTTAAATTTACAATTACACTGAAACAACAACAAAATAATCATTGCGCGAGCTGTAATTGTATAATGCTATGCCATTATTCGGATAAAGATCCTCGCCAATTTACCATGGATAGAAAGGATAATAGTCGTGGTCATACCAGAGATAATGTTATGCTGACCTGTCTAAAGTGTAACAGACGCAGAGGTGCTAGTTAAGACCACGCGGCGGTAATTGTGTATCCTCGGCACGAGGCGGTAATTGTGTATCCTCGGCACGCGGCGGTAATTGTGTATCCTCGGGCATTACCTGTATCACCTCCAAATAGGTTCACGTGTAAATCCACGCTGAGGAGCAATTGAACCTAATCAACAGATTGCGGGTCTACCCGTGGATCTTATTATGTTAGATATTTTATGGGATGTGATACTCCAAATAGGATAAGTAGCTCTTTTGTTACCACCTTCAAGTTCACCTGGTTCATATAAATATCTTACAGTGACATTGCCGAGTATTCGTTGTTTTGAACAATCATTTCGCGGTTTTTTTGTACGGGTATATACTTTCATTTTCGCGATAACAGGTTTCATAATCATTGAGTAATTTCATTATTTAACGCATTTATCACACCTGGTAATCTATTGACCCATTCACGAGATCGTTTATCTTCGATAAATTTCTTCGCGTATTGATATCCAAATAACCGCTCAGAAAGTGTTCGATTAAATCGTTCAACAATTGACTGATCGCAGTGTATTGCAGTATGTCCTCGTCTGATGGTGACATTATAATTCTTCATTGCACCCTGAAATTCCTTGCCAGGATCAACCTGTAATACATTTGGCCACTTCAAAGGACCTCGTCGATAAATTAGTTCACTGCAGAGGACCTCGTCGATAAATTAGTTCACTGCAGAGGACCTCGTCGATAAATTAGTTCACTGCAGAGGACCTCGTCGATAAATTAGTTCGCTGCAGAGGACCTCGTCGATAAATTAGTTCAAATACAACAGATACTTCTGACGCCGCCTTCGTCATTGTATATTGTTAACTAGTCATCGATCACAGTATATTATTAACTAGTCATCGATCAATGTATATTAGTAACTAGTCATCGATCAATGTATATTATTAGTAGCTAGTCATCGATCACAGTATATTATTAACTAGTCATCGATCAATGTATATTAGCAACTAGTCAACGATCACTGTATATTAGTAACTAGCCATCGATCACTGTATATTAGTAGCTAGTCATCGATCACAGTATATTATTAACTAGTCATCGATCAATGTATATTAGTAACTAGTCATCGATCAATGTATATTATTAACTAGTAATCGGTCACTGTATATTAGTAACTAGTCATCGATCACTGTATATTAGTAACTAGTCATCGATCACTGTATATTAGTAGCTAGTCATCGATCACAGTATATTATTAACTAGTCATCGATCAATGTATATTAGTAACTAGTCATCGATCACTGTATATTAGTAACTAGCCATCAATCATTGTATATTAGTAACTAGTCATTGATCACTGTATATTAGTAGCTAGTCATCGATCACTGTATATTAGTAACTAGTCATCGATCACTGTATATTAGTATCTAGTCATCGATCAATGTATTTTATATATAAAAATTCCAGGGACGTAGTTAATCCTTACATTGGCATCCCACAATAATTTTTAAACACACAAATAACTATATTTTTATATGTTTAAGTACAAATATAAAAAGTAGAGTGCTGTTTAAGCAAATTGGAACTAACTTCTACTTTGGCGAATTTTTCATTTGGTTTGAAAATTTGTACTGGTATTTCATCTCTCCCGATGGCACCCCTTACCCCCCCCCCCCCCACACACACATACACACCCCACCCCCGCTTCTGGTAGTCACCCGGGGTGGACCGCCTCCAATCCCCTTACTACGCCACTGAACTAGTCTATGAACGGTTTATACTATTACGTAGTCCTCGATCAATATGTATTATTATCCCGTCATCGATCAAGATAGTCATTTATTTCGATTTCGTATTGTAAAATTGGTTTCGTATTGTACAATCCAGAATGTGTCATGCAAACTTTAGCAAAACGTAGTGTCTTGAATCGTTTTTATCTTTTCACACCAGTATCTAATGAACAAATCCTGAGTTGATTTCATGGATCTTATAAGGTTGCTATTGAAATTCATAATATTTTTGACTTTATTTTAAATTTTCTTATCTCAGTTTTCCTTCTCTTTCTCCTAAATTTATATACTGCATTAGTATTAGTTGTTATCATCTTGTAACATTTCTAGCACTGGACATTATGCCGAAGACATGTAGCATTATGTTCCACTCAGTCGCATTATCCTCACACCAGGCCGACCAGTCGTAATACTGACCTCTTAATGCTGAGCGCCAAGCGAGGAGCCGTTAGTACCACTTTTGTCTTTGGTATGACTCAGCCGGGGTTCGAACCCGCGACCTCCCGTATCTCTAACTTTTTCTGTGAAGACAACAGGTGCTTTGACCTCGAATCTTCAAGCACCTAATTTGCAATTATGCCCAATGTATAGTAAAATACCTGAATGCATTATGCTCACCTGTAAGATGTTGGTGTTTCTTGTGAATTGATTTAACACCTAAACATAATCTTGAATAATTTGATATTTAATGATATTTCATTACTACTAGAACAACGATATCTTCAAAGGTACAATAAATAATATGTAATATATAATTTGATATTTAATGATATTTCACTACTACTAGAACAACGATCTCTTCAAAGGTACAATAAATAATATGTAATATATAATTTGATATTTAATGATATTTCACTACTACTAGAACAACGATATCTTCAAAGGTACAATAAATAATATGTAATATATAATTTGATATTTAATGATATTTCACTACTACTAGAACAACGATCTCTTCAAAGGTACAATAAATAATATGTAATATATAATTTGATATTTAATGATATTTCATTACTACTAGAACAACGATCTCTTCAAAGGTACAATAAATAATATGTGAACCGCTTATTTGATTTTGGATTTTACAACTATACCTTCTTCGGGCATTATATTTCAACAGTGATCTACATTAAAACATAGTACTTGAGTTTTGATAATTCTCATTATATTTTCTTTATTTTAAATTGAACAAAATATCTGAGCATACTTTAACAAAAATATTTTCTTTTTTCACATTTGTATATGTGCATGAAAAAAATATTTAAAACATCTTATTTCAACTTAATGTTATCTTGCATCTGTTTAGTCATTACGAATAACATATTGAAAAATTATTAACATTTCAACTTGTCTTTATATCTCGATCTATTGAAAAGTTATTAACATTTCAACTTGTCTTTATATCTCGATCTATTGATCTAAGAGATAAAGCAGGTTCGCTCAGTTATTAAAGATTATAATTTCAGCCACTCCATTTGTAAAAGCTTTTAATTGATATAATTTATTAAAATAACTTTGGTTACAAAATATCATTTTTTGAATATAAAAAAACAAACATGCACGATCATTTTGAGAATATTTAAAATAAAGAAAAGATAATTAGACACTATATACTGGTATTTTTCAAAGTGTCTCATTTTTTTAGATTTTAAGGCTTCAAAAAGTCTTGAAAAAATATTTCTCAGTCGGTTAGTCTAGAATCAACAATACGTATACAATTATCAAAATATAATTCCTGCTCCAAAATTTAGTTCGAAAGATTAATAATCACCTTCTGTATCGGGTGATCTATTGTGTTCCTTCTCTCCTGTTAATTTAACAAATATATATTTCAAAGCTGAGAAATACATGCAGAGACACATCTGTAGGTATTAGCTTGTTCACTGTATTTAGTAAACTGTACCAGATTATGCAGTGAGTGAAAAGGAAGGGGGGGGGGGTCGCACACACCAAACGTTAATATAATAAGTGTCGTGGATTTAAAATGGAGCAAATCTCATCCAGACAATCTAGTGTAGAACACGATTGTTTTCATCGTGTCTTTCCAGTCAATAACGATATTTCTTATTACAGATCAATTTGATTTACACGTTTTATTAACGTAAAACAAAACTAGAAAAAAAAATAACAAAATAAAACAGTGAAAATGTATGTGTGTGGATGGGGGGGGGGGGAAGATTTAGAGTTTGAAATAACTTTTTTCTTCTATCATGTCCTCACATGTCCACTCCACCACTCTTAAAACATATAGAAGCTGTGATTTGTTTGTCATCACTTCATTATTTCAGATGTTACAATAATCTGATATCTCTTTGTCTTTCAAAAAAAAATGTTGTGGCAAACGTTAAACACTTTTTATAGTATTGAACATTGCCAAAGAGACAAACGTAATAGACAATACGGACGAGGAAAACGACCGTTGAAGGGCGCTCACTGAGGTGGCGAAGAATAACAGATGCTGAAAGGTCCCATACTTGCGTGTAGAAGGTAATGCGTGAGACGATAGTTGCTAATACTTTATCGAAAGAAAAAAAATATTTTGTCAATTTCTATTGGATGCAAATGATAAATAAACTTTAAAAAAAATATAATACCAAATATGCAAACGTTTTTGCGCGAATATACGCGAGTATATACGCGAGCTTGATGCAATTATAAGCAAGGTGGATTTAATCTACACTACCCTTTATATCTACAGTATCTGCTATCATCCATTGGGTTAACTCTGTGACGTCAGCTTGGTCAACTGTGAAAGACCTATATTTACTCCAATGCACTACCTAACGTGCTAATACAGTAGTTATTATTATTATTATTATTATTATTATTATTATTATTATTATTATTATTGAACAAGGCCTACATGATTAAACGTAATATGAGTTGAATGCTAATTTTTATTTTAATAGTTTTCTGGTTTCTGCAAAACCAGGGAACCTAATAAAATTGTTTCTTTAGGTTTAATTTTCTTTCGTTAATAAAGAACCAACATTCAAAATGCTATTTGCAAATAAAATGGTGACTAATGTGTTGAAATTAAAAATAACCAACCCACCCTGTTAAAATTCGGTGATCCTTTAGATCGGAGGATTAGTAATACGATGGACAACTGGGCGAAAGACTCAGTCTCGAAATGCAAAATTGTCAAAGACTGCCGAGTTACAGTAGAGGAACGAAGTATTATTCTAAATCGTATTTTAAAAGACAATACCCTACATCAACTTAGTATGTGCCTGACGATAAATCAAGAATTTTTATATATTTATCCACCCTTTACTGTTACAGTAATTGTAGCGCATTCGTCAATAATTATGCACAGATGATGGACCAACAAGCAGGTCTCCGCTTTTTTCCCCCTGACATTACTGGAAGCGCTACCACTAAAGTTAACGTCAACAAGCAGGTCTCCGCTTTTTCCCCCCTGACATTACTGGAAGCGCTACCACTAACGTTAACGTCAACAAGCAGGTCTCCTCTTTTTTCCCCCTGACATTACTGGAAGCGCTACCACTAAAGTTAACGTCAACAAGCAGGTCTCCGCTTTTTTCCCCCTGACATTACTGGAAGCGCTACCACTAACGTCAAGAAAAAAAAGCGGAGACTAACTTGTTGATCTACTACAGATGCAGCAACAGAAAGACAGTATATGGGAGGTAACTCAAAATGTCGAATTTAATCATGTAATATTTGATAATAGTTATTTTCCTTACACCACTTATTAACACGCTCACACACAGGGGTATATATACATACATTTTATACAGTTGGTCACAAATCATCACTGATTTTACTGAACAATCATTGGATTTATCATGCTTGAAAATATATTTCAAAAAACACATGACAATTGTTTTATTTTTTTCATATTTTAGAATCGAGATAAAGTGCAAAGTCTTGATGTCCACTGTTTTTGATCCATTAATTCCAATGAATACATTATTATCCCTATTCTTTATCTATTAATTCAAATGAATACATTATCATCCCTGTTGATTTTTTAAAAAAAGGTTGTTATGATGCCCATCAAGATGTGAATAATTGTTAGGTAGCTTCTCCTATAACATTCAAGATATAGATTTCTGATTAACGGATATCGTTAAAATTGTTTTTTTTCTTCAAAATAGTTTCAAAATTTTCACATAACCTCTAGGGGTTGTGCAGTTGTTTTTCATAATAACTCCCTAATCATGAGATGTATCATATATTATCATACTTAGAGTAAACATTTTGTTGGACATAGATTTGAATGGGAACCCTGCACCATGCTCATAATTCATACTGTTTTGGTCACATGGTCATAATTCATACTGTTTTGGTCACATGGTCATAATTCATACTGTTTTGGTCACATGGTCATGACATAAAAACTATTGGCCAATGTGGGTATGTGAGAAAGCTTGCCAGTAGCTTCTCGTGGGTCTGGTTCTTTCCGATGGTGTTCCCGGGTTCTTCCTCCACCATTAATAGTGGCTGCCATGTATAGCCTATCTTGTGCTGAAAAATGGCGTTAAACCCTATTACAATAACAATAACAACAACAAAAACTATTGAGATCTCTATATGTGACAAGGCAAATATATAATGGTAGGGTTGTCAAGCATCCTACTTTTCAGTCATGCTACACATACATCCACTCTATGGAGTGTCTTCTTATTTGAAAGTTCAAATATGGTACAATTGTCTTTTGATCACAGTATATTCTTATGATAGAGACTTAGCAACAATAAAACTTCATTAAGATTCTCATTTTCAGCCATATACACTGTATATACTTGCTTCTAAGTCGAATCTAACTGCAAATATCTTAGTTCATGATCTGTATGCAGATCAAGGTATATCTTGTTTGTTTTAAGGATAACAATTTTGCCGCTATATTATGCAATGGCAGATCTTGGTCTTTCCAGTTCAGAATTTGACTTGTAGCAAGTACTATTATGTTGTTCTGTTATTGTGGCATACAATTTATTCACGTATCTGACATTGGCCATGCGATCTATCTGTATGCACTGAGCACCATATATTCATAGCAAAAGTTGTAATCTGTATATCACTTGAAAAAAAATACATCATTGTTTAATCAAAATGAATAAAAAATATCTAGAAATGTAAGATTTTTTAAATGACACACTTGAAGATAATTATATTGCCAATCATTTTTCAGTGCTCTATGACACTGAAATATTGCCATCCTATTTTTGCCATGTAATTATTCATCAGTGTTGAAAAATTTAATTATATTAACTGTGATGACTTACCATAGAAATTCCCATTGCATATTGCCTCCCCCCAAAAAAACACACTTTAAGCACTCGCAGCCCACTGACAAGATTGCAGGGGACATTTGAAATCATATATATATATATATATATATATATATATATATATATATATATATATATAGACAAATTTTGCTGTTGGTTACCACATAGAAAGACAGATGGACAGACTCCCTGGATGGAAAAGTGGAGGGTATCTAAATGATACTTTCTGTACAGTCTTCATAAGACAACGGATATCACATATTCATTTCTGATTTTTTTAATTTTGAGTTGCACACCATCAACAGTTACAGTGCACACCATTAACAGATACAGTGTACACTATCAACAGTTACAGCGCACACCATCAACAGTTACAGTCCACACCATCAACAGTTACAGTACACACCATCAACAGTTACAGTGCACACCATCAACAGATACAGTGCACACCATCAACAGATACAGTGCACACTATCAAAGTTACAGTGCATACCATCAACAGTTACAGTGCACACCATCAAAGTTACAGTGCACACTATCAACAGTTACAGTGCACACTATCAACAGATACAGTGCACACTATCAACAGTTACATTGCACATCATCAACAGTTACAGTGCACACTATCAACAGTTATATTGCACACCATCAACAGTTACAGTGCACACTATCAACAGTTACATTGCACACTATCAACAGTTACATTGCACACTATCAACAGTTACATTGCACACTATCAATAGTTACATTGCACACCATCAACAGTTACATTGCACACTATCAATAGTTACAATGCACACCATCAACAGTTACAGTGCACACTATCAACAGTTACAGTGCACACCATCAAAATTACAGTGCACACCATCAACAGTTACAGTGCACACTATCAACAGTTATATTGCACACTATCAACAGTTACATTGCACACTATCAACAGTTACATTGCACACTATCAATAGTTACATTGCACACCATCAACAGTTACATTGCACACTATCAATAGTTACATTGCACACCATCAACAGTTACAGTGCACACTATCAACAGTTACATTGCACACTATCAATAGTTACATTGCACACCATCAACAGTTACAGTGCACACTATCAACAGATACAGTGCACACTATCAACAGTTACAATGCACACTATCAACAGTTACAATGCACACTATCAACAGTTACAATGCACACTTTGCACACTATAGTGTGCACTGTAACTTTGATGGTAATTGCAGTTACATTGCACATCATCAACAGTTACATTGCACATCATCAACAGTTACAGTGCACACCATCAACAGATACAGTGCACACTATCAACAGTTACAGTGCACACCATCAACAGTTACAATGCACACTAACAACAGATACAGTGCACACTATCAACAGTTACAATGCACATTATCAACAGTTACATTGCACATCATCAACAGTTACAGTGCACACCATCAACAGTTACATTCCACACCTTCAACAGTTACAGTGCACACTATCAACAGTTACATTGCACACTATCAACAGTTACATTGCACACTATCAACAGTTACATTGCACACTATCAACAGTTACCTTGCACATCATCAACAGTTACAGTGCACACTATCAACAGTTACATTGCACACCATCAACAGTTACAGTGCACACTATCAACAGTAACATTGCACACTATCAACAGCTACATTGCACACTATCAACAGTAACATTGCACACTATCAATAGTTACATTGCACACCATCAACAGTTACATTGCACACTATCAATAGTTACATTGCACACCATCAACAGTTACAGTGCACACTATCAACAGTTACATTGCACACTATCAACAGTTACTTTGCACATCATCAACAGTTACATTGTACACCATCAACAGTTACATTGCACACTATCAATAGTTACATTGCACACTATCAATAGTTACATTGCACACTATCAACAGTTACATTGCACACTATCAACAGTTACATTGCACACCATCAACAGTTACAGTGCACACTATCAACAGTTACATTGCACACTATCAATAGTTACATTGCACACTGTCAACAGTTACATTGCACACTATCAACAGTTACATTGCACACTATCAATAGTTACATTGCACACCATCAACAGTTACAGTGCACACTATCAACAGTTACAATGCACACTATCAACAGTTACAATGCACAACATCAACAATTACAATGCACACTATCAACAGTTACAATGCACACTATCAACAGTTACAATGCACACTATCAACAGTTACAATGCACACTATCAACAGTTACAATGCACATCATCAACAGTTACATTGCACACTATCAACAGTTACAATGCACACCATCAACAGTTACAGTGCACACTATCAACAGGTACAATGCACACTATCAACAGTTACAATGCACACCATCAACAGTTACATTGCACACTATCAACAGTTACAATGCACACTATCAACAGTTATAATGCACACCATCAACAGTTACAGTGCACACTATCAACAGTTACAATGCACACTATCAACAGTTACAATGCACACCATCAACAGTTACAATGCACAGTATCAACAGTTACATTGCACACCATCAACAGTTACAGTGCACACTATCAACAGTTACATTGCACACTATCAACAGTTACAATGCACACTATCAACAGTTACATTGCACACCATCAACAGTTACATTGCACACTATCAACAGTTACAATGCACACTATCAACAGTTAGAATGCACACTATCAACAGTTACAATGCACACTATCAACAGTTACAATGCACACTATCAACAGTTACAATGCACACTATCAACAGTTACATTGCACACCATCAACAGTTACAGTGCACAACATCAACAGATACAGTGCACACTATCAACAGTTACAGTGCACACCATCAACAGTTACAGTGCACACCATCAACAGTTACATTGCACACTATCAATAGTTACATTGCACACAATCAACAGTTACAGTGCACACTATCAACAGTTACAATGCACACTATCAACAGTTACAATGCACACTATCAACAGTTACATTGCACACTGTCAACAGTTACATTGCACACCATCAACAGTTACATTGCACACTATCAACAGTTACATTGCACATCATCAACAGTTACAGTGCACACTATCAACAGTTACAATGCACACTATCAACAGTTACAGTGCGCACCATCAACAGTTACAGTGCACACTATCAACAGTTACAATGCACACTATCAACAGTTACAATGCACACTATCAACAGATACAGTGCACACTATCAATAGTTACATTGCACACTGTCAACAGTTACATTGCACACTATCAACAGTTACATTGCACACTATCAATAGTTACATTGCACACTATCAACAGTTACATTGCACATCATCAACAGTTACAGTGCACACTATCAACAGTTACAATGCACACTATCAACAGTTACATTGCACATCATCAACAGTTACAGTGCACATCATCAACAGATACAGTGCACACTATCAACAGTTACAGTGCACACCATCAACAGTTACAGTGCACACCATCAACAGTTACAGTGCACACCATCAACAGATACAGTGCACACTATCAACAGTTACAGTGCACACTATCAACAGATACAGTGCACACTATCAACAGATACAGTGCACACCATCAACAGATACAGTGCACACCATCAACAGATACAGTGCACACCATCAACAGATACAGTGCACACCATCTACAGATACAGTGCACACCATCAACAGTTACAGTGCACACTATCAACAGTTACAATGCACACCATCAACAGATACAGTGCACATGATCAACAGTTACAGTGCACACCATCAACAGTTACAGTGCACACCATCAACAGTTGCATTGCACACTATCAATAGTTACATTGCACACTATCAATAGTTACATTGCACACTATCAACAGTTACATTGCACACTATCAACAGTTACATTGCACACCATCAACAGTTACATTGCACACTATCAACAGTTACATTGCACACTATCAACAGTTACATTGCACACTATCAACAGTTACATTGCACACTATCAACAGTTACATTGCACACTATCAATAGTTACATTGCACACCATCAACAGTTACAGTGCACACTATCAACAGTTACAATGCACACTATCAACAGTTACAATGCACACTATCAACAGTTACAATGCACACTATCAACAGTTACAATGCACACTATCAACAGTTACAATGCACACTATCAACAGTTACAATGCAAACTATCAAAAGTTACAATGCACACCATCAACAGTTACATTGCACACTATCAACAGTTGCAATGCAGACCATCAACAGTTACAGTGCACACTATCAACAGTTACAATGCACACTATCAACAGTTACAATGCACACCATCAACAGTTACATTGCACACTAACAACAGTTACAAGGCACACTATAAACAGTTACAATACACACCATCAACAGTTACAGTGCACACTATCAACAGTTACAATGCACACTATCAACAGTTACAATGCACACCATCAACAGTTACAATGCACACTATCAACAGTTACAATGCACACTATCAACAGTTACAATGCACACTATCAACAGTTACATTGCACACTATCAACAGTTAAATTGCACACCATCAACAGTTACATTGCACACTATCAACAGTTACATTGCACACTATCAATAGTTACATAGCACACTATCAACAGTTACATTGCACAACATCAACAGTTACATTGCACACTATCAATAGTTACATTGCACACCATCAACAGTTTCAGTGCACACTATCGACAGTTACATTGCACACTATCAACAGTTACATTAAACACTATCAAAAGATACAGTGCACACTATCAACAGTTACAATGCACGCTATCAACAGTTACATTGCACATCATCAACAGTTACAGTGCACACCATCAACAGATACAGTGCACACTATCAACAGTTACAGTGCACACCATCAACAGTTACAGTGCACACCATCAACAGTTACATTGCACACTATCAATAGTTACTTTGCACACCATCAACAGTTACAGTGCACACTATCAACAGTTACAATGCACACTATCAACAGTTACAATGCACACTATCAACAGTTACATTGCACACTATCAACAGTTACATTGCACACCATCAACAGTTACATTGCACACTATCAACAGTTACATTGCACATCATCAACAGTTACAGTGCACACCATCAACAGTTTCAATGCACACTATCAACAGTTACAGTGCACACCATCAACAGTTACAGTGCACACTATCAACAGTTACAATGCACACTATAAACAGTTACATGGCACACTATCAACAGATACAGTGCACACCATCAACAGTTACAGTGCACATCATCAACAGTTACAATGCACACTATCAACAGTTACATTGCACACCATCAACAGTTACATTGCACACTATCAACAGTTACATTGCACATCATCAACAGTTACAGTGCGCACTATCAACAGTTACAATGCACACTATCAACAGTTACATTGCACATCATCAACAGTTACAGTGCACACCATCAACAGATACAGTGCACACTATCAACAGTTACAGTGCACACCATCAACATTTACAGTGCAAACCATCAACAGTTACAGTGCACACCATCAACAGATACAGTGCACACCATCATCAGATACAGTGCACACTATCAACAGTTACAGTGCACACTATCAACAGTTACAGTGCACACCATCAACAGATACAGTGCACACCATCAACAGATACAGTGCACACAATCAACAGATACAGTGCACACCATCAACAGATACAGTGCACAACATCAACAGTTACAGTGCACACTATCAACAGTTACAATGCACACCATCAACAGATACAGTGCACACTATCAACAATTACAGTGCACACTATCAACAGTTACAGTGCACACTATCAACAGTTACAGTGCACACTTTCAACAGTTACAGTGCACACTATAAACAGTTACAGTGCACACCATTAACAGATACAGTGCACACTATCAACAGTTACAGTGCACACCATTAACAGATACAGTGCACACTATCAACAGTTACAGTGCACACTATCAACAATTACAGTGCACACTATCAACAGTTACAGTGCACACTATCAACAGTTACAGTGCACACTATCAACAGTTACAGTGCACCCTATCAACAGTTACAGTGCACACTATCAACAGTTACAGTGCACACTATCAACAGTTACAGTGCACACTATCAACAGTTACAGTGCACACTACCAACAGTTACAGTACACACTATCAACAGATACAGTGCACACTATCAACAGATACAGTGCACACCATCAACAGATACAGTGCACACCATCAACAGATACAGTGCACACCATCAACAGATACAGTTCTCACTATCAACAGTTACAGTGCTTACTATCAACAGTTACAGTGCACACCATCAACAGTTACAGTGCACACTGTCAACAGTTACAGTGCACACTATCAACAGTTACAGTGCACACTATCAACAGTAACATTGGACACTATCAACAGTTACAATGCACACTATCAACAGTTACATTGCACACTATCAATAGTTAAATTGCACACCCATCAACAGTTACAGTGCACACTATCAACAGTTACAGTGCACACTATCAACAGTTACAATGCACACTATCAACAGTTACAGTGCACACTATCAACAGTTACAATGCACACTATCAACAGTTACATTGCACACTATCAATAGTTACAGTGCACACTATCAACAGTTACAGTGCACACTATCAACAGTTACAGTGCACACTATCAACAGATACAGTGCCCACTATCAACAGATACAGTGCACACCATCAACAGATACAGTGCACACCATCAACAGATACAGTGCACACCATCAACAGATACAGTGCACACTATCAACAGTTACAGTGCACACTATTAACAGTTACAATGCACACCATCAACAGATACAGTGCACACTATCAACAGTTACAGTGCACACTATCAACAGTTGCAATGCACACCATCAACAGTTATAGGGCACACTATCAACAGTTATAGTGCACACCATCAATAGTTACAGTGCACACTGTCAACAGCTACAGTGCACACCATCAACAGTTGTGCTCACCATCATTATTTTGAGTTGCACACCATCAACAGTTACAGTGCACACTATCAACAGTTACAGTGCACACTATCAACAGATACAGTGCACACCATCAACAGTTACAGTGCACACCATCAACAGTTACAGTGCACACCATCAACAGATACAGTGCACACTATCAACAGTTACATTGCACACTATCAACAGTCACAATGCACATCATCAACAGTTACAGTGCACACCATCAACAGTTATAGTGCACACTATCAACAGTTATAGTGCACACCATCAATAGTTACAGTGCACACTGTCAACAGTTACAGTGCACACCATCAACAGTTGTGCACACCATCATAATTTTGAGTTGCACACCATCAACAGTTACAGTGCACACCATCAACAGTTACAGTGCACACCATCAACAGTTACAGTGCACACTCTCAACAGTTACAGTGCACACCATCAACAGTTACAGTGCACACTATCAACAGTTACAGTGCACACCATCAACAGTTACAGTGCACACTATCAACAGATACAGTGCACACCATCAAAGTTACAGTGCATACCATCAACAGTTACAGTGCACACCATTAACAGTTACAGTGCAAACCATTAACAGTTACAGTGCACACCATCAATAGTTACAGTGCACACTGTCAACAGTTACAGTGCACACCATCAACATTTGTGCACACCATCATATTTTTGAGTTGCACACCATCAACAGTTACAGTGCACACTATCAACAGTTACAGTGCACACTATCAACAGTTACAATGCACACTATCAACAGTTACAGTGCACACTATCAACAGATACAGTGCACACCATCAAAGTTACAGTGCATACCATCAACAGTTACAGTGCACACCATTAACAGTTACAGTGCAAACCATTAACAGTTACAGTGCACACCATCAAAGTTACAGTGCACACCATCAACAGTTACAGTGCACACCATCAAAGTTGCAGTGCATACCATCAACAGGTACAGTGCAAACCATCAACAGTTACAGTGCACACCATCAACAGTTACAGTGCACACCATCATAATTTTGAGTTGCACACCATCAACAGATACAGTGCATTCCATCAATAGTTACTGGTATAGTGCACACCATCAACAGTTACACTGTCCAGAAAGTTTAAGCTTGGAGTAAGGATGTTATGCATCAATATTAGGTCAAAGATCAAGATTATCTGACTGAAAGATTGTTTTTCTTCATCTGCACAATAGCTTGAGTTCAACAACATCTGCAATTACCAAACTTCATGGATGGCTTGCACTTCGAATAAGGAAGAACAATTTTCATGTTATCAAATAATCAGAGACTAAGGTCACGGAAAGAAAAAAGGTTTTTGATACAGTAACTAATTTTCTCCACCATCTGCAGTTACCAAACTTCATGGATGACTTGTACTTGAAGTAAGGAAGAATAATATTGAATTTGGTGAAAAAACAAATTAAAGTTCAAGGTCATTTTATAAAAACAATAAGATTTTCCCCTTAAATGGATGTTTGCTACAGGAGTTTTCCTGTGAGTTTTAAACAGAAGGGGATTGTAACCTTTCATTTTAATTTAGTGTTGTTTTATATAGTGTATGTATTGGTCATGGTTGTTTCATGTGGCTAGCACAAGCTTATATGCAATGAGATGATTCAAACCATACAATATTAAATCCATGTATATTTCATATTACATGGAATTTGACAATAAATCAAATTCATGGTGAAGTATGGAAATTTGACAATGAATCAAATCCTTGGTGATGCATGGAAATTAGACAATGAATCAAATCCTTGGTGATGCATGGAAATTTGATAATTAATCAAATCCTTGGTAATGCATGGAAATTTGACAATCAAATCCTTGGTGAAGCATGGAGATTTGACAATTAATCAAATCCTTGGTGATGCATGGAAATTTGATAATTAATCGAATCCTTGGTAATGCATGGAAATTTGACAGTGAATTAGATCCTGTTTGATTTGATGATGCATGGAAATTTGACAATCATATCCTTGGTGAAGCATGGAGATTTGACAATCAATCATATCCTTGGTGAAGCATGGAGATTTGACAATTAATCAAATCCTTGGTGAAGCTTGGAGATTTGACAATTAATCAAATCCTTGGTGAAGCATGGAGATTTGACAATTAATCAAATCCTTGATGAAGCATGGAGATTTGACAATTAATCAAATCCTTGGTGATGCATGGAGATTAAACATTGCTAATCTCAGCTTACAATCAAATCTGAACTTAACAGTATGTCCTCTAAATGACATTAATCAAATTTCATTGTATTCCATATTATATAATTTGTACCATCTCCAGTTGCAGTGTAATCAGTCGATGCTGATGCTGGTAAATCAAACTCAATCCATTGCATACCATTTGTCTCTTTGGAGGACATAATTGTTGTTCCAACTGGGGAGAATTATTTTAAGTGAGAGAAAAAAATCAATAGCAACTTTATGCATGGATCGGTTTTTGGAATTTTATGTTGCTGTGATGACGCGTGACTATGTTGCTATGACATGTGACTGCCAAAGTATGTGTCACCTGATTACCTTGCCTCACTAGTTCTCACCTGGAATAATTAATTCAGGTAATATTAGTGAATAACTGAAATAGTCTACTTCGCAGGTAGGAATTTAAGTTCATTTGATGATAATCATCAGTAAGTCAATTTAGCAATAATTTTGAAAAGGAAGTTCTTATAAATTGCATTTTGTCTGTGAATTGAGACAAAGTTTTGAAAAAACTTTTTCTTCTCACACACACAATTGTCTGTAATTTCTTTGCTTTCTGTATGCTATAGAATTTAGAATATGTAAAAGAGAATGATAGTAAGATGGATCATGCATATGTCGTTTCATGGACCATGCATATGTCGTTTCATAGACCATGCATACGTCGTTTCATAGACCATGCATATGTCGTTTCATAGACCATGCATATGTCGTTTCATGGACCTCTGTGATAAATGTGTCTTGCAATATATATAAAAAACCCAGTAAAGTACTTTTAGATGAATTGTGTGCAAATTAAGATAGACATGACAATGAAATTAGTATAATAGGCTATTGTCTTACCTCACTAGTTTTTACCTTTTAATTAAGTCAGGTGGATTTAGAAGTACTTAATTTTAATATGTAAATAGCTTATCTTGTAGGAAAATAAAGTACCTTGGTCAATAAATCAGTTGAGTATCATTACTCATAAACACTCATTACTCCTAAACACTGTCATTACTCATAAACACTGTTATTACTCATTACTCATAAACACTGTCATTACTCATAAACACTGTCATTACTCCTAAACACTGTCATTACTAATAAACTCTGTCATTACTCCTAAACACTGTCATTACTCCTAAACACTGTTATTACTCATAAACTCTGTCATTACTTATAAACACTGTCATTACTCATAAACACTGTCTTTACTCATAAACACTGTACATACTCATAAACACTGTCATTACTCATAAACACTGTCAGTACTCATAAACACTGTCAGTACTCATACACACTGTCATTACTCATAAACACTGTCAGTACTCATAAACACTATCATTACTAGCAGCAGAGAGGGTGAACAGACCACGTTTTCAAGCAAAAATAATGCTTCCTACGAAACCTTATTTTAACCAAAAAAAATAAGTCTCCATTTAGCAAACGGAGACTTTACGATTTTTTAATCAATTTTGGTCGCAACGATGTGGTCATCCACCCTCTCTGCTGCTTAGTGATTTCAGTTCTGGGTTAACAAAAATAATAAATGATTTCAACCAAATATTTGATCGAGTCCGATACGATATCGTGTCCGAGGATCATGTAAATTTATTGTTACAAATCCATGCGGGGTTGACTGAGCATGACTAAAGAAATTTTTAAATTGATTGAAGTCCATATCGGAACACCATGTCTGCCAAATATTTCGTAGCGTATGTGTATCAACGCCGTTAAACACAGCAAGAATATTACAGTTATCTCTGATCACTTTTGGAATCTGAGTGTAGCGTTGAGTGACATATATCACATCAGTGTTTTTGTGACGCCCCCGGGAAAATATTCTAGCTGGGATTTTTTGATTGTCTAACATCACATCGTCGTATACGACTAAATTGTTAATACTCCCATCAAGGTCATCCACGGATGGCGCCTCGTCAATATCAGTTATAAAATCAATGGCGTTCTCATCCTTAATTTCTGATGCATTCTCGTTAAAATCTTTTAACACTTCATAACATCGTTGATCATCTACGCTAGGGGCAATTAAATACAACTTATCCCACTTCATCCATCTCATTATTAAATTGAGCAGCAATTGCGTTTTACCGGATCCAGATGGCCCGATTATAATTGCACGGATAGAGTTTGGTAGCGCTGCATGATGCTTAACTGGTTCTCTTATTTTAGTCGCTGAAAAATCAATTATATTCATATCTCTATACATAAATTATGGATCTATATTGTGTGAAGTGTAAAACGCGTACTAGCACAAATGATGTGACGACGGTTACAACTAAAAATAACAGATCAGCACTAACTGGTAGATGTGCAACATGTGGTATAAAAAAGTTTAGATTTATTTCTACAAAATCAAAGATTTTACAATCCGGAGATGTTTTAAAAAAAACGAGGAGGTGATATCGCAGCCGAATTGACAAAGCTCCCTGGAACCCCATGGGCAAAGTACCCCGGAGAAAAGCACCTTTCAGGATATAGCTACTGTGGTCCCGGAACACGATTAGATATCAGACTTGATGATCAAAATCAACCCCGATCCGGCGAGTATCCGATAAACGCTATTGATAAGGCGTGTCATGCTCATGATGTTGCATATAAAAGCAGCAATCTGCAAAACAGGCATCTCGCGGATGTGAAATTAATTCATGCGTTAAATGCTATTCCTGATAAATCTTTTAAAGAAAAGTTGGCTTCGTGGTTGGTAAAATCGGCTATGAAAGGCAAATTGATGAAGGGTGCTGGTAATTAATAATATGGAATCAATTTATTATTCCCCAAGAGGATACTGGAGGGGTAAATCAGCAGTCTATAAACTCGCTAGCGCTGCAAAAGTGAAAAAAACTACAGCGGCGGATTGCTTATCCAAACAGGCACTATGGCAAATTTATCTACCACCACCTAAACAAATTCAATTCTCGCATTTTGATGTGACTGCTCCTAATGAAGTTCATCAGGCTGATATATTATTTTTGCCACATGATCGTGGTTACAAATATGCGTTAACCGTAGTTGATACTGCAAGTCGATACAAAGAAGCAGAACCGTTAAAAACAAAATCAGCCACTGAAGTTGCTTCTGCATTTGAAAGGATTTATCGACGAGGTCCTCTGCACTGGCCGAATCTATTGCAGGTTGATCCTGGCAAGGAATTTCAGGGTGTGGTTCTATCTACAATGAAAAATCATAATGTCACCATACGACGAGGGCATACTGCGCTACATCGCGATCAGGCCATTGTCGAACGATTTAATCGGACGATTGCTGAGCGGTTATTTGGATATCAATACGCAAAAGAATTCATTCAAGAAAAGCGATCCAGTGAATGGGTTAAAAGATTACCATCTGTGATTACCGCACTGAATAATGAGATCACTAGAACAATCAACATGAAACCTATCAACGTGATTAAAAAGAAGTCAATACCCGTACAACCACAAAAAGATTTCCCTAGAAACGCTAGCGTTTCCCAACCAATTCTTGGTAGTAGTGTCATTGTGAGGTACTTATACGAACCAGGAGAGCTTGAAGGGGGTAGAAAAAGGGCTACTGATCCTATTTGGAGTGTTACTGCACACAAGATATCTAGTATAACACGATCAACTGGTAGACCAGCAATCTATAAACTGGATTCAACTGCTCCTCAGCGAGGATTTACTCGACAACAACTACAAGTGATTCCCGAGGATACTCAATTGCCACCGCATGGTCTTAACTAGCGCCGTTGCGTCTATTGCACTCAAGACAAGTCAACATCACATTGTTTCTGACATGACCGAGATAGTTATTTTTTCTGTCTACGGTGAATTGGCGAGGATCCTTATCCGAATACTGCCAACGCATTATACAATTGCAACTCGCGCAGTGATTATTCTGTTGTTTCTTCAAAGTGATTATTAATTTAGCATCAATATCAAATTCTCGTTGTTTTTTTTTGTCCTGTTGTTTGTAACCGGAGAATTTTTTATTAATGATGCTAACATCAATATCACTTATTGTTGTGTCATTATCATCACCAATGATTTCATCATCGAGGACAACTCTTCGAAGTTGATTTATGTTTCGTACTCTGGATACTGCGAGATAGACTAAATTCGACCATTCGATGCGATTATCTACCATCCAAACAATAGTATCCGATATAGTTAATCCCTGTGAAGAATGTATCGTCGCTGCGTATCCTAGCGTCCATGGGGATTTATTAGCACGCAATGCATTTTCGACGACGCTGATATCAACCAGCACAATATCATTTAACACGAGAATCTGCTTTTCACTCTTCCCTGGAATATCAACTTCAATATTCTGCTTTCGTGTATCCGAAGGCCTATAACACAACGGTACTGGAAGTGTTGCAAATTTTTCTTTATGCGTTTCAAATAACTTCATCTGAAGTGTGTCTCTGACTATTTTTCTACTTGCTACTATCAAATCATTTGGTCTCCACGTTTCCCAGAAATCATTCATGGGAGTTTCTGAAATTATTTCACGCGCTATTTCGCATTGGATTTTATCCGGTTGTAATCTAATCAGTGCTTTGAACTCGCGTAATTGTTCATCAAGTGATCTATGGTCGGTATTAATTTCTTCATAATAGTCTACAGAACCCTTTAGCCATTCATGTTGAGATCCACCGACAAATGGTGGTGGTTGGCCGTGATCCCCGCACATGACGACTTTTGTGTTTTTGTTTAACAACCACTCAAGAAATGTTTTTAATACATCTAATGACACTGTGCATATTTCATCCCAAATTATGATTTCAGGAATGAATTTATCACCCATACGCTCAGGAGTCCATTTGTCACCTTTCCATCGAAAAAAACTATGGTAAATGCAAGCATTTACCCCTCGTTGTATCATCTCTCTGGCGAGTCTGTGAGTCGGTGTTAGCACAATCATGTTAGAAACGCTAGCGTTTCCACGACGAAATAATTCAATTGCACGAGTTGTCTTTCCTGACCCACCACAACCGTTTAAATAAACTGTCTTGTATCTACATACTGGATCAGATACCGGTGGTGCATTAGAAAATTCTGATTGAATTTCAATACGGTTACAACAAAGATATTTATCATCCATGGCAACGTCTGCGGATTCACAATACTCATGTAGCATCTCCTTTTTAAATCGCCAACGCCCCCACGCTTCCTCCGGATCTGTGAATGCCGCTACAGCTGATTTGTACTTATTGTGTATATACATCGAATCAGTGGCTACTCTAACCGCGGTATTAGGAAATCTATTTATCATCGAAAATAGATTAATAGAAGCATAGGCTAGCATTGAACTTCTCAAATGTGTGTACTGGGAATTATATCCATCACAGTAGGTAACAACCGTACCTAATTTCTCACCATTGGATAGAAAAGCATCCTTACGGGATACAAGTTTTCCCTGTTTCATTAAATCCGCTACAATAAAATCGTATTCAGCGACATCTATGATCAACCGCGAAGAGTATTTTGCGTTGTCGTATCGTCCACCCTGGGTAAATTTACCGATTATTCTTCGTCCAAAATCCTTTGCTTGTTCTTTTTTAATTTCAAATAACTTCTTAGACCAATTCATGATTTGTTCTTCTGGAAACAGTTTTCGCAATTCGCTAATTATACGATCTAGATCTGGTTGTGGTAGCCAAACTTCTTTCTGAGCTCGATAGCATATAATAGCTTCGGAAACAATCAACGATATCAGCATGCCACAATCAATCATATATCGTAGTAACACTATTGGCATCCAGGCCTTTTCAGATATATGTCTACCAAGCCAAACATAACTACACGGATGTAACCCTGTAGCGAGTTCAAATGATATCACACGAGCGAATCCGGTTAAATCAAAATCAGGTAATGGCCCATTAATCGCAACACGAGTCATTTCATGCGTGGGGTGTCCAAATCGTTTAAAATAGTTACTACATTCTCCATACCCGAGAAAACTTCCAGGATAACACGCGGATATATCAATTGAAATCATACCGCCACGATGGTATTTTGTATTCCACAGTCCTCCATGACCAAATTCGATGCAACTCAATTTAACGTCCTCGAGAAAATCACTTCGTGTTGGACGCCATGAGTTTTTTTCTCTTGCGAAGTGAGCTACCACTGATGGAATAGTAAAACTATCCGTCAATAGTTTTTCATGGGAACTCTCCGGTGAAAAATCATTAGCGATTTTTCTCATTCTGTTATCTAATTCTTCAACGCGATATAATTCACCATTTGGTCTTACAAATTGATCAAATCCTGATTCGGAACCAGCACTACTAAGTAACCACACTGACACAGGATCATCTTTACACAACGCAACAATAGCATCAAATAATTTCTCTTCATAGAAAATATCCCCGGAAAATTCCCCGGAAAATTCCGGGGGGATATATCTCACGGTTCTATCTCGTGGAAATATTGTTACTGCAGGTGTCCACGCGTGTTCGTTATGATCAATAATTTGTATTGGAGCCCCTCGCGATTGATATTTCGGTTCGTATAATACTTCTCCGGTTATTGTTGTTACTGATATTGGGAATTTTAATGATGCTTCTAATTTAGCTATATCAGAAATCTTCGCACCGTGCTGTTTCACTGTCAGTTCCCATTCTGTTATTTTCCTACGTCGCAGATCAGTTAGTTTATTTCCTCGGGATGCATTTGTGAAGTGTTCCATTACCCGTGTTGCTACACAATTGAGCCTTGACGAAGTCAAAGGTGAATATTTTATAGGAGCTAGTTTTGCAATATCGGGTTTATCATTTAACGGATATATCCCATAAACAGTTGCTGTTACGGGATAAGATCTCTCGTAGTATGGTTTGTCAATTCCAGTTAGAATTCCTGGTTTGGAATCTCTACTTACAATGACAGCTTTTTTATTCTTGAGGATTGGTTCGAATTTATCCCTAATAATCCATTCACCTTCGACTTCGATAATAAATTTTATTCTGAAAAAATACTTCTGATTGGAATTGCTTTGCAATTTACCCTTGAATTTCCAGCCAAGATGTGAAATTATCTCAGCTGCTCTTTTATCGTTCATAGTAGCATCGATGATGGGTACATTGACACCGACAACATCTTTGATGTTGTTGTTGATAATTCGAAATGTCGACCAACAGTATGCTGCACCGTCTCGGTAGAATTCATTAAAACACTCCCTGATTTTACCGAGTATAGTTCTATCACCGATTAGACGTTTTGGTGTATCAGAGACTCTATCGAGATTGAATTTAGTATTTCTCCAAGGCTTAATTTTCGATAATCTTTGGAACTCCTCATCGAGATTGAATTTAGTATTTCTCCAAGGCTTAATTTTGGATAATCTTTGGAATTCTTTCATGGTATAATCAATGAATTTAGTATTTCTCCAAGGCTTAATTTTCGATAATCTGTTGAATTCCTCCATGTTATAATTAAAACAAGTATTTAAATAGAAAAATATAGTATAATGAATCACTGCAAGTGGCTAATGATTGGATCTACAACCCCGTGTAACAAATCATGCAGAAGTGAATTCTGTGGGTATCATTTACAAAGCGTTAGGCAAGAAAGTTTTGGCCCTCTCCCATGCCTCCAATGTGGGGTGGGTGTTAGAGGAAAATCGCAGTTGTGTCTTGCTTGTGGGGGTAAACGATACAGGGAACTAAAACGCTACTATGACAAACGAATCAATGACTCCGTCATCCTTGATAAAATCAAGGACAAAGTCATCAAAACCCCTCAAGATTATATCCAGAGATTTATAATTAAAGCAGATAATAAATTAGACAAGTAGTATTATTATACAAATGAGCCAAGATTTCAGACCCCACCCAGTGCTTGCTAATTACGAAGCCTCTAGTGATGGTGTTGTCAGGCACCGCAGACTCAAAGAACCGGTTGGGTATCTGAATAATATGGGGTATTTGATGTTTTCAGCTGGGAGGAAGAAGTATCTCTGTCACAGAGCCATCTATGAAGCATTTTACGGATTAATCGAAGACGGCCTTGTGATTGATCATATAAATGGCGTGAAGACTGATAATTGTCTTGGGAATCTTCAAGCCGTCTCGCAGCGCGATAACCTTTTAAAAAGCAACGCTGGTAGGCACGCAAAACATCCCAAGGGTGTGAAATCGTTTGATTTAGAAAATAATGAAGAGAGAAGCTTTCAGTCGATAAATGCGGCTGGAAAATATTTCGATATTTGTAGTACTTCAATTCTATTTGTTGCACAAAATTTAATTAAAACTGCTCTGTCTAAAAAAAATGGTCATAAAATAACATTCGTATACACCTGAAACTATTTAAGGGAGATAAATCCTTTATGGATAAATCCGCCGCATTTTTACACTCTACCTACTAAGTTCCCTTGTATTATGACGTCAAAGGAATTTGTCGCCTGCTATATTACCTGTACTTGACTAGGCGCGCCCACGTGAATGTAATGGAGATATAATGCATGAGTTTTCGATAGAGAATAAAACTTTTTATTGTCGCTTGTGGGCTAAAACTGCATTATTATTTTTATTTATCTACATATCTCATGTGGGTGGGGGGGTGGACTAGCAGTAAAGCAGACAGCTAACTCGTTCTTTTCAGTACAAAAATTCTTTATAATCTAACGCATTACCTATGTTCGCTCAGCCAGAACGCGAGTGTTTCCTATTTATTGAAGTAGGTGGGTGTGGTTAAAATCACTATGTGCGAGTTGTATTTTTCTGTGTGTAAAAGTATTTTATTTTCCTTTTTTCTGTATGCATAAATATAATGAAAACTCTCTTATTGTTAAGTATACATGTCTTCCCTCCTCTATATTGATCGGTATTCATGTGACCTTCAGTACACAAACGTACTTCTGTTTCCCACCCTGTATGATCGGTATTTCACTGACGCAGGCATGCGTGATTGATATTTACAAACAGTTAAATTAATTTTTTTTTGTGTACTTAGTATTTTATATTCCTAAATACGATGGATACAGTAAAATTGTCTATTTTAAAAATCTCTTATTGTTAAGTATATCAGATATATATATATATTAAAAAATCTCTATTCTGTATGACTAGTCCGTGGTGTAATGGTATCGTGTTTGTCTTGTAAACATAGATCTATCAACTACGTGTTCGGTCCCCATAGCAGATACATTATTTGATGGCGAAACGGAAGATGTTTTTTTCTATTAATTGGGGAGATGGGCGGTCCCCCTTAGCCAAACCAACATGGCAACCCATGCTATCGCATTCTCGGTAGCGTGGGTTGGTGTTTTTTCTAACTCATGCAACCATGAATTCGATTTCATGGGTTGCCATGTTGGTTTGGTTTACCACGCCCACATCATTACCATCATCGTTCCATTGAATTATAATCCATCCTTAATTAAGTTAATTAAGTACATGTTATGCCTAAAATTTGCCACAACACTCGAGTTGAAATATATGGCATTGTGCCGTCCATGTTGTGACGTTACCTCAAGCATATCTTCTGGGCGGTCTAAGATGGCGTTTGCCACCTTAGGCCTCCCGCCGGAGATGTATGTTTCGGGTCCCCTTGGGCTTACTTGGATGCGAAGGCACCCAAGGAGTTCCAAAGATGTGTTGTCATATATGTTTTTTTTTTAATAATTAGAGATACAGTATACTATATTTATAAATAGATTTATTTATAAATAAATATAAATAATGGATATCAATGATGTAAATGCTATAATTGCTGAAATCTCAAATTTAAATAATAAAGGGGTATTATTATCTGAAAGATTACTAGATTACCTCGGAATATGAAGATATTGAATATCAGTCTAGTAATCGTTATGTTTTACCTAGGATGTACAGGCTCGTGAAATTCAAAAATCCATCAATGCTTGTTTGTACGGTAACGACATTAATTTATTTATAACGCTATTTAGCACCGTTGAAGCAATACGTCAAAAGCTCGGCCAAGAATATCAAAAACGAGCTGAAATTGGTTCTAAAGTTCGTGATCTTAGAAAAATGTTAAACGAGGAGCGACCCGTATCTTAACCACGTGGGTGTTACTAAAAAAAAAATAATAGGCTTTCGTAAATAATTTAAATAATTTATTTATTTTTTTTTTTAGCGTTTTTTGTTACAAGTGTTACACTTGTCACATAGGATTTTCTCCTGAAAGGATACTCATCAGTCTGGACTTGCTCATGCAGTTATGTGCATAATGGATGATCTGGTCGTAGTAGCAAGTAATCACCGCGACGCCTCCATTTTCACGTAATTGTTCTTGTTGCCGCGTCGTTAACACAAATCGTTCATCGCCATTCTCGGATATTACAATTCTGAAATCCCCAGCGATGTTATTTCTGAAACACTCGCGGATAGCGTCGTACAGTTTAACCCTGTCGAAGATGAATACGTTAGCTTGATGGTACATTATTTAATAACTAAGTTATTTAATAACTAAGCTTTTAATTATGATGGAAACCCTCCGGATTTCACATTTGAAAATTTAGTTCACAAACAATATATGGTTGGTGAATCGCTTACAACTAAATTAGCCCGAGAGCGGCTAGCAGCAATTAAAAAGTTTATACCGGTTCGAGACAGACTTCGCGAGAAACTCCAACAACGACAACAAGCGCAGACTGACTTTTCTGTGTCAAGTGAACAACTGTTTACTCCGATAACAAGTGCGACCAAAGATGTGAAAACAGCAACTGAACGAGCAATATACGGAGATATTCCTAAGGAAGGCAAGCGACGAAAAGTGCCTGTTCTTGGTGTGCTTGAAAAGATAGCAGCAGAGACCGGACAAACACGCGCAGGGATACAACAGTTATCCAGTGATATAAAAACTCAACGCGAAATTGAAGAACGCGAAGAAGCAGCTGCAGGAAGAGACTATTCACCTGAAAGTATATTTACAATCGCAGCATTAAATAGAATTGAAAAACTCGGTACGGATTACGAATTAGCTGATTTTGCTAGAGAAAATTTTCCAAAGGGTATAAGAGAGAATTTATTAAAAGACGAGTTTAAAAGTTTTATAAAAAGCAAAGACACTTGGGCATCAAAAATATATTTAGCGAAACCTGGCTGGAATAAAATCACAGCGTTGCAGCACCCTGGTTATAATAACTTTCTAGCTGTGGTTAAAGGCGGTCTACAACCACCACCTTATATGGAGGATCCAATCCCGGAACAAATAGACATAAAAGCATAAGCCGGTTCTAAGAAAACAAGCGGAAAGGGATATTCGATTAAAAATCCAAAGGATGTCTTTGACTCTACCGTGACATGCCCTGGTAACATTCTCAGTGATATATCACGGTTAGAGGTTCTCATCGGAGGGAAACGAGCCGGAAATAACTCCGTCGAGATAATTAACGAGGCCGCTGATATCTGTAGACGATTATTTGCTGGTGGTATCATGGACATTAATGTATATCGAGAACTTATTGCTGAATTAGTTGAAAATCACAACGATGACAACGTCATTGATGACAACGTCATTGATGATGAAAATCTTATGGATGTAAGCGATTGATCACTAATTGAAAAACTACAAGTTTTATAACAAGATGATTATACACTATAACCATGATAAACCCGTAAGCGTCTACGTGGTGAACTCACGATTGCCTGTTTATCGCGCGTGGTACGGAGATGGTTTCGGCAATACCATTGCGGGGTTATTTACAAGAATGGCTCCCAAGGTGGCGCCGTTAGCTAAACAATTATCAATGAAAGCCATTGATGCTATCCGTGATAAGGGAATCAATTTCGTTGGAAATCTTGCCGGAAAGGCATTTTCTGCCGCGAAAGATAAAATAGCATCATTGGTGCGAAAGAAACCAGGAATGACTTCGTCAGTGGTGAAACCACGAATGACTTCGTCATTAGTGCTGCCATCAACTACAGTGATGCCTGCAAAAATCAGCAAAGTAATAAATAACGCAGTGGAAGAAGAACTAGCGCAATTGACTTCGTCACAATTGACAGCTTCACCGGTAACAGATAGCGCTATCATGAACGCGATAGCAGGAAGTGGTTTGAAACAAAAAAGAAATTCGAAGAATTTTCAACGACGATGATTATAAAGAATTAAAACGCTAGCGTTAAACTCTTCGAGTTTCACAATTGAAAACGCTCGTAATGTTATAAATGTTTAAACGAACAGCTGATTCCGCGTTAGATATGGAAGCAAAGATGCGCAGAGATGATTCCGTCCGCGATTATCAATACTATTCCTATCATGCAATACAACCCGACCTACGATCGCGAATTGAACTTCAAGTTCAAGATACCAGTAAATACTTTTTGCCGTGTGAAGCATTTATTGAAGTAGAAGGAAAACTTGTAACAAATGTTGCAGCTGATACCCCATATGCAAATGATTCAAATATCCGAGTTGGTTTCGTCAACAATGGTATAATGGCGTTATTTGAAAGTGCAAGATATCTCATTGATGGAAAAGAAATTGAATCAATAGACCGCGAGGCTGATGTTGCAACAACAATAATCGGACTAGCAAGATACTCCGATGATTATACAAGATCGGCTGGTCCATCTATGATGTTTGCAAAGGATACCTTTGATAACGCTGACCACCTTCAATACATTAAAGTGTTAACACCGCAAGACACTTCAGTTGATAATCAACGAGAAGCAACTAATCCAGAACGTCGAGCTAGACCCGGAGCTGCGTTTGATATTCTCGGAGGCGTTAATGGTAATTTCAATTTAGGATTTGCAACACGAAAATTAGCATTGGAAGGACAAGAGAAAAAGTTTTCATGTGCGATTCCACTCCATCACATATTTGGATTCTGCAGAAATGTCAGAAAAGTCATATATGGAGCCGAACACACAATCGCATTAGTGCGAAAAGGCAATGACAATGATGCAATTTGGCGTACTGGTGCCGATGAAGGTAAAGTTGTTTTGAGTAAAATAGTATTATGGATGCCAGTAATGACTCCATCAATTACCACGGAAGAGCGGCTACTTTCGTTTATGGAAACCGGTGGTAAATCATTGCTAAGTTGGCTAACAACAACGACTGATGCTAAAGAGGATAATGTTAATGGTACATTTACATGGCACCTGGCATCAAAACAAGGCGTTTCAGCTCCACGTCATATATTTATAGCGCTGCAGAATCGGAATCGATTAGGTTCCCAAGAACGCAGTCATATGATATTTGATCGGTTAGGGGTAAGTGAGGTTTCACTGAGAATAAACGGACAACAAGAACCATCTGAGGATATACAGCTTAATTACGGAAACAACCAAATAGCACGTGTGTATCATCGGATGCTGTCATATATGGGTCGTGATCAAAATGTTGATACTGGTTTGCAAATATCGCAGCTCGATTTTAAGAACTTGTATCCAATTTATTACTTTTCACTGGAACATCTTGATTTAACAAGGCAATCCGTTGTTGATATACATTTTAGGGCTCGTATAGATCATGGTGGTGTTGATTATAGAGCGGTTGCTGTTATTCTCAGCGACAAATCAATGATGTTAGAAGGGGCTGGCGGACGAATGAGACTCGTTGATGCACCAGTGGCAAATCTGTATATGTAAATGAAACTTGAAAAGTTTCCATAGGATTTTCCCAATTAGATCAATTGAAAGCATAAATGTGTTTTACAATAAAATGCCATATAGTGTTGTTAGTGTCAAGCTGACTGATGGTCAGGTCAAGAAATTAAAATCAAAATCCGCTAAAGAATGTGGAACAACAATAACGTTAAAACCAGCGCAGATGTCCGGAGGTACACATAAAATATCATTAACGGATCGTCAAATAAAACATTTCAATGATGCAATGAAAAATAAGCGAGGAGTTCAAATAGAATTTTCGAAAGCTGCAGTCGCGAACATGATAAAATCAGGTGGTATATTTCCATTGTTAGCCGCAATACCAGCATTGATTGCAGCGGCTGCCCCAGCGGTGGCGAAGGCGGCAGCGTTGGGAGCCGTTGGGACCGCAGCAGGGATGGCGTTGAAAAAGGCAACTGGGAAAGGATATAAAAAAAGGGAAAGGGGTTGTACCTACCAGGAACCCCGTATTCATGGTACAGCGGCAAATCCGTTCACGGATCGGGTCTAAGAAAAATACCAGGAACGGTTTATTAGTTGAAAAATCTTCGATTTACAAATCTTCGATTTCCGAACCTATGGTTGAGGAACCTATAGTTCCTATGTCCAATTTTGATTTAATTGATGCTGCTAAAAAACTAGCGATAAAAAACTTCAGAGGGGTTTTTATGAGAGATCAATTACCGAGAAAACCAAATAACGTTGAAACCGGTATCATCAATCTTGATAACAGCAGCGGATCGGGAACTCACTGGGTTGCATACGCGATTGATCCACGTGGGATTGTCTATTTCGATTCATATGGGTTAGCTCCGCCAAGCGAGTTTATGCGGTATATAAATTCCTCGATGAAACTCAAAGGGTTTCCGATTTTTTATTCCACGCTGCCAACACAACAATTAAATGATCCACCGATATGCGGCCGTGAAGTATTAAATGTCCTCGCGGAGATTTCATTAAAATCCTTTGGATCTCCGTGGAAACCACCTCATATTATTGTAAACGAATACACGAGTGGGAAATTACAAGGATCAATAAATTGAAAACACAAGTTACGCTAAGAATAATGATCGATATTTGGGGACAATCTCTGTCAATGTTGGAACCCACCGAGGAAACATCTGCGGGTTCTATCGAGGATGTAAAAAAAATAATAGAAGATGAAATCGCTGAGACGTTAAATTTAACAAGTGTTGACCCGAACGAAATAGTTGTATTTCAAGACCGCCAAGGTAAATTGAAAAGCAGTAATATATCCGTGAATGACATTTTGATACGGCATCGCGCTGCCGCTGAAAACTCTATTGCACTGTATTCCAACGATGGACAACTTAAACCAGGCGCACTTGTGTCTACGATCACCGACGCGATTGCTACCAACGAACGTGAGCTGAATGATCTTATACGAGGTTATAATAGTTTTCGCAAAAATGTCGTACATAAATTCTTTGGAACCCCGCTTGTGGTTGGCATGACTCTCGCTGAAATTAAAAACTATCTATCGCTATTCTTCGCTAACAAGGACGCGGGAAGGATGATGAATGAAAATGAAATCAAGGCAAATTATCTCGAGATTTCTAAACTAATAGAAGATCAAAAACCCACTAACGACGTCATTGTTAGATTTTTTGGATCCCCACCTGTGGCAGACTCGACTCTCGCTGAAATCAGTGAGTTTATTATCAGGCATACTCACAATGCCTACGTCGCTAATAATTTCTTTGGTGTCCCGGTTACATCTACAATGACTCTCAAAGATATTAATGTGTTTATGATGAGACAAACAACACTTAATACCATCGTGGATAAATTTTTAGGGAGAACACGTGATGAATCTGAAACCACATCGTTGACAGGCCCGACCCTCACGGAAATTAAAAGCGCGTTTGACGAACAAAAACGCATCAGCGAAATGGCTAAAAATTTCTTTGAGGGCTCTGAAAGTTACAATATCACGACGACATATTCTGAACTCAACGGGCATTATAGTACCGAAAAAGGTTTTGGATTCGGCCTCCTTTTGGTTTCATTTTTTAAACGCCGGAATGGAACGATAATGAAATATACCGAAATCAATAAAACCTATCTCGACATTTATGACGATATTGCTAAACTAAAAGAAACCTCTGAAAGGGTAAAGTATGGGACCTTTGATTGGGTAAAAGAATCTAATGCTAAATTGAAAGTCAATATCGAGAAGTGGCCTCATGGTATCTACAGGATGACGTTAATCTCTGACAAGCAATTTGATATCATCGTGAAAGGTAAAACCTACTTTGGTGGCACCGCGACAGTAATTATCGCGGGGAGAGAAGAAGAATTTGAGATTGTCGCAGTTGATAACACCATTAGAAAAGAAATATCCTGGTGCTTAGAATTCGTAGCGGATTTAAGTAAATAATAAAACTGAAAATCCTATGGATTTTTACTAGTGGTTTCAATTGAAAGAAAAATCCTTTAGATTCACAATTGAAAACGCTAGCGTTTTTAAAATAAAATGATTTCATCAACGCAATGTCGCTATGATCAGGTCAGAGAATTTCAAAATAGACTCAAAACCCTCACTGAGGAGTATCAAATAAAAATAAAAAAATACCGACGAAGAATCACCGCAATTGATATTACTATGTACTCGGTGTCAAGCGTTCTCGCTGGTGCCGGAATAATACTTGCATCGGTTACAATGATTGTCCCGGTCGTAGTTCCAATTTGCATTTCTGCGGTGGCTACAATCGGGGGTATATCAACCGGGATAGCAAAAAAGATATCATCATGCAGCCAGAGTAAACTGCATAATTACTTAATTCAATTTCATATTGCATCAACCGCATATTCGCAGTTATCCTCGATGATATCGTCGTCACTCGATGATACAATTATATCAGATAGTGAGTTCTCAGCGATGGTCAGTATTTTTGATTCCGCGATATCGAAATTAGAGCGACAACATGAATATAATAACAATGACAACACCGATGGAATCAGAAAACACGAACCCAAAAAACAAAATGATCTCAATAATATCAACATTACCAGATTGTGAGTTCTCAGTGGTGGTCAGTATTTATGATTCCTCGATACCAAAATTAGAAATAAATCATGAGTATAATAACAATGACAACACCGCAGGAATTACTTCAACGAATAGTGGAGAACACGAACCCAGTACAAACAAGCATGATATCAATAACATCAACGAATCCAGAATTCAGTGTGAATTTCCCCTCTCCGGTCCCAGTGAAGGAGATAGCGCTAGCAAAATTACGAGTATATCATAGCTGGCCTAATATCAGATCGGTTGCATTTGGTGGTCAGCAACCCAATAAAACACTGGTGTTCTCGTATAAGAATAAACCCGATGGTACTCCAGAGTGGGAAACTGTTTCGTTACCAACTGGGTCGTACCAAATTAAGCAAATCAATGCTGAAATTCAGCGTAGAATAAAATCAATCACTGGAAAAGAATCAAAAATAGCTATTAATCTTCATCAACCGACGCTCTCGTCGTCGATCGAAATAAGCACAGAGGGATACATTGTAGATATATATAACAGCTCGTTAAGAACAGTGTTAGGATGGCCTGAAAAACCACCGGAAAAATCCGCTACCGACTTAACCACGGACATACAATCATATAATGAAATCAATCCCAGTTATCGAGATAATTTATCTGATATAAGAAAAGGAAGAATCGCCGATAGATTTATATTTACCAACAAAGACACATTGCAATGGGATTTTATCATTAAAAGAACAACCGACTCATCTGTTACTATTTCATTTACGCTAACTGACGTCCGTGGTTATTTTAATGAGATTAAACAATTATATGACACACAACTAGAACAACTACGGAAAACAAAATCGCAAAAACACGTTGAAATAATAAATCAACTTATATCTGACATGAACTATATCTATGAACTAATTATTCAAACAATAATTAATGACAACAGCGACAATAAACAACGATTCCTAACCGATTACAATATCACAGAGGACAATCTGCGTAATTTCAAGTTTCCCAAATACAACGCTGATGAACTAGCAAGAATTGTTAAAACCGATATCAAGACGCTACAAAAATCAGATTCAACTGTCCTCTTCAGGTATAATAATGATCCAGATGGTGGCGGTAGGCATATCGCTCCGTTCAACGTGAATATTTCATCGGTGATTGCTCTCAATTTAGTATGTGATGTTATCGAAGGAAGCTATCAGATTAATCTAGAGCAATCAAATCAAGCTCAGCAGGGATATATTCTTTATTCGTTTGCACCAACAGCTCCTCCAGGATTCCTAATTATTGAAAACCCAATTAATCCTGTCTACATGCGATGCCATAATAATTCATTAACCAGAATTAATTTCAAACTCACCGACCAGTCAAATAATCTGATTGATTTACAAGAAGAGGTGTTAGCGATTAGTTTGTTTGTGAAATCCTAAATTGCTTTGCAATTTCAAAGGAATTTCGTCCTAAGGACTCGATCAAATATTTGGTTGAAATCATTTATTATTTTTGTTAACCCAGAACTGAAATCACTAAGCAGCAGAGAGGGTGGATGACCACATCGTTGCGACCAAAATTGATTAAAAAATCGTAAAGTCTCCGTTTGCTAAATGGAGACTTATTTTTTTTTGGTTAAAATAAGGGTTCGTAGGAAGCATTAGTTTTGCTTGAAAACGTGGTCTGTTCACCCTCTCTGCTGCTTTACTCATAAACACTGTACATACTCTTAAACACTGTCATTTTCTCATAAACACTGTACGTAATCATAATCATTGTCAGTACTCATAAACACTGTCAGTACTCATAAACACTGTCAGTACTCATAAACAATGTCATTACTCATAAACACTGTATGTACTCATAAACACTGTCATTACTCATAAACACTGTCATTACTCATAAACACTGTATGTACTCATAAACACTGCATGTACTCATAAACACTGTCATTACTCATACACACTGTCAGTACTCATAAACACTGTCATTACTCATAAACATGGTCAGTACTAATAAACACTGTCAGTACTCATAAAAACTGTCAGTATTCATAAACATTGTCATTACTCATAAACACTGTCAGTACTCATAAACACTATCATTACTCATAAACACTGTCAGTACTCATAAACTCTGTCATTACTCATAAACACTGTCATTACTAATAAACCCTGTCATTACTCATAAACACTGTCATTACTCATAAACACTGTCATTACTCATAAACACTGTCATTACTCATAAACACTGTACATACTCATAAACACTGTCATTACTCATAAACATGGTCAGTACTCATAAACGCTGTCAGTACTCATAAACATGGTCAGTACTCATAAACGCTGTCAGTACTCATAAACACTGTCATTACTCATAAACACTGTACATACTCATAAACACTGTCATTACTCATAAACACTGTCTTTACTCATAAACACTGTACATATTCATAAACACTGCACATACTCATAAACACTGTCAGTACTCATACACACTGTCATTACTAATAAACACTGTCAGTACTCATAAACACTATCATTACTCATAAACACTGTACATGCTCGTAAACACTGTCATTTTCTCTTAAACACTGTACGTACTCATAATCATTGTCATTACTCATAAACACTGTCAGTACTCATAAACACTGTCATTACTCATAAACACTGTATGTACTCATAAACACTGTCATTACTCATAAACACTGTCATTACTCATAAACACTGTATGTACTCATAAACACTGCATGTACTCATAAACACTGTCATTACTCATACACACTGTCAGTACTCATAAACACTGTCATTACTCATAAACATGGTCAGTACTCATAAACACTGTCAGTACTCATAAATACTGTCAGTACTCATAAAAACTGTCAGTATTCATAAACACTGTCATTACTCATAAACACTGTCAGTACTCATAAACACTATCATTACTCATAAACACTGTCAGTACTCATAAACACTATCATTACTCATAAACACTGTGCATACTCATAAACACTGTACATACTCATAAACACTGTCATTTTCTCATAAACACTGTATGTACTCATAATCACTGTCAATACTCATAAACACTGTCAGTACTCATAAACACTGTCAGTACTTATAAACACTATCAGTACTCATAAACACTGTCATTACTCTTAACACTGTCATTACTCATAAACACTGTCATTACTCATAAACACTGTCTTTACTCATAAACACTGTCATCACTCATAAACATGGCCAGTACTCATAAACACTGTCAGTACTCATAAACACTGTCATTACTCATAAACACTGTCAGTACTCATAAACACTGTCATTACTCATAAACACTGTCTTTACTCATAAACACTGTACATACTCATAAACACTTTCATGACTCATAAACACTGTTATTACTCATAAACTCTGTCATTACTTATAAACACTGTCATTACTCATAAACTCTGTCATTGCTCATAAATACTGTCAGTACTCATAAACACTGTCAGTACTCATAAACACTGTCATTACTCATAAACACTGTCAGTACTCATAAACACTGTTGGTACTATGAGTATGTATTAGATACAACATATACAATCAAACCTGTTGTAACAGCCACTTGAATTTAATGATCACCTGGTCACAATGACCATTTTAATTTCCCCCTGTCAAATTTCCTATTTAAATGTCATGTAATCACTGGCATCTGTCATCTGAGGACAATGGCCATGTTTCTTAACCAATCAATGGTTTCACACTGCCATTGACAGTCACTGGAGCATATAAGCAGTGACTACTCAAGTATGCAAATTTAACATTTTTGGTTTGATGAGCAAGGCACAGTATAAAGAGATGTATTATTATGTTAAAATGTTTCATAATTAAATTATTCTTACTTTAATCCACTGAAACTCGAAGCTGTCAACATGTTGGCTTCAAAAGCAATGTGTTTTATTATTGTTTATTTAAGATTTTATGTCAAAGCTAACCCTGATGAAGATGAAAGTAAAATACATGTAATCTTTGCTTATTTGTTTGATTAGGAATTTTAACATAGCTTTAACAATTTTTCAGTCATGTGGTGTGTCTGATTCTGTAAGATTACAAAACATATCAATAAATGGTGTGTCTGATTCGATTGGCTAGACAAACATATCACTAAATGCTGTGTCTGAGTCTATTAGATTAAAACATATCACTAAATGGTGTGTCTGATCCAATAAGATTACAAAAAATATCAATAAATGGTGTGTCTCATTTTAAAATATCAAAAAAATATCACTAAATGGTGTGTCTAAATTTATAATATTGAACAACATATCACTAAATGTTGTGTCTGATTTTATTGGCTAGACAAACATATCATTAAATGGTGTGTCTGATTCTATAAGATTAAAAGACATATCACAAAACGGTGTGTCTCATTCTATAATATTAAAAACATATCACTAAATGGTGTGTCTCATTCTAAAATATTTAAAACATATTACTAAATGATGTGTCTGATTCTATAAGATTCGAAAACATATCACTAAATGGTATGTCTCATTCTATCATATTAAAAAACATATCACTAAATGCTGTGTCTGATTTTATTGGCTAGACAAACATATCCCTAAATGGTGTGTCTTATTCTATAAGCTTAAAAGATATATCACTAAATGGTGTGTCTCATTCTATAAGATTAGAAAACATATCACTAAATGCTGTGTCTGATTCTATTAGATTAAAACATATTGCTAAATGCTGTGTCTGATTCTATTAGATTAAAACATATCACTAAATGCTGTGTCTGATTCTATTAGATTACAACATATTGCTAAATGCTGTGTCTGATTCTATTAGATTAAAACATATCACTAAATGCTGTGTCTGATTCTATTAGATTACAGCATATTGCTAAATGCTGTGTCTGATTTTATTAGATTAAAACATATTGCTAAATGCTGTGTCTGATTCTATTAGATTAAAACATATCACTAAATGCTGTGTCTGATTCTATTAGATTAAAACATATCACTAAATGCTGTGTCTGATTCTATTAGATTAAAACATATTGCTAAATGCTGTGTCTGATTCTATTAGATTACAACATATTGCTAAATGCTCTGTCTGATTCTATTAGATTAAAACATATTGCTAAATGCTGTGTCTGATTCTATTAGATTACAACATATTGCTAAATGCTGTGTCTGATTCTATTAGATTAAAACATATTGCTAAAGGCTGTGTCTGATTCTTTTAGATTAAAACATATCACTAAATGCTGTGTCTGATTCTATTAGATTAAAACATATCACTAAATGCTGTGTCTGATTCTACTAGATTACAACATATCACTAAATGCAGTGTCTGATTCTATTAGATTAAAACATATTGCTAAATGCTGTGTCTGATTCTATTAGATTAAAACATATTGCTAAATGCTGTGTCTGATTCTATTAGATTAAAACATATTGCTAAATGCGTGTCTGATTCTATTAGATTAAAACATATTGCTAAATGCTGTGTCTGATTCTATTAGATTACAACATATTGCTAAATGCTGTGTCTGATTCTATTAGATTAAAACATATTGCTAAATGCTGTGTCTGATTCTATTAGATTACAACATATTGCTAAATGCTGTGTCTGATTCTATTAGATTACAACATATTGCTAAATGCTGTGTCTGATTCTATTAGATTAAAACATATTGCTAAATGCTGTGTCTGATTCTATTAGATTAAAACATATTGCTAAATGCTGTGTCTGATTCTATTAGATTAAAACATATTGCTAAATGCTGTGTCTGATTCTATTAGATTACAACATATTGCTAAATACTGTGTCTGATTCTATTAGATTACAACATATTGCTAAATGCTGTGTCTGATTCTATTAGATTAAAACATATTGCTAAATGCTGTGTCTGATTCTTTTAGATTACAACATATTGCTAAATGCTGTGTCTGATTCTATTAGATTAAAACATATTGCTAAATGCTGTGTCTGATTCTATTAGATTACAACATATTGCTAAATGCTGTGTCTGATTCTATTAGATTAAAACATATTGCTAAATGCTGTGTCTGATTCTATTACATTAAAACATATCACTAAATGCTATGTCTGATTCCATTAGATTACAACATATCACTAAATGCTGTGTCTGATTCTATTAGATTACAACATATTGCTAAATGCTGTGTCTGATTCTATTACATTAAAACATATTGCTAAATGCTGTGTCTGATTCTATTAGATTACAACATATTGCTAAATGCTGTGTCTGATTCTATTAGATTAAAACATATTGCTAAATGCTGTGTCTCATTCTATTAGATTAAAACATATCACTAAATGCTGTGTCTGATTCTATTAGATTACAACATATTGCTAAATGCTGTGTCTGATTCTATTAGATTAAAACATATTGCTAAATGCTGTGTCTGATTCTATTAGATTAAAACATATTGCTAAATGCTGTGTCTGATTCTATTAGATTACAACATATCACTAAATGCTGTGTCTGATTCTATTAGATTACAACATATTGCTAAATGCTGCATCCGATTCTATTAGATTACAACATATTGCTAAATGCTGTGTCTGATTCTATTAGATTAAAACATATTGCTAAATGCTGTGTCTGATTCTATTAGATTAAAACATATTGCTAAATGCTGTGTCTGATTCTATTAGATTACAACATATTGCTAAATGCTGTGTCTGATTCTATTAGATTACAACATATTGCTAAATGCTGTGTCTGATTCTATTAGATTAAAACATATTGCTAAATGCTGTGTCTGATTCTATTAGATTAAAACATATTGCTAAATGCTGTGTCTGATTCTATTAGATTACAACATATTGCTAAATGCTGTGTCTGATTCTATTAGATTACAACATATTGCTAAATGCTGTGTCTGATTCTATTAGATTAAAACATATTGCTAAATGCTGTGTCTGATTCTATTAGATTAAAACATATCACTAAATGCTGTGTCTGATTCTATTAGATTAAAACATATCACTAAATGCTGTGTCTGATTCTATTAGATTACAACATATCACTAAATGCAGTGTCTGATTCTATTAGATTAAAACATATTGCTAAATGCTGTGTCTGATTCTATTAGATTAAAACATATTGCTAAATGCTGTGTCTGATTCTATTAGATTAAAACATATTGCTAAATGCTGTGTCTGATTCTATTAGATTAAAACATATTGCTAAATGCTGTGTCTGATTCTATTAGATTACAACATATTGCTAAATGCTGTGTCTCATTCTATTAGATTACAACATATTGCTAAATGCTGTGTCTGATTCTATTAGATTAAAACATATTGCTAAATGCTGTGTCTGATTCTTTTAGATTACAACATATTGCTAAATGCTGTTTCTGATTCTATTAGATTAAAACAAATTGCTAAATGCTGTGTCTGATTCTATTAGATTACAACATATTGCTAAATGCTGTGTCTGATTCTATTAGATTACAACATATTGCTAAATGCTGTGTCTGATTCTATTAGATTAAAACATATCACTAAATGCTATGTCTGATTCTATTAGATTACAACATATTGCTAAATGCTGTGTCTGATTCTATTAGATTACAACATATTGCTAAATGCTGTGTCTGATTCTATTAGATTAAAACATATTGCTAAATGCTGTGTCTGATTCTATTAGATTACAACATATTGCTAAATGCTGTGTCTGATTCTATTAGATTAAAACATATTGCTAAATGCTGTGTCTCATTCTATTAGATTAAAACATATCACTAAATGCTGTGTCTGATTCTATTAGATTACAACATATTGCTAAATGCTGTGTCTGATTCTATTAGATTAAAACATATTGCTAAATGCTGTGTCTGATTCTATTAGATTAAAACATATCACTAAATGCTGTGTCTGATTCTATTAGATTAAAACATATTGCTAAATGCTGTGTCTGATTCTATTAGATTACAACATAATGCTAAATGCTGTGTCTGATTCTATTAGATTACAACATATTGCTAAATACTGTGTCTGATCCTTTTAGATTAAAACATATCACTAAATGCTGTGTCTCATTCTATTAGATTACAACATATTGCTAAATGCTGTATCTGATTCTATTAGATTAAAACATATCACTAAATGCTGTGTCTGATTCTATTAGATTACAACATATTACTAAATGCTGTGTCTGATTCTATTAGATTACAATATATTGCTAAATGCTGTGTCTGATTCTATTAGATTACAACATATTGCTAAATGCTGTGTCTGATTCTATTAGATTAAAACATATCACTAAATGCTGTGTCTGATTCTATTAGATTAAAACATATTGCTAAATGCTGTGTCTGATTCTATTAGATTAAAACATATTGCTAAATGCTGTGTCTGATTCTATTAGATTACAACATATTGCTAAATGCTGTGTCTGATTCTATTAGATTAAAACATATTGCTAAATGCTGTGTCTGATTCTATTAGATTACAACATATTGCTAAATGCTGTGTCTGATTCTATTAGATTACAACATATTGCTAAATGCTGTGTCTGATTCTATTAGATTACAACATATTGCTAAATGCTGTGTCTGATTCTATTAGATTAAAACATATTGCTAAATGCTGTGTCTGATTCTATTAGATTAAAACATATTGCTAAATGCTGTTTCTGATTCTATTAGATTACAACATATTGCTAAATGCTGTGTCTGATTCTATTAGATTAAAACATATTGCTAAATGCTGTGTCTGATTCTATTAGATTAAAACATATTGCTAAATGCTGTGTCTGATTCTATTAGATTACAACATATTGCTAAATGCAGTGTCTGATTCTATTAGATTACAACATATCACTAAATGCTGTGTCTGATTCTATTAGATTACAACATATTGCTAAATGCTGTGTCTGATTCTATTAGATTACAACATATTGCTAAATGCTGTGTCTGATTCTATTAGATTAAAACATATCACTAAATGCTGTGTCTGATTCTATTAGATTACAACATATTGCTAAATGCTGTGTCTTATTCTATTAGATTACAACATAATGCTAAATGCTGTGTCTGATTCTATTAGATTACAACATATTGCTAAATGCTGTGTCTGATCCTTTTAGATTAAAACATATCACTAAATGCTGTGTCTCATTCTATTAGATTACAACATATTGCTAAATGCTGTATCTGATTCTATTAGATTAAAACATATCACTAAATGCTGTGTCTGATTCTATTAGATTACAACATATTACTAAATGCTGTGTCTGATTCTATTAGATTACAATATATTGCTAAATGCTGTGTCTGATTCTATTAGATTACAACATATTGCTAAATGCTGTGTCTGATTCTATTAGATTAAAACATATCACTAAATGCTGTGTCTGATTCTATTAGATTAAAACATATTGCTAAATGCTGTGTCTGATTCTATTAGATTAAAACATATTGCTAAATGCTGTGTCTGATTCTATTAGATTACAACATATTGCTAAATGCTGTGTCTGATTCTATTAGATTAAAACATATTGCTAAATGCTGTGTCTGATTCTATTAGATTACAACATATTGCTAAATGCTGTGTCTGATTCTATTAGATTACAACATATTGCTAAATGCTGTGTCTGATTCTATTAGATTACAACATATTGCTAAATGCTGTGTCTGATTCTATTAGATTAAAACATATCACTAAATGCTGTGTCTGATTCTATTAGATTACAACATATTGCTAAATGCTGTGTCTTATTCTATTAGATTACAACATAATGCTAAATGCTGTGTCTGATTCTATTAGATTACAACATATTGCTAAATGCTGTGTCTGATCCTTTTAGATTAAAACATATCACTAAATGCTGTGTCTCATTCTATTAGATTACAACATATTGCTAAATGCTGTATCTGATTCTATTAGATTAAAACATATCACTAAATGCTGTGTCTGATTCTATTAGATTACAACATATTACTAAATGCTGTGTCTGATTCTATTAGATTACAATATATTGCTAAATGCTGTGTCTGATTCTATTAGATTACAACATATTGCTAAATGCTGTGTCTGATTCTATTAGATTAAAACATATCACTAAATGCTGTGTCTGATTCTATTAGATTAAAACATATTGCTAAATGCTGTGTCTGATTCTATTAGATTAAAACATATTGCTAAATGCTGTGTCTGATTCTATTAGATTACATCATATTGCTAAATGCTGTGTCTGATTCTATTAGATTAAAACATATTGCTAAATGCTGTGTCTGATTCTATTAGATTACAACATATTGCTAAATGCTGTGTCTGATTCTATTAGATTACAACATATTGCTAAATGCTGTGTCTGATTCTATTAGATTACAACATATTGCTAAATGCTGTGTCTGATTCTATTAGATTAAAACATATTGCTAAATGCTGTGTCTGATTCTATTAGATTAAAACATATTGCTAAATGCTGTTTCTGATTCTATTAGATTACAACATATTGCTAAATGCTGTGTCTGATTCTATTAGATTAAAACATATTGCTAAATGCTGTGTCTGATTCTATTAGATTAAAACATATTGCTAAATGCTGTGTCTGATTCTATTAGATTACAACATATTGCTAAATGCTGTGTCTGATTCTATTAGATTACAACATATCACTAAATGCTGTGTCTGATTCTATTAGATTAAAACATATCACTAAATGCTGTGTCTGATTCTATTAGATTACAACATATTGCTAAATGCTGTGTCTGATTCTATTAGATTACAACATATTGCTAAATGCTGTGTCTGATTCTATTAGATTAAAACATATCACTAAATGCTGTGTCTGATTCTATTAGATTACAACATATTGCTAAATGCTGTGTCTTATTCTATTAGATTACAACATATTGCTAAATGCTGTGTCTGATTCTATTAGATTACAACATATTGCTAAATGCTGTGTCTGATTCTATTAGATTACATTATATTGCTAAATGCTGTGTCTGGTTCTATTAGATTAAAACATATTGCTAAATGCTGTGTCTGATTCTATTAGATTAAAACATATTGCTAAATGCTGTGTCTGATTCTATTAGATTAAAACATATTGCTAAATGCTGTGTCTGATTCTATTAGATTACAACATATCACTAAATACTGTGTCTGATTCTATTAGATTACAACATATCACTAAATACTGTGTCTGATTCTATTAGATTACAACATATTGCTAAATGCTGTGTCTGATTCTATTAGATTACAACATATCACTAAATGCTGTGTCTGATTCTATTAGATTAAAACATATCACTAAAAGCTGTGTCTGATTCTATTAGATTACAACATATTGCTAAATGCTGTGTCTGATTCTATTAGATTAAAACATATTGCTAAATGCTGTGTCTGATTCTATTAGATTACAACATATTGCTAAATGCTGTGTCTGATTCTATTAGATTAAAACATATCACTAAATGCGGTGTCTGATTCTATTAGATTAAAACATATTGCTAAATGCTGTGTCTGATTCTATTAGATTACAACATATTGCTAAATGCTGTGTCTGATTCTATTAGATTAAAACATATCACTAAATGCTGTGTCTGATTCTATTAGATTAAAACATATTGCTAAATGCTGTGTCTGATTCGATTAGATTACAACATATTGCTAATTGATGTGTCTGATTCTATTAGATTTAAACATATCACTAAATGCTGTGTCTCATTCTATTAGATTACAACATATTGCTAAATGCTGTGTCTGATTCTATTAGATTACAACACATTGCTAAATGCTGTTTCTGATTCTATTAGATTAAAACATATCACTAAATGCTGTTTCTGATTCTATTAGATTACAACATATTGCTAAATGCTGTGTCTGATTCTATTAGATTACAACATATCACTAAATGCTGTGTCTGATTCTATTACATTAAAACATATCACTAAATGCTGTGTCTGATTCTATTAGATTACAACATATTGCTAAATGCTGTGTCTCATTCTATTAGATTAAAACATATTGCTAAATGCTGTGTCTGATTCTATTAGATTAAAACATATCACTAAATGCTGTCTCTGATTCTATTAGATTAAATCATATTGCTAAATGCTGTGTCTGATTCTATTAGATTAAAACATATCACTAAATGCTGTGTCTGATTCTATTAGATTACAACATATTGCTAAATGCTGTGTCTGATTCTATTAGATTACAACATATAGCTAAATGCTGTGTCTGATTCTATTAGATTAAAACATATTGCTAAATGCTGTGTCTGATTCTATTAGATTACAACATATTGCTAAATGCTGTGTCTGATTCTATTAGATTAAAACATATCACTAAATGCTGTGTCTCATTCTATTAGATTAAAACATATCACTAAATGCTGTGTCTCATTCTATTAGATTAAAACATATCGCTAAATGCTGTGTCTGATTCTATTAGATTAAAACAAATCACTAAATGCTGTGTCTGATTCTATTAGATTACAACATATTGCTAAATGCTGTGTCTGATTCTATTAGATCAAAACATATTGCTAAATGCTGTGTCTGATTCTATTAGATTACAACATATTGCTAAATGCTGTGTCTGATTCTATTAGATTAAAACATATCACTAAATGCTGTGTCTCATTTTATTAGATTACAACATATTGCTAAATGCTGTGTCTGATTCTATTAGATTACAACATATTGCTAAATGCTGTGTCTGATTCTATTAGATTACAACATATTGCTAAATGCTGTGTCTGATTCTATTAGATTAAAACATATTGCTAAATGCTGTGTCTGATTCTATTAGATTAAAACATATCACTAAATGCTGTGTCTGATTCTATTAGATTACAACATATTGCTAAATGCTGTGTCTGATTCTATTAGATTAAAACATATCACTAAATGCTGTGTCTCATTCTATTAGATTACAACATATTGCTAAATGCTGTGTCTGATTCTATTAGATTAAAACATATCACTAAATGCTGTGTCTGATTCTATTAGATTACAACATATTGCTAAATGCTGTGTCTGATTCTATTAGATTAAAACATATCACTAAATGCTGTGTCTGATTCTATTAGATTCAAACATATTGCTAAATGCTGTGTCTGATTCTATTAGATTACAACATATTGCTGAATGCTGTGTCTGATTCTATTAGATTACAACATATTGCTAAATGCTGTGTCTGATTCTATTAGATTAAAACATATTGCTAAATGCTGTGTCTGATTCTATTAGATTAAAGCATATCACTAAATGCTGTGTCTGATTCTATTAGATTACAACATATTGCTAAATGCTGTGTCTGATTCTATTAGATTAAAACATATCACTAAATGCTGTGTCTCATTCTATTAGATTAAAACATTTTGCTAAATGCTGTGTCTTATTCTATTAGATTACAACATATCACTAAATGCTGTGTCTGATTCTATTAGATTAAAACATATCACTAAATGCTGTGTCTGATTCTATTAGATTAAAACATATTGCTAAATGCTGTGTCTGATTCTATTAGATTAAAACATATTGCTAAATGCTGTGTCTGATTCTATTAGATTACAACATATTGCTAAATGCTGTGTCTCATTCTATTAGATTAAAACATATTGCTAAATGCTGTGTCTGATTCTATTAGATTACAACATATTGCTAAATGCTGTGTCTGATTCTATTAGATTAAAACATATCACTAAATGCTGTGTCTGATTCTATTAGATTAAAACATATTGCTAAATGCTGTGTCTGATTCTATTAGATTACAACATATTGCTAAATGCTGTGTCTGATTCTATTAGATTACAACATATTGCTAAATGCTGTGTCTGATTCTATTAGATTAAAACATATCACTAAATGCTGTGTCTGATTCTATTAGATTAAAACATATCACTAAATGCTGTGTCTGATTCTATTAGATTAAAACATATTGCTAAATGCTGTGTCTCATTCTATTAGATTAAAACATATCACTAAATGCTGTGTCTGATTCTATTAGATTACAACATATTGCTAAATGCTGTGTCTGATTCTATTAGATTAAAACATATTGCTAAATGCTGTGTCTGATTCTATTAGATTAAAACATATTGCTAATTGCTGTGTCTCATTCCATTAGATTAAAACATATTGCTAAATGCTGTGTCTGATTCTATTAGATTACAACATATTGCTAAATGCTGTGTCATATTCTATTAGATTAAAACATATCACTAAATGCTGTGTCTGATTCTATTAGATTAAAACATATCACTAAATGCTGTGTCTGATTCTATTAGATTAAAACATATTGCTAAATGCTGTGTCTGATTCTATTAGATTACAACATATTGCTAAATGCTGTGTCTGATTCTATTAGATTAAAACATATTGCTAAATGCTGTGTCTCATTCTATTAGATTAAAACATATCACTAAATGCTGTGTCTGATTCTATTAGATTACAACATATTGCTAAATGCTGTGTCTGATTCTATTAGATTAAAACATATCACTAAATGCTGTGTCAGATTCTATTAGATTAAAACATATTGCTAAATGCTGTGTCTCATTCTATTAGATTAAAACATATCACTAAATGCTGTGTCTGATTCTATTAGATTACAACATATTGCTAAATGCTGTGTCTCATTCTATTAGATTAAAACATATCACTAAATGCTGTGTCTGATTCTATTAGATTACGACATATTGCTAAATGCTGTGTCTGATTCTATTAGATTAAAACATATTGCTAAATGCTGTGTCTGATTCTATTAGATTAAAACATATCACTAAATGCTGTGTCTGATTCTATTAGATTAAAACATATCACTAAATGCTGTGTCTGATTCTATTAGATTAAAACATATCACTAAATGCTGTGTCTGATTCTATTAGATTAAAACATATTGCTAAATGCTGTGTCTGATTCTATTAGATTAAAACATATTGCTAAATGCTGTGTCTGATTCTATTAGATTACAACATATTGCTAAATGCTGTGTCTGATTTTATTAGATTAAAACATATTGCTAAATGCTGTGTCTGATTCTTTTAGATTACAACATATTGCTAAATGCTGTGTCTGATTCTATTAGATTAAAACATATTGCTAAATGCTGTGTCTGATTCTATTAGATTACAACATATTGCTAAATGCTGTGTCTGATTCTATTAGATTAAAACATATTGCTAAATGCTGTGTCTGATTCTATTAGATTAAAACATATCGCTAAATGCTGTGTCTGATTCTATTAGATTAAAACATATTGCTAAATGCTGTGTCTGATTCTATTAGATTAAAACATATTGCTAAATGCTGTGTCTGATTCTATTAGATTAAAACATATTGCTAAATGCTGTGTCTGATTCTATTAGATTAAAACTTATTGCTAAATGCTGTGTCTGATTCTATTAGATTAAAACATATTGCTAAATGCTGTGTCTGATTCTATTAGATTACAACATATTGCTAAATGCTGTGTCTGATTCTATTAGATTAAAACATATTGCTAAATGCTGTGTCTGATTTTATTAGATTACAACATATCACTAAATGCTGTGTCTGATTCTTTTAGATTAAAACATATCACTAAATGCTGTGTCTGATTCTATTAGATTACAACATATTGCTAAATGCTGTGTCTGATTCTATTAGATTAAAACATATCACTAAATGCTATGTCTGATTCTATTAGATTAAAACATATCGCTAAATGCTGTGTCTGATTCTATTAGATTACAACATATTGCTAAATACTGTGTCTGATTCTATTAGATTAAAACATATCACTAAATGCTGTGTCTGATTCTATTAGATTAAAACATATTGCTAAATGCTGTGTCTGATTCTATTAGATTAAAGCATATCACTAAATGCTGTGTCTGATTCTATTAGATTAAAACATATTGCTAAATGCTGTGTCTGATTCTATTAGATTAAAACATATCACTAAATGCTGTGTCTGATTCTATTAGATTAAAACATATTGCTAAATGCTGTGTCTGATTCTATTAGATTAAAACATATGGCTAAATGCTGTGTCTGATTCTATTAGATTAAAACATATCACTAAATGCTGTGTCTGATTCTATTAGATTACAACATATTGCTAAATGCTGTGTCTGATTCTATTAGATTAAAACATATTGCTAAATGCTGTGTCAGATTCTATTAGATTACAACATATCACTAAATGCTGTGTCTGATTCTATTAGATTAAAACATATCACTAAATGCTGTGTCTGATTCTATTAGATTACAACATATTGCTAAATGCTGTGTCTGATTCTATTAGATTACAACATATTGCTAAATGCTGTGTCTGATTCTATTAGATTAAAACATATTGCTAAATGCTGTGTCTGATTCTATTAGATTACAACATATTGCTAAATGCTGTGTCTGATTCTATTAGATTACAACATATTGCTAAATGCTGTGTCTGATTTTATTAGATTAAAACATATTGCTAAATGCTGTGTCTGATTCTATTAGATTACAACATATTGCTAAATGCTGTGTCTGATTCTATTAGATTACAACATATCACTAAATGGTGTTTTAGTTTTCAGAAGCACACTTGAGATGATCTTATACTGGCATTGTATTCTTATTCTTTTACTTAAAACCACAATCCATGTTGGAAACAAAATATGTATTCCTTCCATTGTATTATTTTCTAATAGAATAGATCAAAGCCATAATTTAAACAAATCCATTGCATCATATTGTTATATGTCTAAAGACTTTTCATTGATTCGACAAGAAAAAAAATGGTTGCCAGTTCAGAGAGCAACTTTCAATTGCAGAATATTTCTCTCAGTAGATCGCATGTCATGGGGACATCAACCAGAGTGCTTACTTCCTTATCAAAATGGCTGAGATGAATGTAATCTTTCATCATTTTTCTCATAAACTATTCAAATGTGGGGTAATTCTACCAAGCCTAGTTTTTCCAATTTGTTAATGTGCAAATAATGGGAATTTGTATAACCAATTTCATATAGATATGTCATTCTCAGTATTTCAAAAAGAGCTTATTGATATAATTACATTATGGGAAAATGCTGTTATTGGATTATTTTTAATTAACTAATTTACATCATACTCTATTATAATCAAAGCAGTCTTAAAGAGACCACCCCTTCTTTCAACATAAAGTGGTTACATAAAACAGGTAGCCTGTCATCATATATATATATATATATATATATATATATATATATATATATATATATATATATATATATATATATATATATATATATATATATATATATATGTAAACTAAGTTATCATTTGACTGTTATAGGGGAAGGGCTAGAAACTTGCATGCTTCATTTGGTCATTATTTGTGCAACATGATAGCCACAAATTCACAAATTCACAAATGAATCAGATGTAGATAAATACAGACTTTTTGAGATGCCTGAAAATGGATAGAATGCATTTCCCAAATAATAATACCATTTCCCAAATAATAATACCATTTCCAAGCACTGGGTTGTGACCTTAAATGTTTACTCATGAGACAAGGATAAATAAGTTATTGAAACGTTAGATATAAATCAATGGTTTTGATGAATCTGCAATTAATACATTGCTTGGGAGTCCAGGAAGAAAAGTTTGATTGCTTTATATAAATAGTAGTATACTTTCAGGTAAGAGCTAGGTGAATCATGATTAGAAGGATATACCTATGTAGGATAGAGACAGATAGACAGATGAATATACAGGTAACAATGCAGTGATAAATGTAACTGTTCTTAGAGGGAGAATCTAACTTGACAGTTTTCTTGGCAAGTGTCTACTGTTGTACCAGTAACTTTGATTTCTTTTGACACTTTGACCATTATTTGTGATTGTCTACTGCCCAAGGTATTTTATATGCTTACTATCTATGTTGATAGGATTTGTGTTGCCCAAGGTATTTTATATGCTTATTATCTATGTTGATAGGATTTGTGTTGCCCAAGGTATTTTATATGCTTATTATCTATGTTGATAGGATTTGTGTTGCCCAAGGTATTTTATATGCTTATTATCTATGTTGATATGATTTGTGTTGCCCAAGGTATTTTATATCCTTATTATCTATGTTGATAGAATTTGTGTTGCCCAAGGTAATTTTTTGCTTATTATCTATGTTGATAAGATTTGTGTTATATTGCAAGTCACACCTTCCCCTTGATAAGTTAGGGTCCAAAAATATAGACTGCACTATAAGCACAGATACAAGTTACTAAATAACCTCTGAAAGAAGGGCATGCTATCCTGGTAGTCATTCAGGAGACTGAGGCAAAATTTAGTTACTAAATACTTATTTTATAATCATGTTGGGAATAGCTGTCAATTAACAGCTGTCTGCAATTAAATTATTCACTTTTCAGTACAAATTGCCATTACTTTTGAGATATCCAGCCTCTGAAAGAAAGGAAAGACAACTCCAAGAGGTTTGAACACATATACAGATGTGTCTCCTTGTTATAGCTGCAAAACACTGTGTAAACCATATTTACTGTATATGTTGGGACATCATATTTACTGTATATGATGGGACATCATATTTACTGTATATGTTGGGACATCATATTTACTGTATATGTTGGGACATCATATTTGTTGGGCCACCATACATTAATTTTTAAAGTCATTTTTTGTACACTGTATGTTGTGGGACACATCACTTTCTTTTTTGAGTCATAAGTTGTGGGACACCTTTTAGATCATTAGAATATTATATGTTGGAAAATGCACTCCAACTGAAATTTAAAAAAAAAAATATAAAACTGTGTACTTGGGATAAAACTTGTAATCCACTGCAGCAGCATCTCATCAGCAGAACCCTTCTCCTGCACATGTACAATCCATTCTTTCGGTGCATTAATATATTTCTGTTAGCTTTCTCATACCATGATAGAGGCAACACATCACCTGAAGCAGAAACTGAAAAGCGAAAATCTGATTGTTTTCAAATCTGCACTAGTCTTGCTAATTTTTCATTTTTGACCTGCATCTAAATTTTGTCCATCTACGATCATAGAACACGATAGTTTCATCCATGTTAACGATCATATTGTTGGTGAAATGATCTGTTTCATTTCTGGCCTTCATGAATTCATCATATTAGTTTATTTTCTCCAAATCTCCTGGGTGACACTGGGTCATCGATGAAGCACTATATTGTGTCACTTTAAAAACTGTTGCATTGTTTCACTTTTTTTCAAAACTTTCCATGAATACCGGTGAAAAGAACCAAATTTAGCTTCCATATCTCTACCCATCTTTGTATAATCAAAAATAAAATATAAAAAATTTGCAAACTGAAAGGAATCCATAGTTGGCTTCCTAGGTCACTTTCAGCTTCCTTTGCAATAAAATAACCGTTGTATTGATATCCTTTTTAAAAAAATTACAGCTTCAGAGTCCAAAGTCAGCTTCTCAGGTCAGCTTGCTTTGTAATAAAAAATAACCTTTGTCTTTGATGTCCTGTTGGTAACTTCAAAGAAGAAGTTTTACTGCTGGCTGCCAATTTTTTTTCTTGACCACCAGGGCTTCTATTTGATTGGTATCTGTAGTTACAGTTAATTAATACAAAGGAGCACTAATGGGTAAATAGGAATGATACTTTTGTAACCGGTGTTGGTGAAAAGATTGTCACTTGCACTCAAGTGAATGGATTTTCAAATGATGATTTTTATTTGTGAGATACTCTCATAGAGAAGACCTGGATATAATTCAGTCTTGATTATTTTGCACCTAACACCATGTCATGTGCGAATGGCATCTTTAAAGTATCTGTTAATTATTTCCCTTTTTTTGCAATTTTATTAGATCCAGTTTCATTTGGATATCATGTTCAAACCTTTTACCACAACCACACACAATTTGTTTCTTAATGTTCATGTCAATGAACAATGTGTCGTGTGTTATCCGACATAACTGATACATGCTATAGTATGGAAGCCTATGTTACTTTTATAAATTTTACTTATACAGATTTTGTGGATATATTTTATTCTTTAATGCTCATATTGAAAAAAGGAATAAATGATAACATTACAAGGTTAGTTTCTTTTTTTAATTATCAATTAAGTATTTTATTTATCTATTTTATTGCAACGTGCAGTGGGTGGGTAGCACAAATGCAATACAAATTCATTTTGTTTCTTAAGTCATGGGACATGAGACAAAAGCAATAAAATGTTTCACCATAAGTTCTTAGACAGGAAAATAAAATTAATTATTTTATCATGTCCCAACATATACAGTAAATACAGTAGCATCACTGCTATTTGCACAACAAAACAAGATCCCTTTTATTTAAAAACTACAGATATTTTTGGCAACCAACTGTCAACCTTTGAAGTTGAGTTTTTAAAATTGTATTATTATTGAAAACTTGATGAATCAATTTCAACTTCTGCCCATCCTTCAGCAGATCTCTGAGTGTACACTCAGTAATTTTAAGCTCTGACTTCTTTTCGCTTGATTGGCTTGTTATTTTTAATCACATTTGAGAATTAAGTAGGACAATTTAAGTTAATTGACAATTTAAGTTAATTTAATGGCTACTTAAACAATACTATTTATAATTTGTTTGAGTGGTCAGTTAAAGTGAGTTGACCTTACACATGACCGTTACCTGCTAGCTCTTTTGCAGGTATGATTTACTTGCCCTTAAACCATTAACTTTTTCCATTGCCCTTAAACCATTAACTTTTTCCAATTCCCTTAAACCATTAACTTTTTCCAATGCTCTTAAACCATTAACTTTTTCCAATGCCCTTAAACCATTAACTTTTTCCAATGTCCTTAAACCATTAACTTTTTCCAATGACCTTAAACCATTAATTTTTTCCAATGCCTTTAAACCATTAACTTTTTCCAATCCCTTTTTTTGATTTGATACAAGGGACATAATTAAAGTGAAACTACAAAGCATGTCTACTTTTGATAGAGTGTAGCAATACAACAAATACTTTTTCAAAACAGGAGATCAAGACACAATTGACAGTTAATTGGGGTTTAACAGAAACACCCAAGGACATAAGATTTACATTTGTTATGTCTGAGTACAAGAGGGCATATCATTTGTATAATTATTATATTTAAACCAGATTAAAATACATGACTTTAAACAAATATTCACTTGACATAACCTATTTCAATTTTTTTTTCTTAAAGTGTTGTCAAAGGCAGCATTAATGACATTTTCATTCATTAAAATTTATCAAATTTTACAGTGAATCAAAAATTATTGTTGTTGTTTGTTTGTTGTTGATGGTTTGTTTGTTGTTGGTTTAATCCCATTTTTCATGATAGGCTATGCATTACAGCCATTATAATTGGTGTTGGAATAAAACCATACTGAAAACCAAGTAAGGATTATATACAACCCACAGGAAGCTACTGGCAAGCTTTCTCAAGTAACCACTTTTTGGCCCATTGAATCAAATCAAAGCAGACAGCGGCGAGATGCCAATGATTGGCACATCAACCCCAGGCCACATATTTTTTTTACAGAAAATGAAACAAAATTAAGGACTTCTTAAACACCAATTTAATATATTTTCACAGGTGAAATTCATGTTTTATTCTGTTAATTGGGTTTCAGTGTAAACAGTATAATTGTGGCAAATTCTCTTCTTTTAATATTTAACTAGAGTCAGTCAACCAAGACATCAATATGCAGAGCACTTCCATGCAAACCTAATTATGTGCCTGCTGTGTTTTGATGTATGTACAGCTTGGGAAGTGATTGTTACATTATAAAATCAATTAAAAGAGACCTGTGTTATATGTTAAGTATGTCTTTGGTATAAAATAAAGTAAGGGATTAAGGGATGCATAATAAAATAGTTCAAAGGAATGCAAATTCTCCCTACACAAGCTCTTATGGTCACATTCATGCCTCAAAAGCTAATCCATTTTATTTCACCAAACATATATTATGTACATAACAAAGTGTCTATCTATCTATCTATCTATCTATCTATCTATCTATCTATCTATCTATCTATCTATCTATCTATCTATCTATCTATCTATCTATCTATCTATCTATCACTCAGTGAATAAAAGTTTCATATCATGGATAGGATTCATAATGGTGAAAGGATATCAAACTCATAATTGTCAATTTGACACTCAGGTTGGTTCCAATTTGATTGGCAGTCCTATAATGGGCTGTAAAGTACAATTTAGTTGCTATGTGAAAATTATTACAACTGGTTAAGGCTGAGCCAGATCAATCTTGAGGTGTTATAATGAGTCAAAAGGTTTTTCCATAATAATTATAATAATAATAATAATAATAATAATGAGGACTTTGTATAGCGCCTAATCTTTTGAAGCTCTAAGCGCTTTACACCATCAATAATGATATGACTACACTACAGAACAACAAATGACAAAAACAATGAAACTGGAAAACAAAAACATGCTGTATATAAGATACAAAACATGATTAGGTCGCTAAGTTCATCCCTGCAGTCGAAACAGGTGAGTCTTGAGAGCACTCTTAAAAGGGACCACTGTGTCTTTGTGTCTAATTTGAATGTGCAATTCGTTCCATGTCGCCGGGCCCTGGTGTGCAAACGAACGTTGTCCATATGACTTTGTTTTCACCTTGGTAACAATGAGTATACGATTATCAGAAGAAGAGCATAAGTATCTAGCTGGTGTATATACATGGGTGAAGCTGGATAGGTATGTTGGACTGGAGTCTGTCATTAAAACATAGCACAGAGAACAAATCTTGTGTTTGATTCTGTATCAAATTGATAGCCAGTGTAGGGTACAGAGCAGTGGTGAGGTGTGCTCTGATCGAGGTACTCTAAAGATGATCCGTGCAGCTGTGTTTTGAACTTTTTGAAGTTTCTGGAGTAAATATTGTGATGAACCAGACAGAATTGAGTTACAATAGTCCAGTCTTGAAAGTACTAATGAACACACAAGTGTTTTTGTGGCATCAGCTGAAAGATATTTACGAATGGAACTGATGCATCTCAATTCAAGATAGGCAGCCTTGCAGATGTTCATGACATGTTGGTGCAATGTGAGAGTACTGTCTAGAGTAACGCCTAGGTTTCATACTGACTGTGATAATTTAATGTTGGTGTTGCTGATATTTATTGTCTGAGGTAAAGGATGTGAATGAGACAGTCTTTGTGTTGTGATTAGAATAGCCTCAGTTTTATCATCATTCATCTGCAGCTTGTTACATGTCATCCATGATTTCACATCAGAAATGCACTTCTCTACTCCATGGATGGTAGCATCAACTTCAGTTGGGTGGCTAGACTTGTATATTCGGGTGTCATCAGCATACAATTGGTGCTTCAATGGGTGATGATCTATGACACTTGAGAGCGGCTGAGTATACAGAATAAAGAGAACAGGTCCAACATACGTCAACTGGGCTGGAGTGTATTCCATTTGCAGATATAATTTGTGTCCTGTTGACTAAGTAGGACTTGAACCACTGTAAGGCTATATTCTCAATGCCAAAATACATGCTGGAGACGGTGAAGTAATATATCATGGTCTATTGTGTCAAATGCTGCAGACAAATCAAGGAGAGTGAAGACTGTAATCTTTCCACTATCCAAAGCAGAGAGAATGTCACTAAATACTTTCAGAAGAGTAGTTTCCGTACTGTGGCAAGGGCGATATGCAGACTGTACATTGCTAAAAAGACTGTTTGAATTCAAATGAGATACAAGTTGAGTTAGAACAAACTTTTATAAGATTTTTTATATGAATGGGAGATTAGAAACTGGGCAGTAGTTCTTTAAATCATTATGGTCAAGTGTTGGTTTCTTCAGCAGTGGTTTTACGATGGCAGATTTGAAAAATGATAGGAATTCCCTTGATCAGAGAGAGAAAGATATTAATAACATCAGTTAGTGAAGGCAATATTGGGTCTAAGCACTCAAGCAGCAGTGTTATCAGAATTGAATCAAGTTCACAAGACTTTGGTGCACTTTTCATCACGATTGTCCATACTAAATCAATAGAAACAGGTTCAAATGCTCCTAACGGTTGTCGCTGAAATTCTGCATCTAATTGTATGGTGTCGAATCAATTGAAATTGTGCTGTCAAGTGAATCTCTAATGGTTTGTACTTTGTCATCAAAGAAATTTGCAAATTGGTCTGGTAGGTCTAGTGGAGAGAAGGTTGTTGGAAGTGGTGTACATTTGTTCCTTGACATCAGTTTGTTAGTTATCTCGAAGAGCTCTTTGCAGCTGGAACTCTCCGTGATCTTAGTACTGTAGTGGGATGATTTGGCTTTCGACATATGCTTAGAGTGCATCATGAGTGAAGCCATGGAAAACCAACGTGGGAGGGACAGTCAGCGTTGGAGGACATAACATCACCAACCTACGCTTTGCAGATGACATTGATGGTCTGGCAGGCAGTTAAGACGAGCTTGCCACCTTAGTGAAAAAAATGGATAAAACATCTTCCAGATTTGACATGGAGATAGGCACTAAGAAGACAAAGCTGATGACAAATAGTGGCAAACAAATCTCAACCAAGATTAAAGTCAGAGGACAGGAACTGGAAACAGTGAGCCAGTTTAAATATCTTGGTCATATAATCACTGATGAGGGATCAAGAGCAGAAATTTTGTCAGGAGCAGCTCAAACAATGGCAGCTATGTCAGAGCTATGCCCATCTGGAGAGACAAGAACATCTGTCTGAAAACTAAACTCAGACTATTGTGAACATTAGTCATCTCAGTCTTTCTGTATTCATGTGAGGCCTGGACCCTGACAGCAGAAATACAATGAAGAATCCATGCACTTGAAATGAGATGCTATAGACCCATCCTTGGCATCTCTTACATGGACCACATCACAAATGAAGAAGTGCGTAACACCATCAGGCACAGTGTAGGCCATTATGAAGACCTCCTCACAACTGTCAAAAAGAGAAAGTTGAAATGGTATGACCATGTCACTTGAGTCAATCAGTCTATCCACAACAGTACTGAAGGGGCAGTGTCCAGGGTAGAGGTAGACAGAGTTAGAGGTAGACAGAGTTAGAGGTAGACAGAGTTAAAGTGAAGTTTTGGGGAGATACAGGCATTGGCACATTATCGAGATAGGACACAATTAGGAGTATGTTTACTGTCCTGCTCCATTCAATTGAAAATATAATTTAGATAACTTAGATAAAGACAAAAAGATAATTTAGGAGAAAAGGATGCTGACAAATTAGAAATGAAGTTTGTTTGTTTGATTAGGATTTTTAACGTAGCTTTAACAATTTTTCAGTCATATCGCTACGATGTCTGCAGTGAGGCAGTTTATAGTGATGTCTAGCACTGAGACATCATGCCGCAGACATGTAGCATGATGTCTCACCCAGTCACATTATCCTGACACCAGGCCGACCAGTCCTAACACTAACCTCTTAATGCTGAGCGTCAAGCGAGGCAGCTGTTTAGAAATGAAGTACTTTACTCAATTAGAACTGAACAATACACAAATTAGAAATGAAGTACTTTACTCAATTAGAACTGAACAATACACAAATTAGAAATGAAGTACTTTACTCAATTAGAACTGAACAATACACAAATTAGAAATGAAGTACTTTACTCAATTAGAACTGAACAATACACAAAGCTTTTATTTGACTGTAGCAGTAAAATACAAAAACTTCATAATTTTTAAGTTTCTAATTGATTAGAGCAGGAAAATAGACATTCTCTCAAATTATATTTTTATTGATTGAAGAAGCATGATACACATACTACTAAATTATTTGACTTCAGTAGAAAAATATAAACAGCACTACTAACTTATTTCATTTTTTAATCATCTGGAACAGGACAATACATATGCCCCTAAATTATTTCAGTTTTTAATTGACTGGAATGGACAATACACATACTCCAAAAATATCTTTTTTAGTTGACTGGACCAGGATAATACACATACACTGAAGGTCATTGTTACTCAAAAGCAAAATTTGTTTTGAACAATAACTTTTGTTTTAGATTAAGTTCCTTCTTTGTGTATGGCTTGTGCTTTGGATGAGACAGAAATCTATAGATTTAAAGTTGAAAGATCAAGCTCATGGTAAGTCCATTAAGAATAGCAAGTTTAGTTTAAGACTGCACATACCAAACATAAAGGTTAGCAAGGCTTTTGGAATGATATTCTCCAAAGTCAGAGAACCCTACTGGTGATTACATGAATCACTGTTAAACATGGATGTGTATAGTGTATACATAAATTACTGTTAAACACAGATGTGTATAGTGCATACATAAATTACTGTTAAACATGGATGTATATAGTGCATACATAAATTACTGTTAAACATGGATGTGTATAGTGCATACATAAATTACTGTTAAACATGGATGTATATAGTGCATACATAAATTACTGTTAAACACAGATGTGTATAGTGCATACATAAATTACTGTTAAACACAGATGTGTATAGTGTATACATAAATTACTGTTAAACATGGATGTATATAGTGTATACATAAATTACTGTTAAACACAGATGTGTATAGTGTATACATAAATTACTGTTAAACATGGATGTATATAGTGTATACATAAATTACTGTTAAACACAGATGTATATAGTGTATACATAAATTACTGTTAAACACAGATGTGTATAGTGTATACATAAATTACTGTTAAACACAGATGTGTATAGTGTATACATAAATTACTGTTAAACACAGATGTGTATAGTGTATACATAAATTACTGTTAAACACAGATGTGTATAGTGTATACATAAATTACTGTTAAATACAGAAGTGTATAGTGTATACATAAATTACTGTTAAACACAGATGTGTATAGTGTATACATAAATTACTGTTAAACACAGATGTGTATAGTGTATACATAAATTACTGTTAAACATGGATGGCCACATAAAACACACTTCTAGTGATTACACAAATCACTATTAAACATGGATGTGTATCTAATATATCAATCTAGTGATTACACAAATCACTGTTAGACATGGATGGGCATATATTACAGTGATTACACAAGTCACTGTTAAACATGGATGGGCATATATTATAGTGATTACACAAGTCACTGTTAAACATGGATGGGCATATATTACAGTGATTATACAAGTCACTGTTAAACATGGATGGGCATATATTATAGTGATTACACAAGTCACTGTTAAACATGGATGGGCATATATTACAGTGATTACACAAGTCACTGTTAAACATGGATGGGCATATATTATAGTGATTACACAAATCACTGTTAGACATGGATGGGCATATATTACAGTGATTACACAAGTCACTGTTAAACATGGATGGGCATATATTACAGTGATTACACAAGTCACTGTTAAACATGGATGGGCATATATTACAGTGATTACACAAGTCACTGTTAACCATGGATGGGCATATATTATAGTGATTACACAAAGCACTGTTAAACATGGATGGGCATATATTATAGTGATTACACAAATCACTGTTAGACATGGATGGTCATATATTACAGTGATTACACAAATCACTGTTAAATATGGATGGGCATATATTATAGTGATTACACAAGTCACTGCTAAACATGGATGGGCATATATTATAGTGATTACACAAGTCACTGTTAAACATGGATGGGCATATACTACAGTGATTACACAAGTCACTGTTAAACATGGATGGGCATATATTATAGTGATTACACAAGTCACTGTTAAACATGGATGGGCATATACTATAGTGATTACACAAGTCACTGTTAAACATGGATGGTAAAATACTAACTTACCATGCTACTTCTATTATTAGGTGGGAATATTTTTTGTTTCCATGAAGGGATTAGCTTGGGCTAATGGAAGGGATTAGCTTGGGCTAATGGAAGGGATTAGCTTGGGCTAATGGAAGACATGAAATACCACCATCAGTTGATACTCATAAGGTTTTGATGTGATTTTCAGAGGCCAAAGAAAGACAATAACCTTGTATAATTAAATTTTCTGCTAACTATTTCAAAACCTCTGAGTTTGACTGAATTCATTCTAAATGGAACAGTTTTAGGGTTGAGGTAATAATTTTCTAGAAAGCAATAAAAAAAATTTGTTTTTCTAAAATTGATATTTTATAAATGGATATAAATTCATGTTTAATTAGAAAATCACTTTAATGTAAATGTCCCATTTTGCTTTCAAGTTTAGTCATTGCATAATTTCACCAATTACCCAGAAGAAATTACCAGTAAATGCACAGTTCATTAAGTTGTGGTCCCTATGCTTATTAAAGTGTTTAATACTTTATAAACCCGTATTTACCATGGTACTATTAGGTTTTTTGCTGAATGATACCAAAATGTACAATGAATCAGAGTTACCTTAGTAACAATAGCTTTTATCTGTAATTAACATGTCTAAACCTGATAATGGATTTACCTTCAAGATGGGTGGGTGTAAGAGAATGTAAGGGGTATGTATGACAAAACCTTATAAGAGATGGAAATCGCAACAAGAGCTCATGACAATATATAGCACTGGTTGCTCAGATTACTTCATGGATTCCAATCATGCAGTTGTAAAATTAGCTCCAGTAGTATTTATTTATCTGCGTGAGATTGCAGGGATAATATAGATTATAATGAATCCTTTTCAGATCTTTTCAGGTAGGTGTCATTTCTTGGATTCTAAATAATCCAGAATTATCTAGGATTATCTTAGATTTACTGCTGTTCCAGTGCCCCCAAGATGCAGCATTATTTTTCACCCCACCATTTTGGTCTTCTTCAGTAAATACCTAGGACTCTTGGATATTGGAGTGTCCTGGTGGTAGGTCAGAAAATTAGTTTAAAAACTCCAGGCATTCAGATGGACTTAGGTCAGAAAGCTAGTTTAAAAAACCAGGCATTCAGGTGGACTTACGGTAAGTCAGTGTGCATATGATGAAATTTTTCTTAGCATACAGACACTTTTGTTTGATGTACACGTGTCCATAAAGATAAGTAACATTTTAGCATGCAGACACTTTTGTTTGAAGTACACCATTCCATTAAAATAAGTAACATTTTAGCATGGAGACACTTTTGTTTGAAGTACACCTGTCCATAAAGATAAGTAACATTTTAGCATGCAGACACTTTTATATTAAGTACACCATTCCATTAAGATAAGTAACATTTAACATGCAGACACTTTTATATTAAGTACACCTGTCCATAAAGATAAGTAACCTGAAAACATTTTTCTTAATTTTTTTATATGATTAAATTATTCCAGCAAGAGACACTATTTCATTGTCTGATGTGATAGTTCATATTATTCTGTATCTCACATGCAGTTCCATATGTTTTGCATTGTTTAAGTAAAATTATTCACTGTTTACTTACATATTTTAAGTAAAATTATTCACTGTTTACTTACATATTTTAAGTAAAATTATTCACTGTTTACTTACATATTTTAAGTAAAATTATTCACTGTTTACTTACATATTTTAAGTAAAATTATTCACTGTTTACTTACATATTTTAAGTAAAATTATTCACTGTTTACTTACATATTAATCACGTGCCCACATTCAGTGAAGTACTTCTGGCAACTGCTGATCAAAATGGCGGTGGAAACATTATATACATTGGATGTGCTTTCATTTTTTTTTTTTATTCACCATGGGGAAAAAGGTCATTGGTCAGCAGTGAGATACAGTGATGGTTGACCAACTGGAAACACATTCTTTGGTCTACCATAACAGAATGCTTAATATGCTTCAATCTTTAAGTGTGTAATAAAAAGGGTATACTGACAGATTATTAAAAAATATTTGGCCCTCATTCATCTAGCATAGAATAGCCTCTCATTAATTTGGGCATGCTTCATCACATGACCAGGGTTCCTGTGTTTTGAGTGTTCAGTTAATTACCTGTATAAACTGCACTATAAATCTCGAGTTGAATTTCAAAAGAATATATATTAAGGCATATAATAAAACACTTTCAGACTTTTGTTGTGTTTAATGTTTTATGAACCAATAAACCAATCATATTAACCTATACTTTGTATTGAGGTTTACTCATTCATAAAAATTCGTATACAATACACTGTATTCAATTTCTATATAAAGAACATGTATACAATACACTGTATTCAATTTCTATATAAAGGACATGTATACATGTATTTGTGATCCATTGGGTTTCTGTCTCTTAGATAAGTTTGGTTTCTGTCACAATTCAGAAAGTATTGCAAATGACAGGATTTTTTTAGTCATAATATGTTTGTAAACTGATTTAAAATAGCATAGTTGTGAAATAATTTTACAATTTGCCTAATTTAGTTTTTTAAATTTGCACGAGCTGGCAATAGTCATTTATATTGCGTATGGTGCTATTCCAGTGAGTACAATTTATGGGTGTTGAGTTTTCCTACTAAAATGCAAAATCTTACTCTATTATTTTGTCATCTACCTCACAACACTTTTCTCCTTATTTATTATTTATTTTCTTTATTTCTGGTATTTCCAAATATGTCTGATGGGCTTCTGTAATGACTCTAGATTGCTTCATTGTTTTGCTTTTTTTTACAGGTTTGAGGGGTCACAGAGTACATGTATGTCTATAATCAAGAAAGCAAGTTTAATTTCTGTAATCACGAATATTTCAATCTCTCAACATTCTTACACTCCATGGGGTTATTTGATTTCTCTACACAAATTCCATCTTTAGTACTGTCAAGCCAATTGTCAGACCCTGGTATTAGAATAAAATTCATTGGGTTATTTCTGTTATGCTGTATATATTGGCACATGCCACTGTTTTATCAGATAGTTCATTGTTGGGTGCTATTCAAGGTTGAAAATTGCTTTGACATCAAAAGGAGTGAAATATTTTACATTTGCATGAAAGGAAAATGTATATGTATCCAAAGTATTGACATTTTGTACAACAATAGATGTTTTGGAATGTTTTCTTTAGCAAGTGTTCACTAATGTCAAATTTATTTTTACAAGTTTGCTTTGTATTGAAGGTAATGGTTGGCCTGTTTGTTTAGCAATTGCTTGTGTCTTGAACTAAAATGAAAAACTCTTGAATGTTCAGATAATTATTATATATGTGAATTGGAAAATATTTACATGATGAATTATTTCGACTTCCAAAACCTAATCCTAAGATTCTACTACATAAAAATTAAGAACTGAATTTAAACCCATTCCCAATCCAAAAATGTTTTGGCCTTTTTCATCTTTGACCAAGCTGAAACTTTTAAACAGAAGATTAAAATTTTAACTTTAAATATACGTATCTTGAACTTATCATATAAATATACAGTAGAACCTCTTTTGCCAAAAGATGATGGACTCTCAAGACAGGTGATCTCTCATAACAATTCACAATCTATATAATTAATACAATTGTGCATTGAAAATGTGGGTCTCTCAAGATAGGTGGTCTCTCATAGCAGTGGTTTTTCAAGACAGGTTATTTATATAGTGGAGCCTCGTTAATCTGGACACATTTGTTCCAAGTGAATCTGTCTGGAATAACAAGTTTTCCAGATAATTAAATCATCTTTTTAAGTTGTATTTTACAGCTGTTACAGTTGCTAGTGACTGAAGTCCCCATTTATTCAGAAATGAAATCCTATACTGTCCACAGCTTAAATGTGTCTGTCAACTGTATTAGTACAGCCATCAATAAACTGTGATTGTTACTGTCCACAGCTTAAATGTGTCTGTCAACTGTATTTGTACAGCCATCAATAAACTGTGATTGTTACTGTCCACAGCTTAAATGTGTCTGTCATCTGTATTTGTACAGCCATCAATAAACTGTGATTGTTACTGTCCACAGCTTAAATGTGTCTGTCATCTGTATTTGTACAGCCATCAATAAACTGTGATTGTTACATACAAACAACAAAGAGGCTTACTGACATTTTTAATTTATTTACCATAGGTTATGTCAAAAAGCGTGAACGATTTGATCCCAGTGTGTTTATTTAATGATTAACACACCAATCGGCGACTAGCTAAGACAGACATTGTTTCTACAATCGCTGGTTACAATATGGTCACACTACTTAGTTTTTGATAGTGGCCATAGATTCTCAAGGGTTTTACTATTGTGTTTTATGTATTATTCTACTGACTGTATTTTCAAAAGGATTTTTCAAATTTTCTTATTTTTGGACAGAGTAATTCCGGATTATTGAATCAAGTTTTAATGTAATTTTACACTTTGGTCCCCGATTTTGATTTCCGGATCCGGAACACAGATTTCTTGATTAACGGTTCCTGTTACAAGGCCTCTAATTATTACATGGTCCCTGTTATGAGGCCCTTCATTTAACATGGTTTCTGTTACAAGGCCTCTAATTATTACATGGTTTGTGTTACTAGGCCCTTCATTATAACATGCTTCCTGTTACAAGGCCCTTCATTATAACATGGCTCCTGTTACAAGGCCCTTCATTATAACATGGTTCCTGTTACAAGACTTCTAATTATAACATGTTTCCTGTTACAAGGCCTATAATTATTACATGGTACATGTTACTAGGCCCTTCATTATAACATGTATTATAACATAATATTAAGTAATATTGACATTACTGAGATATGTACTTCATTATAAGGTTGTCTCGCTATGGTGGTATACTCTAAACATTGTAAGACCATACACCCCACCCCAGCTCCGTGGCTCCCATTGATATCCCTATAAATCCCTTCATTTGAACACAGTTCCTGTTATAGGCTAATATGAGCAAGAATCCTATTTCTTTTCATTATAGTAATATTATTTATAATGTACATCGTTATAAGTTAGCTGTACTAAAGGTACTTGAAATCTATGGCTTCCATGTGGAATGCATTACAATGAGGGAGTACTGTATTAGGATCTTATTATCATTTAAAATATTAGGACAGGTGAAATAAATGAAATAGCTGAATAATAAAATAAAATCTACCCATTTTTAAAGGGATCCATGGTCATATCCATATATGGTAACAGTGGTATATTGAGGGGATTTATAGTGAGGTTAGAGTTAGGGTTATGGTAACAGTGTTATATTGAGGGGATTTATAGTGAGGGTTAGGGTTAGGGTTATGGTAACAGTGTTATATTGAGGGGATTTATAGTGAGGGTTAGGGTTAGGGTTATAGTAACAGTGGTATATTGAGGGGACTTATAGTGAGGGTTAGGCTAGGGTTATTGTAACAGTGTTATATTGAGGGGATTTATAGTGAGTGTTATGGTTAGGGTTATGGTAACAGTGTTATATTGAGGGGATTTATAGTTAGGGTTAGGGTATCAGTGGTATATTGAGGGGATTTATAGTGAGGGACAAATGTAATGTTACACAGAAATTGATGGTCAATCATATGTAACTATCAGATGAACCTTAGAAGTTGTACTGTCACTGCTCTTTAAAAAAATAAACCGGCCAGCACCAATGGATGGGAGTGAGGAGACTGTTAAATTTATAACCAAAGGGTGGGTAGTGGGGAGACTGTTCATTATAAAACCAAAGAGGGAGGGAGACTGTTCATTTTTAAAACAATGGGTGGGAGTGGGGAGACCACTCATTTTAAAACCAATGGGTGGGAGTGGGGAGACCACTCATTTTAAAACCAATGGGTGGGAGTGGGGAGACCACTCATTTTAAAACCAATGGGTGGGAGTGGGGAGACCACTCATTTTAAAACCAATGGGTGGGAGTGGGGAGACCACTCATTTTAAAACCAATGGGTGGGAGAAGAGAGACTGTTAATTTCAAAAGCAGTTGGTGGAAAATGGGAGACTGCTCATTATACAACATTTTTGTGTTGTTACTCTACTCAAATGTTTTTTTACAATATCAAACAAAAATTATTTTCCAAACATAACTTAAAATTTGCTTTAAGAAATTAAAATTTCACTTGCCTATGGAGAATGTTTAAAATCTCAAACACTTTTAAGGGATCTAAATAACAGTAAGGTCTTTGTTAAATGATGCTACTCATGTATGAGTTTAAACACTTAAGCATGCACCCCTACCCCACCCTACTTCACCCACCCACCCAACCTCACCATTACATACACGCACATTGGAGCAAGAAGTTCTTGTACATATACATTGTAGTGCATAGAATAAATTATATTTAACTGGAATCATTGCGTCAGAAGCATGGTTATTTAATGGATGTACTAAGGCAGTAAAATTAATTGTATAATCATACGATGTTTGTCGTTGTATCATACATGTATCACTGTTACTGCAGGGTTAGGATTATGGTTAGGGTCATACATGTATAACTGTCACTTCAGACTGAAGCTTCAATTTCATGTGGTACATAAATTATGAGTTTGAAATCTAGATAGCAAACAAGGTGGTACAGTTAATTCACACACGTATATAGGATAGTAGCAAACAAATGTCCACTATTTAATTTTTTACATGTCTCTTTTTCAAAAACATTTAATGGCAGACTGCTGCAATTCTCCCATGAAGGTTTAGTTACACAATTGATGACACAAACTAATTTTGGGTTAATCAGAGGGTTTATAGCAGTGAGAGTTGAGTGACACATCAGTAAGACATGTTTATATTCTGCGTGTATGTATACATGGATAAACTTTAAAGACATACTGGTATGAATTTAGACTGTTTCATATAAATGTGACATACATGAAGGGTCACTACAAATGAAATCTGAAGGTGATCCAGTCATGAGCTTTTTGATCATACTGTTACATGTTTACAAAACATAACAAGAAGAAAAGTGAAGAAAACAATTTTTGTAAAATTTAACAAATAATTTTTTTCCCCAGAAAACTAAGGTAACAATGAGAAAAAGAACTTATGGTTCTAAGAATCAAATCCCAAAAAAAATCCAAGAAATAAAAAGTAGAAGTCCTAGTAATAAAAAGTCCTAATGAAACTGAGATGAAATCCAAAATGGAAGGTGATGACATACGTTGTTGTCAGCATCATACTGATGAGTCAACAACTCCTTGTTAAATCAAAAAAAATAATATTCCAATTTGAATTCTGTATAAATTGATAAATGTCTTTGTCCAAGAATTAATTTAGAACACAAGTATTTCCCATGAAAGATAATCTCTAAAGTATTTACCATAGTCCAAAAAACTGGTCACTACATAAAACACTTTAACTTTTCAATGCACTGATGACTATTCTTTCTCAAAACATCAGTAATAAATCTAGCTCTAGAAAAACCTATTTTTTATTTCTTGGATTTTTGGGGGGGATTTGATTCTTAGAACCAAAAGTTCTTTTTTTCAGTTTTACCTTGGTTTTCTAGGGAAATAAATTATTTGTAGTAACTGATTTTGATTATGTTTTTTTATTTTCTGTCTTAATCACTTGTTGCGGTTGGTGTTAATAGCATAGCATCACATTAGTGACTATTAAGTGTATCACACATGGAGACACAACTACACCTGGCCCAGAATGGTCAGCATCTGGGCAGAATTCAATCAAGTGACCATTGGGTTGAGACAATTCAATGACCATTGGGTTGAGAGTCCAGCATTCTGTCAATGTGTGACTGCAGCTTCCATCTTTTTTTGCATTGCAACAGTACAGAGTAATACTAGTAACTTTGCAGTTGTACTAAGTGTAAGATCCGAATTTCATTATTGTTTCAATATTCTTTCTAAAAATCATATATTTTCTCAAAGATTCCTTGTTACTAATAATATCATAATTAGGTTTATTTAAAAACATCATGGAGACCTTTCTATTTCTTTGCAACATCAGTGATTGGCAGTCCTTTTCTATTTGCTTTTAATACTATTATTGCCTGACATTTAAGTTCCTGGCAGGTAATTACAGGCCTTTATAGCACATGTAACAAAAGGTGAACAATCAGCCCACTATCAGCTCTGTTACTAGACAATGACTATACAAAGACTGAGTTATAATGGCTTTATATTCATTCTATTATTTTGTTGCCCTGTGGAGTGTGACCCCCTTGTTTCCCAAGGTATTGGAATATATGGTTACCTATTGATTGATCAGGGTGTATACAGCACAAAATAATCATGGTTGTAGTCCATTCTGAAGGGTGACAACCAAATCATCTTCATAACAGCAAGAAGGAATAGTATAAGTAATTCTAACTACTGTACTAGTCAAATATAGTGTTAGGAATTGATTGAAATGCAACGACAGATAATGACTGATTCAGCACAATTGTTATTCAGTTATTGGTTTAAATTTGGGATAAGTATTTCAAAAATACTGTTATGCCATTTTCACTTAACATAATTGATAAAAATGCCTGTTCCTTGGAAATTTTAACATAATTGATAAAAATGCCTGTTCCTTGGAAATTTTAACATAATTGATAAAAGTGCCTGTTCCTTGGAAATTTTAACATAATTGATAAAAATGCCTGTTCCTTGGAAATTTTAACATAATTGATAAAAATGCCTGTTCCTTGGAAATTTTAACATAATTGATAAAAATGCCTGTTCCTTGGAAATTTTAACATAATTGATAAAAATGCCTGTTCCTTGGAAATTTTAACATTTTAAATTTCCATGATCTGCAAACTTATGGTTTTTTTTTGCAATTGTCATCTGTTTTGCATTTGGAGTTATTAAAATAGGAAGCCTATTTGGAACTGACTTTTTGGAACTGACTTTTTGGAACTGACTTTTTGGGACTGACTTTTTGGGACTGACTTTTTGGGGTAATTATTTAGTTTAATTACCTTTCAAAAGGAGGTTGAAAAAGTTAATATGTGGATAGTTTTTCATTAGGTCTTCTTTCAATCAATGATATGGTCAGAATCAACTCTCATCTTATATTGCTGTACATGGGATCTGAACAAGAGTATACTGTTAGACTGCCTTATAATGATATACGTCATGCATATGATCATACTAACTCTTAATGAAATGATATCCATTACCATAGCTGCAAAATATATACAAAAGTTTCTGAATGTCTTCCAATAACCAAATTGATGCTGTTTAATTAAAACAATTAGAATACCTGTGAGGCTTACTGAACTGCTGACAACTAAACTCATTCAATTATGTTCATTTGTACATCTTTAATTTATTACAACAAGATTCACTTTGCAAGACATGTTTTTACTATACATGTATCTGGAATATATCTTGCTTTTTGTAAAACATGGTTTTATTGAATACATCTGGCAATTTGTAAGACATTATTTATTAAATATATCTGGCTATTTGCAAGACATGTTTTTATTGAATATACATGTATCTGGAATGTATCTTGCTTCTTATAGGACATGATTATATTAAATACATCTGGCCATTTGTAAAACATTATTTATTAAATATATCTGGCCATTTGCAAGACATGTTTTATTGAATATATCTGGCCATCTTTAAGACATGTTTTTATTGAATATATCTGGCCATCTTTGAGACATGTTTCATTGAATATATCTGGCCATCTTTAAGACATGTTTTTATTGAATATATCTAGCCATCTCAGTAAAACATCCATTGGATTGCCATGATATTGTTTGCTACTGTTACAGATATGTACGTGATAAATAAATTAAATATGCACAGGAAACTAAGATTTCTGCATTGGCTTATACAAATTTGAAATGGTGATTTTTAAAACATTTGTTTAAGAAACATGTTTAACTATTTGTTGCTTATTGTTGTCTATTGTTAATGGGTTAAGATTGAGTGTCAGTCAAACTTTTTTCCCACACCAATGCCTATGCCAGTACCAGCCCTTGTATTAATTGAAGGAAAGCTTTGGGTAAGAAGACTTGGGTAAGAAGACTGTATCAGCCCTTGTATTAATTGAAATAAAGCTTTGGATAAGAAGACTGTATCAGCCCTTGTATTAATTGAATGAAAGCTTTGGATAAGAAGACTGTATCAGCCCTTGTTTTAATTGAAGGAAAGCTTTGGATAAGAAGACTGTATCAGCCCTTGTATTAATTGAAGGAAAGCTTTGGGTAAGAAGACTGTATCAGCCCTTGTATTAATTGAAGGAAAGCTTTGGGTAAGAAGACTGTATCAGCCCTTGTATTAATTGAAGGAAAGCTTTGGATAAGAAGACTGTATCAGCCCTTGTATTAATTGAAGGAAAGCTTTGGGTAAGAAGACTGTATCAGCCCTTGTATTAATTGAAGGAAAGCTTTGGGTAAGAAGACTGTATCAGCCCTTGTATTAATTGAAGGAAAGCTTTGGGTAAGAAGACTGTATCAGCCCTTATATTAATTGAAGGAAAGCTTTGGGTAAGAAGACTGTATCAGCCCTTGTATTAATTGAAGGAAAGCTTCGGATAAGAAGACTGTATCAGCCCTTGTATTAATTGAAGGAAAGCTTCGGGTAAGAAGACTGTATCAGCCCTTGTATTAATTGAAGGAAAGCTTTGGGTAAGAAGACTGTATCAGCCCTTGTATTAATTGAAGGAAAGCTTCGGATAAGAAGACTGTATCAGCCCTTGTATTAATTGAAGGAAAGCTTTGGGTAAGAAGACTGTATCAGCCCTTGTATTAATTGAAGGAAAACTTTGGGTAAGAAGACTGTATCAGCCCTTGTATTAATTGAAGGAAAGCTTTGGGTAAGAAGACTGTATCAGCCCTTGTATTAATTGAATGTAAGCTTTGGATAAGAAGACTGGAGGATTTACACACCGATGCATTAATCAAACTAGAGAGATATTAATAGGTAATATTATGTAAAACCTGGACAGAATTTAAATAGGAAAGTTTGAAATTGGAAACATCTTTTCAGTATTAACAATGACAGACGGTATAACCAAAGTGATATCAAGAACCATTTACATATATACAAAGTGCTATCTGTGTGAGTGTACTTTATGGATAAAATCTGGAGAATTTTTCCTCATTGGAGAATTATTCCTCACAGGAGAATTTAGCCTCACAGGAAGGAAAACCTAAAGGGTGAATAAAGCATACTCAGTGAATTAAATCTCACAGGAAATTTGAGTTTCACATGGGAATTTAGCCTACCAGGGAAGAAAGATTAATGAAGGAATCTAGTCTCACAAGGAATTAAGACTACCAGGGAAAGTAATATTAACAGGGGAATCAAGTCTCACAGGGGAATTAAATTTTTTTAATTTGACCTAAAATGACTAATGTTCATAGTTTTAACATAAAGGGCATTATTTCATTTTAATATGTGTAAACATTTGGTTTACAAGGGCCTTCCAATTACACGTAAATAATCTCACTGTCAGTTTAAGTGATGTTGAGATTTTGACATGTGATTAGGACCTAGAAAACCTAATGCTCAAATTGTTTTTAAATAACTCAGAAAATGGGGAAAGTTAAATTACTTTTCATGAAATAATTTATTTATAATTATAATTACCAATTAGCAAGAGTATTTCAGAATTATAATTACCAATTAGCAAGAGTATTTCAGAATTATAATTACCAATTAGCAAGAGTATTTCAGAATTATAATTACCAATTAGCAAGAGTATTTCAGAATTATAATTACCAATTAGCAGGACTATTTCAGAATTATAATTACCAATTAGCAGGGTCTAATAAGGGTATCTATCAAATTCTATGATTCCCCAAAAATATTTTTTTTTGTCTGATTACATTTTTTCTGAGATGAGGTTGATTAAAAAGTATGGATCAGCAATGTCCAATAGAAAGATTTATTCCATCTTAAAACTAAATAGCTGTCCCTATAGTCTAACATAAAATGATAATACATATAATGACATTTCTCATGTCACTTGTCAATTTAGAGAAATCAGTAGCTTCACATCACTATTCAAAGACCATGAGAGAACCAATCCATTGGCCTAGTGGTTAGAGTATCCGCCACTGGAGCGGGAGGTCGTGGGTTCGATCCCTAGCCAAGTCATACCAAAGACTTACAAAAATGGTACTAACAGCTGCCTCATTTGGTACTCAGCATTAAGAGGTTAGTGTTAGGACTGGTCTTCCTGGTGTCAGGATAATGCGACTGGGTGCTAGACATCACTATAAACTGCCTCAGTGCAGACATTGTAGCAATATGACTGAAAAATTGTTAAAGCTACGTTAAAAATCCTAATCAAACAAACAAACAAACAAAAGACCATGAAAGACTATTGTCCATTAATTATCCACTGACCATCATCCATCATCTGTCCATCCATTAACATGAGTTTTATCTATCACTGCTTCCATTAAACTACTTGGAAAATTGCCAAGAAACTTTACACAGGCATTCATTCCAAGATTTTGTTGGTCCTAAATGAAAATGGTGACGCTTAGACATCCACTACAGCAGCCATGTTGAAAATATTATTGTTACTTCTGAAATCGTGAGTTGATGATTGCATCAATATGGAGTTTTGTTTACTCTTATGGTGTTGAGTTAGGCCTGAATGAAAATGGCGCTGATCAGATGTCAAATATGGCACCAAAAGATGCCATTTTGAAAATCAATTTTATTGCTCAAGAAATGTCAGCTATAGTTTTAACACCCAACCATTAAAAAGATATTTTCATATCTTGAATTGCTGGCATCAGTCACTTCCAAAAACTTTTGTTTTCTCACCGCTTCAATTTAAAATTTCATAATTTAAAATTGCATGAACCAAAAATATTTGAAACAAGAATTTTTTTTAATTCATGCTATTTTTTCAAAAGAAACTTTTCAAGATAATCATGTGTATTATCTTGTTTTTCCCAGATAAATGTTTCCATAATGACAAGCTGTTCAAGTTTTAAACCATCTTTAAAAAAATAATGCCTTAACTGAATGACCTGAGCCAAAATTATTTACTGTAGCTTGGGGTAAATTTGATAAATTATTTCCGCATTTCTTAAAAAAAATGTGCTGATATAAACAAATCCTTTCTCCAACATACATGTATAAATCCCCTGCTCATTCTCCAACATACACGTATAAATCCCCTGCTCATTCTCCAACATACATGTATAAATCCCCTGCTCATTCTCCAACATACATGTATAAATCCCCTGCTCATTCTCCAACATACATGTATAAATCCCCTGCTCATTCTCCAACATACATGTATAAATCCCCTGCTCATTGCATTGACCTGCATGTTGTAATAGGTGCCTAAAAGAATCAGACTATTTTGCCCTAGAATGTTTCTAATTATGGTCTTCTAGCGTAGAAGTCCTGCAACATTGGGTTTTTAAAGATTGTAGTTTATTTAATCAAATTTGACTTTGCATTCTAAGCATTTTGACTTTTTTGATATTTGCATTTGTTTGTGCACCTTTTCTTGGATATATAAATTAACTCTGTAATATATAGTCAGTATTATTCCAATCAAGTCTCTCTCTCTCTCTCTCTCTCTCTCTCTCTCTCTCTCTCTCTCTCTCGCACACATATACATAAACCTGGCATTGTACAGAAGAAACGAACCCAACACACTGGGGTCATAGTTTTTTTAGTATCAACAATAGATGACAAAAGAAAAACAGAACAAAACCTACAATAAAACAGAACAAATAGTTAAATGTACAATACTACAAATGTGACAAGTACGATACACCACCTGAACCCCAGTATTTCAATATATAGCAACATGATAATAAAAAAATTACATCTTACCCTAAATATCCAACACATACTACAATTCTCACAAATTGCATTTATCATTATTGACTTAAATACAATAAAAAGGTGTCTTTAGAGATAATATGAGGAGCAACTAGGGCATTTATTAAGTGCATGGCACTCAATGTTATTGTCCCCTTTATGTGCCTCATGCACTCAATGTTATTGTCCCCTTTATGTGCCTCATGCACTGATCAATCACTCACCATTCACTGGCACCTGGGTTGCATACATACATACTTACATGTGTACATAATATACATCAAATTTTAAATACGCAATTTAAATTCCATGATTTTCAGAAATATCTGCTAATCTGATCCATCTGTTATTATTATTAATCAAGGTATAGACGATAATAAATAATCCATAATCATCTTTTGTTCATGATACATGTAGTTATGTTCATGATACATGTAGTTATGTTCATGATACATGTAGTTATGTTCATGATACATGTAGTTATGTTCATGATACATGTAGTTATGTTCATGATACATGTAGTTATGTTCATCATCAATTTTCTTTTAGTAGCAAGCCTGGCATACCTAGTAATAACTTGGAAAAGCCAGGTAGGAAATCACTACACAATACATTTATGATAGTCTGTGAGGAAAACATTGATCAATGATCAAACTAGTTAAAAATAGAACAATGTTTGATGCCCTCATTTCTGCTTCTCTACAGATCAGTAAAACATCTTATATCTGTATTGTTTTATATTTATTTCACTAATTATGTTGCTGTGCATTTACTGTAAGATAAACTGTGAAAGTTTTTGATTGTTTCTTCTTCCAGAAAAGGTAAATTATAAATGTCATTATTAATACTTAAAGATGACTTTGTTCATAGCGGGGAATGTTTTTGTTGATAGATGTTGTAGTAATTAATTAGCAAAAAGGTGTTTTCAGTCACAAAATGTTGTGATATTTTTTGGATCTAACCACTTACTCGAAGAACCCTTGATCTGGAAATCACTTTCTGCACAGGTTTGTTATTTTTAAGTTGGAGAAGTATTTGTACATGCCAGTCATATCATAGAATTTTTAATATGATTACGTTTTTGTGATCATTATATATTGCAAAATACTTAACTTGAAGGTTTGTACAATTCATTTCCAAACCAGTACAAGCCTTTGTTCAATATATAATATATATCATATATACCATAATATCTTTGAATGTTAGTATAATATCTTGGAATATTAGCATCATAAATACCATAATATTTTGGAATATTAGCATCATAAATACCATAATATTTTGGAATATTAGCATCATAAATACCATAATATCTTGGAATATTAGCATCATAAATACCATAATATCTTGGAATATGAGCATCATATATACCATAATATCTTGGAATATTAGCATCATATATGCCATAATATCTTGGAATATTACCATCATATATACCATAATATCTTGGAATATTAGCATCATATATACCATAATATCTTGGAATATTAGCATCATAAATACCATAATATCTTGGAATATTAGCATCATCATCTATACCATAATAACTTGCAATCTTAGCACAATGGTGCAATATGGTTTCAAATTTTTCATAATTAGAATTTTAAAGAAAAAGAACTGCTCTGGGTTTCCTTACAGGAAATTGAAACAAAGGATTTTGTAGATCTTAGGTATTGTTCAAAGAACCTTCCCTTTATTTTGATGTGTGATTGATGGGTGTAATAATATATGATTTAATTCCCTTTTTTTTGATGTGTGATTGATGGGTGTAATATGGGTTATATATGGCTTGGCCTTAAATCAGATGTGAACCTTTCAAAAAACTGTTTGCTCCATTTGGCCATTTTCACTTTCTGGACTTTAGAGGTAAATTGTAAAAGAAAGAGCCAATCATTTTTTTTTACATTTTATATATTTGGCAATTCATCCATTTCATTTTCAAAAGTTAGTATTGACAAGTTGGGCAAAATTTATTTTCCCAGTTTTAATAGGTCATAGAGATAGTGAACTTTAAACTTTAATGTAACTAAGGGTGATTTTTTTAGCACAAGGGAACAGCTATTTTAGTTAGCACTGTGATTAGATCATGTACAATTTCCATCCATAGAAATGTCAGCCACATTACATCAATGCAGCATAGAGGTATGTAACATTCTCTTGAAAACAACTTCGCCTTACATATGTCAATCTCTAAAATGTACATAATAACTGATGATCACCTCCATACTGTGGCATACTGGACACCTACATACTGTGGCATACTGGACACCTCCATACTGTGGCATACTGGACACCTCCATACTGTGGCATACTGGACAGGAAATGCTTCTTCAAGATCAATAAAAGATGTGCAGTGCTCATACTTCTAGAGTGCCTATCCAGTTCTCATCAGTTCCAGGTCAGTATCTCTTCATAGAAGAGACTGCACCAGGTGGAGTGATCATGTATGAGATCCTCCCAAGATTTTGGTAAGTTTCATTAGCAGAGTTTGGATGCATGTAATATGCCACCTATTTCTGTGAGAACACTAGTGCGATTGACACTGTCCTATCATATTATCTTTATCAATTTACTCAGGCAGGCCATGTAAAAATGGCTTCATCTTCTTAGCATGGCATTTGTGCATTATTAAGGTTCACTTGCAATACAGCAAGTTCATAAAATACACTGGCCTTGTAGACCTTCAGTTTCATTTGTTTTAGCAATTCTGGCATTGATTGCATCATCAATGAAGAATGCCTGAGTGTACTTGTCCACTGTCAGGAGGGTTTAGAACATCATCAATGAAGAATGCCTGAGTGTACTTGTCCACTGTCAGGAGGGTTTAGAACATCATCAATGAAGAATGCCTGAGTGTACCTGTCCACTGTCAGGAGGGTTTAGTCCATCATCAATGAAGAATGCCTGAGTGTACTTGTCCACTGTCAGGAGGGTTTAGTCCATCATCAATGAAGAATGCCTGAGTGTACCTGTCCACTGTCAGGAGGGTTTAGTCCATCATCAATGAAGAATGCCTGAGTGTACTTGTCCACTGTCAGGAGGGTTTAGTCCATCATCAATGAAGAATGCCTGAGTGTACTTGTCCACTGTCAGGAGGGTTTAGTCCTATAATGTGATGGATAGCCTTATGTAAGGCTTTCCTTGTGCATCACCTCTGTCATGGTACTGATTTTGAAACCACAATTGTCACAAGCTGAAGATTTCCACTTGTAGCAGTCAGCTAACTGCCTTTTCACTGATAGATGATTCTTGATGGAAGATGTTGTTGAAGTGTTCTGCCCATTTTTCACATTAATTAATTTGTAATTAATGTGGTGCTGTCATCATTCAATATTGGAGATGTTCCTGATGTCTGTAACTGTAGATGGTCTTCAGAGTAAATTCTGTCTGCATAGGACCAAATCTAATCGGCCTTATAGCTCAGTCTATAGTCTTGAAACTCTCTGGTCAGTCCTTTTATGTAATTAAAGGCTGCCTTCTTAGACAATGATGTGCCTTCTTCTAAACAAGCCTTTTGTAGCTGGACTGCTTTACATTCACTAGTCAGTGCCATTCTCAACACAACAGTCATGGTATTTACATGTTGTTGGACTGAGGGTTTGGATGTAGCTGAGGACAGAGTTTCTTAGAGATGTATTTCTTCAATATAATTTTGGAGTTTGCATTAGTTGTTTCTAGTTGGCTGCTCAGTTCTTTGACAAATGCCTGTTTCACATTTTCCATTATATGATGAGAGAGAGAGAGAGAGAGAGAGAGAGAGAGAGAGAGAGAGAGAGAGAGAGGTTAATTATGAGAGAACATATGAGTTTGTAAGAGTGCACACCTTAAGAAAACTCATTTGAAAATTTAGATCAATGCATGTTCCTTCCAAAACTTATATCCGGTCACTTAAACAAATAAATACTGTTGTTCCACATAGATTTTTTTTGTTTGTTTGATTAATATTTTTAACATAGTTTTAACAATTTTTCAGTCATATCGCTATGGTTCAATTCAATTCATTGATATGAATTAAGGTTGCATGCACAACTATGTGCTATCATGACCAGTTAATGCCCGAGGGTTGGACTATTTAATTGATTGGGACCAAAGGTAACTTTGACTACACTAGGCTGTGTTGTCGCAGTCTCCCTGGCACCCGCGTTAAATGGCAGTCTCGTCTTAGAGTAACATGTCGGGTCACAGCAAAGCAGGAAGGCACCCGGTTTAGGAAAGCTAGTTTGTCAAATTGTTTCACTCTAGTTAAAGACAGAATCCAATCAGTTTGATATCTTATTACTTCTAAAATGAAGTATTAAGTATCTGTGTAATTAGTGAATTGCCAAATAGTTTTGTTGTACTTTACATCAGTGTGAGAATAGCCCGAGCTTGAAATCAAGATTTCCAACATCTAATCAGAACCCGTGTTACGTAAAAGTAGATAAAGTCCAATGGATCAGCTGTGTTTTTGTCAACAATCAGGTTAGCCTAGTTCTGTTTCTCCACACTCCTGGATGTTGCCATTGTTTATGCTTGAAATGCCCGAGTTGCACTTATTTCTAATCTAGTCCACTTTTACTATGGACAGAAAAAATACCAATAATGTGACTAAGCCACCTGTGCAATTCTATCAAATCCATATAGTCATAGAATTTTTCATCTTTCCTATCAATAAATATTTCTAGTATATAGTGTACATGTTGTAGGTCCTTAACAAATTTAATTGCTAAAATGTCTTAGCCACATAAATGAGTGTATAGTCACTTTTAGGTATTTTAGCTTGTTAATTTTGAGTGGTGGTCAAAATTGATCAAGTTAGATTTTGAGAAAGAGATTGTTCGAAAAGTGTTCTCGTACCAAATGAGAACCCTGGGAAGGGAAATTTAAAAAAAAAATAAATTAGAGTTGGAGTGGGGTGTGTTTGGTATTATTTCATTTCTTCCTTCTTCTTTTTCTCTTCTTTTCCCTTTTCTCTTTCCCACTTTCTTCCTACTCACTTCTTCCCTCTTTCTTTCTTTTTCCATCTTCCCTCCTTCTTTTCCCTTTCTTTTTACTTTTTCTTGTTGGTTGGTTGGTGTTTTGTTTCCTTGAGTTATCACTATTTGATCCCGGTGTTCTCATCACACTTCTATTTATCTTGCCACTTGTCGGTTGACTGGTTTTACTGTACCTACATTGTGCCACTACTTTAGTGTAATGTTCTCTTTTTTTTTCCTTTTTCTCTTTCTTCCTTTTCTCCCCTTTCTTCCTTTTTTCCTTGCATTACAATGTTTATATTATTCCCCCCCCTTTCCCTTCCTTTCCCCTTTTCTCTTTTATTTTATATATTTATTTTGGGGTAATGTTAAATGGTTCTGCTTTTTTAAGCTAGCGTTATTACTATCCGCTCTGGCCCCTTTAACCGACATGGCCTCGTTAATTATTTATATATTTGGTAGTTATAATGTTTATTTTTTGTCTGTTTAGTTAAAGCATTGTTACGTGGGTCTGCTTTTGAGCTAGTGGTGTTATTATCCGCTCTGGACCCTTGATTGATAAATATTAACTCTATGGCTATGTTTATGTTTATTTATTTATTTGATGGTTTTGATATTTATATTTTGTGTTTTTTTATCTACTGATTTTAGGTAATTAAGTATCTTTATATAGGTAGTATTTACGTTTTTGTTATACCTTTTATTTAGAATTTGGGGGAATGATGTAACTGAGTTGTTTTCTTTGTTGTAGTTGGAGGACGGTACGTTGTCGATGGTATCTGTGACATATGTTGAATACATGTTCCAATGTTTCAGTTTCTGTAATGCACCGGTGCAGAGTCTAAGTGCTCTATATTGGATGCTATCTAGTTGTCTAAGTGTTTCCTTCTTGGCTGAGGAATAGATCTGGCAGCCATAGTCTATCTTAGCTCGAATTCAAGATTTGTAGATCATTAGCATAGTTTGCTGATCAGCTCCCCATGTAGTGCCTTTGATGTTTTTAAGTATGTTTAGATCTTTTTGGCATTTTTGAATAGTTTGTTGTATGTGTGGTTTCCAGTTGATTGTTTCATTTAGTAGCATTCCCAGGAAGTGGGTCTCGTTTTGGAATTGGATGGGCTGATTCTGTACATATAGTTTAGGGTATTTAGGTCATTTGTTAGTTGGGGAGAAGAGCATGACAACTGTTTTTATTTGGGGTATTTTGAAACCCCAGTTGTTGGCCCATGTGCCAATGATGTCTAGTCCTTTCTGACTTTGAGTAATGTTCTTTTGACTATTGGGGTTTCCTGCTTTCCAGATACTACTGTCATCGGCAAATTGTGACAGATCAACTGGGCAATTTTTGAGATAGTTGGTTAGATTGTTGACCATTAGATTGAATAGGGTTGGGCTAATCACACTTCCTTGTGGGGGTTCCATTATCCAGTGTATATGTTATATCGCTATGGTGTCTACAGTGAGGTAGTTTATAGTAATGTCTAGCACTGGGGCATCATTCCACAGACATGTAGCATGATGCCCCTCCTAGTCATATTATCCTGAATCCAGGCCAACCAGTTTTAACACTAACCTTATAATGCTGAGTGCCAAGCGAGGCAGCTGTTAGTACATTTTTTTAAGTCTTTGATATGACTCGGCCAGGGATCGAACCCACATCCTCCCGGTTCTGCAGTGGATGCTCTAACCATGAGGCCTACCAGAGCGGTGTTCCACATAGAAATACAGGCCCTATCATAAGAAACATGTATACTTTGACAACCTCTTTATGACTCTATTAGAATTATGAGGGATGATCTGAACGCTCCATTTTATGACTTCAAGAAGTCAGTTATAAACATCATATGTTAAAAGCTGACTCATTTTTATGGTTCAGATACTTGAGATGAACCTATTGTTGACCGTAATCTGTGTTGACATATTTTTCAAGTATTGTTTTAATCATAGTCTTTGAACATTTTCTCACCACCATATTTGCTAACCATAATAATCTTGTCAAGTATATGACTGGAATATAGCAGTTAAACACATTTCCAAGTTTGAAGTGAGTTTTCGTTTTAAGGAGATTAATTTTGGTGTAAACTGAAATTTGGAATGAAATTTGTTCAGTTTTCAGAGTTGAGAAATTTCAGTTTCTGGAGAAATATTATATTTAACAAAAAAAGGCCAAAAAGAAAAAAAAAAAAGAAAATTGATTTAGAGGGGATTCTGATATACTGGAATATTAGCATCACCAATATCATAATCTCTTACAATATTAGCATCATCTATACCATAATCTCCTGGAATATTAGCTTCATCTATTATATAATGTCCTGAAATATTAGCATCATATATACCATAATATCTTGGAATATTAGCATCATATATACCATAATATTTTGGAATATTAGCATATATATACCATAATATTTTGGAATATTAGCATCATATATACCATAATATCTTGGAATATTAGCATCATATATACTATAATATCTGGGAATATTAGCATCATATATATCATAATAACATGAAATAATAGCATCATATATACCATGTTATGGTACCATGTTGGCATGTTATCACCATCTGTACTATAATACTTTGTAGTGTTATTACTTGTATAATATATACCATAATATATTGCATATAATGCACATCCAACAGTAAACTGTACAGCCCTAGATCTACCAATATGCAATTATTTTCTTTTGATAAAGTTGCTTCATACACCTCAGAAAAATGATATTTACTGAGTCCACATCTCCCCTAACCCAAACCCTAACCCTAACATTTATTGAAGATCTAAAGTTTTATACACTACTGTAAATGTTGTGAAGATGAAGAACTGACTTAAAATGCAGTACAACTTGTCTTGAAAGACCACTGCAATGTGAGACCACCTGTCTTGAGACACCAAATTCTCAATGCATAAATTTATTCAATATATAGCATTGTGACCTGTTATGAGAGACCACCTGTCTTGAGAGACCATAATTGTTTGCCAAAAGAGATGGTCTTACAAGACAAGTTCTACTGTAATATGTGGCTACTAAATTTCACAATTTTTCTGTTTAGAAACTTTTCAGCTTTTACATTTTACTGATCCACTACATGTACTTCTATTTTTATTACTTATGAAAGTCAAACAGATTTGTTGATATGTTTCCCTCATGATCCCTAACCCCCAATGAATTCAATAAAATCAACAACTATGCAGAATAGTTTTATCAAATTCATTAGTGATTTATAAATTTTTAAGTATTAGTGTTTTTACCATATTCAAAACATGCTATGCTTGTTAATTATTTAGCATTTGCATTGAGGTATTTCAAGGAGCCTACATTTTTAAAGGCACTGTAGTTTAAAATAGTCTATTGGTAAACCTGTAGTTGCTTTCAGGTCTATAGTGGAGTGAAGAGCTATCTACACTATTTGCCTTTTGAACATTACAAGTGAAATGTAATCTGTGAAATAGGCCTATTCAATGTACCTACAAATATTTTGACAAATGGAGAATTTATATGGATTACTCGGACACATATGGATTTTATCTGCATTCACCTGGAAGTACATGACATTCGCTACTTCTGTGCATTTATATTTGTAATCTTTGATATGCTGTTTGTTTAGAAAATAGAAAAGTAATGGAGTGAAATATTATTTTGGAAAGTGACAGCTTTATGTTTGGATTTCAAAGCAAAGGTGCCATATGTAATACAATGTGAAGTGAGTATACTTTTAACTGCATATATATATCAATATGCACCTAAGAACTGAAAGTATTGGAGAATATGCAAAGGGAATATACATCAAGCACAATGCAGGTAAGATATTTTGTTGCCAATTTTTAAGTGAATATACATTAAGCATAACACAGGTAAGAGATTTTCTTGCCAATTTATTTTTAAAACAAAATGTTATCGTTCTGTCAAAGTTGTACACTACATGTAACAGGTTTGTTAAAGAACACCTGACACTGACTACAAGACAATTCATTATAATATGACCATTTTTATGAGGCCCTTTTTATAAGGCCCATCATTATAACACACTTTCTGTTATAGGGTTATACAATGGTGCAAGGTATAAAGCCTTCATTATAGCTGGTTTCTGTTATGAAGCCCTTTATTATAAAATGCCTCAAGGTAAATTAGATCTTTGCTAACTGTGTTACCCTCTTTAACTAAAGTCATTATTATTGTTATTGTTATTGTTCCTGATATAAGGCCCATCATTATAAAATGTTTCTTGTTATAAGGCCTTTAATATAACATGGTTCTTGTTGTAAGGCCTTTATTATTACATGGTTCTTGTTACGAGTCAAGTATGATCATGGATCCAATTTCATTAAATGGAAGTAAAATTATATGTATCATGTACTTCATTATAAGGTAGTCTCATTATCAGGCATCATAGCTTTCATGAATAGCATTGTAATGAGTGAATACTGTATCATAGCTTTCATGAATAGCATTGTAATGAGGGAGTACTGTATCATAGCTTTCATGAATAGCATTGTAATGAGGGAGTACTTATCATAGCTTTCATGAATAGCATTGTAATGAGGGAATACTGTATCATAGCTTTCATGAATAGCATTGTAATGAGGGAATACTGTATCATAGCTTTCATGAATAGCATTGTAATGAGTGAGTACCGTAGAGGTTTTGACTAATCTCCACTGTAATTGGTCATTTTAATTTTGCATGATGTTAGTAACATTTTCAAAACATTAGAAAACACTAAATCTTTGAATAATTTTGCTTTCATTGGTTTTGCTGTGATTACAATATAGGTTGTGTTGGAGAGACCTATTTTACACGTTCAGTATTATGTTTAGGAAAGATAATTTAATATCAGAAGGTATGAAAGGAATTTAAGAAATGTCTCAGTATAGCTCATATTCTCATTTTGTCTGCTAGCATTTGCATGATTTTTGTGGGATTTTTTTTATAACTTCTACTTCGAGGAAATTTCTTTTGATTTGACCTCATTTAAATTAAAATAGTGTGAAAAAGTTTAATAGACAGATATTTTAGTAATTGTCTACCACTACCTTTTTATACAACCTGACTTTGATGTGGATCTATATAGCCTGTATTGTACTGATGTGCAGTTAAATTCTGTGCATACATTACATACTAAATTTCTTTTTCAGATAAATTATTATTGTCTTAGTGAAAAACAGAGTGGGTTCTTTAAGCAAGGAAATATTTTATTCTCTTTAGTTAAAAAGATCTAAGTTCTACTAAAAAAACGTTTTACAAAGGACATTAAAAGAGCATACAGATTTGACCATTATTAACAGGTGTTCAGTATGTCAAGGTTGAATTTGAAAATTAGAAAAGGGTTTGTAAATATTCCCATTGATACACAGGTGTTTTATTAATATGCAGTTGTTCTAGCATGTGTCTTTATAACTGGGGCATTTTCTTTTACCAGATATTTTGTTATAAGCATATTTTTTAAAATTGGTCTTTCTGATATTGTCTTTTACACGGAGTGCTATTTTAGGCATCCTTCATACCTAGGCAGGTGTTTTTAAAATGATTCACTGTGTTTTAAATATGACCCATTGCAAAGTCAGAAGATAGTTCTAGTCACAGGATTTTAAATTTATTTTTATTCCTAACAAAAGGTACAAAAAATACACTAGATTGACACTATAAAATGGTCTTTTTATGGGGTTGGGGGCCTTGAAAAGCATTATATTGAGGGATCAGTTTATTGGCCATTTGTTTATTCAAATGCTGCAGATATACCACAGCATTGCTGGGAGAGTTAAAATAAACATATTTCTGAAAATATGACAGCACCTGATGAGAGAGAGAGAGAGAGAGAGAGAGAGAGAGAGAGAGAGAGAGAGAGAGAGAGAGAGAGAGAGAGAGAGAGAGAGAGAGAGAGAGAGAGAGATCAACATGTAAACTTCCACATACATGGGACATAGAAAGATATTTTATAATAGTCTTTCTTTACAGCATAGAAGTTAAGGAAGAGAGAAAAAACCAGAAACATGTTGATATGAAATGGATGTCCCTGTTAAAAGAAAAGGGCATATGCTTAAGTTAGACAGGGGCATAACTCCATAACACATTTTATCAAATCAGTAAAAATCAATATTTGATTTCACTTTCTTTATATAAAGTTTTGCATCAATTTAATTTTAATTCATAAAGTCTATAAAAAAAAATTATGATGTTGAAATTAAGGGCAAAGTTTTATCTCAGACAGAAGCCACAAGTCCAAAAATGCCAAAGATGATGAAAATGTAAAAAAAAACTATATTTCTTAAATGTCAAACTTCAGACTAAATTTGAATTCAGTCCATGAAGTCCTTCAAACATTTTTGAGTGGGAACAAAATCATCAGCAAAGTTTTAACTATAAGAGGGGCCATAACTCAGTGAAATTCTTCAAGAAAACACTGCAAATTGAACTTGACATTGGTCTACAAGATTTGCAGCAAAACAGGATTGAACAACACAGACTAAAATGGATAGCTCTTTATTTCCCTCCAGAGACCAGGGTGGGGAATTGGGGATGGGGGGATGTACCAAGATTTGAATCAGGAATTTATCAGTATATGTATATAACTGGTGTTCAGATGAATCTACCTTAAAGGTTGCCCTGTATTAAGCAGAGGCCATGTTTCTCATGGTGTTCAGATGAATCTACCTTAAAGGTTGCCCTGTATTAAGCAGAGGCCATGTTTCTCATGGTGTTCAGATGAATCTACCTTAAAGGTTGCCCTGTATTAAGCAGAGGCCATGTTTCTCATGGTTTTCAGATGAATCTACCTTAAAGGTTGCCCTGTATTAAGCAGAGGCCATGTTTCTCATGGTGTTCAGATGAATCTACCTTAAAGGTTGCCCTGTAATAAGCAGAGGCCATGTTTCTCATGGTGTTCAGATGAATCTAACTTAAAGGTTGCCCTGTATTAAGCAGAGGCCATGTTTCTCATGGTTTTCAGATGAATCTACCTTAAAGGTTGCCCTGTATTAAGCAGAGGCCATGTTTCTCATGGTGTTCAGATGAATCTACCTTAAAGGTTGCCCTGTAATAAGCAGAGGCCATGTTTCTCATGGTGTTCAGATGAATCTACCTTAAAGTTTGCCCTGTATTAAGCAGAGGCCATGTTTATCATGGTTTTCAGATGAATCTACCTTAAAGGTTGCCCTGTATTAAGCAGAGGCCATGTTTCTCATGGTGTTCAGATGAATCTACCTTAAAGGTTGCCCTGTATTAAGCAGAGGCCATGTTTCTCATTTACAAGAAGTGGTGTCTTTGACTGAACTTGAAATGTTTAAGACATGTGCTGTGTCATTTTCTCTGCAAAAAGGAATCAAATAGTAACAAATTAATTGGAAATATTCTTTAACTACACCCTTAAAAACAAACAGTAAACCTTTTTGTGATAAGATTGAAATCTTACAATAATAAATAAATACAGATCCAGGTTTAGAGAGTAAAAATCTGTATTAATTATAATTTACAATTTGAAAGTTTCTTAGGCAGCAATTATGCCAAAACTTTGCTGTTTGATCATTCGTACTCCATTCTTGTCAAACATTTTTTGGTTTGTCATGATAGAGCCTTAACTGTTTCAACTTTTTGGATTATTAGATTATGTCTCTCAAAATACATATACATGTACTTGTAATAAATGTTGCCTTCATTTGCACAATACTTCTTTGTGGCTCCAAAGCAACTGTTATCATGGTTGCTCATTGATCACTGTTCATAAAGTATTTAATGGTAGAAAATGTTTACATCAAAATGAACAACAATATGTTTTGACTCACAGAAATATTGTGTATTCAATATGCCTGTAGTCAGGCAGGTAAATCTGTTGGGTTGAAAGTGAATTCAATGAGTAAGGACCCATACAAGCTTTTTTAAATTTGTTGAATTTGTCATATAATACCATTAATACATGTTATATTATGGTTTCCATTTCCTTTCTTTCATAACAAGGTTTTATGTTGTGTATGCTAATCATGTCACTTGAGCTATGTCATGAATTGTCAAATGTAAATATGAATAAAAAATAAATAAAAAGAAAGTTTGTTGATTATTTATCACAGATTATGTTTCTCTCATTTTAATTTCTAATTTGACTAGGTATAATGTTATTCAGGTATTCTGGTATTCTATTCAGGTATTCAGGTCTTGATTTGTGTCTTAACACAATATCTCTTTATTTTTTATCTTTAAAGATATTGTTTTATTTCATACTACTTAAGTATCTAAAGTTTTAAAAAGTTACTTTGGTTAAATACCATGCTTTTTCTTGAATTGAAGCTTGTAAGATTAAACTCCCTTTTAATCCCCTAACCCTAACCCCTCCTTATTGCATAAGTTCACCTCAGTTTAATTCTATTCACAAGCTGATTAGAAAAATATCAGTGATTTTGGAGAATGGCAAGCGGCCTAATCACTTCTAGTACACCTGTCTTATATCTTTTGTAAACTATCTTAAACTATAATGAACCGCTCCGGTGGCCTAGTGGTTAGAGCGTCCGCCCCGGAAGCGGGAGGTCGTCGGTTCGATCCCCGGCCGAGTCATACCAAAGACTTACAAAAATGGTACTAACAGCTGCCTCGCTTGACGCTCAGCATTAAGAGGTTATTGTTAGGACTGGTCGGCCTGGTGTCAGGATAATGTGACTGGGTGAGACATCATGCTACATGTCTGCGGCATGATGTCTCAATGCTAGACATCACTATAAACTGCCTCACTGCAGACATCGTAGCGATATGACTGAAAAATTGTTAAAGCTACGTTAAAAATCCTAATCAAACAAACAAACAAACAAATAAACTATAATGCAAATTCAAAACAAGTCCGATTGGCAGACACAGTACATTGGGTTCTTAAGATTGTTGACAGAGTAGTAGAAGGGACATAACTTTCTAGAGAAGAAAATGGTGACAAGTCAAATAACTTCCATGTTGAAAAGGTAATCCAGATTCCAATTTTTGCTCGGACTCAAGAAATGCTGATTTTCTCTTGCTGCAAGTATAGTTTCTTTAGGTATGCACAATCAAGCAATACATGGTATGGCGGGAAATCCTGTATTTTCACAAATTAAAATATATGGCTTTATTTATCAACATATTAAGATATAGAAATGAAGAGAATAAGAAAAATTTTAGATCATAGTTGGACGGCAGATTTTATAGCTTACACTTAATGTTGAGTACATGCTTAAATTGTTATTAGCAATGCTATTTAGGTCTACTAAATTCTCAAATGGATGCAGACTTAAATTTCAACTTTAACTTCATTTTTTTTCTTCACATAATGATAACAACTCTTAATACTTTTTATTATTATTATTATTTGACCTAAGTGGTTAGATCATCTGTCTCGGATGCAGGAGGACGCAGGTTCGAACCCTGTCAGAGTCATGCCTAGACTTATAAAAATGGTACATGCAGCTGCTGTGCTTGGTTTCAGCGTTAAGAGGTTTGTGTTGGGAGTGGTCAGTCTGGTATCAGGATAATGTGATTGGGTGGGACATGATGCTACATGTTGATGGCATGATGTACCAGTCCTAGAAATCACTGTAAACTGCAACACTGTAGACATTGTAACAATATGACTGTAGACATTGTAATGATATGACTGTAGACATTGTAATGATATGACTGTAGACATTATAACAATATGACTGTAGACATTGTAACAATATGACTGTAGACATTGTAACAATATGACTGTAGACATTGTAATGATATGACTGTAGACATTGTAATGATATGACTGTAGACATTATAACAATATGACTGTAGACATTGTAACAATATGACTGTAGACATTGTAGTGATATGACTGTAGACATTGTAATGATATGACTGTAGACATTATAACAATATGACTGTAGACATTGTAACAATATCACTGTAGACATTGTAACAATATGACTGTAGACATTGTAACAATATGACTGTAGACATTGTAATGATATGACTGTAGACATTGTAATGATATGACTGTAGACATTATAACAATATGACTGTAGACATTGTAACAAGATGACTGTAGACATTGTAATGATATGACTGTAGACATTATAACAATATGACTGTAGACATTGTAATGATATGACTGTAGACATTGTAATGATATGACTGTAGACATTGTAATGATATGACTGTAGACATTGTAACAATATGACTGTAGACATTGTAATGATATGACAGTAGACATTGTAATGATATGACTGTAGACATTGTAACAATATGACTGTAGACATTGTAATGATATGACTGTAGACATTGTAATGATATGACTGTAGACATTGTAATGATATGACTGTAGACATTGTAATGATATGACTGCAGACATTGTAACGATATGACTGTAGACATTGTAATGATATGACTGTAGACATTGTAACGATATGACTGTAGACATTGTAATGATATGACTGTAGACATTGTAACGATATGACTGTAGACATTGTAATGATATGACTGTAGACATTGTAATGATATGACTGTAGACATTGTAACGATATGACTGTAGATATTGTAATGATATGACTGTAGACATTGTAATGATATGACTGTAGACATTGTAACGATATGATTGTAAACATTATAACGATATGACTGTAGACATTGTAATGATATGACTGTAGACATTATAACGATATGACTGTAGACATTATAACGATATGACTGTAGACATTGTAATGATATGACTGTAGACATTGTAATGATATAACTGTAGACATTATAACGATATGACTGTAGACATTGTAATGATATGACTGTAGACATTGTAATGATATGACTGTAGACATTGTAATGATATGACTGTAGACATTGTAACGATATGACTGTAGACATTGTAATGATATCACTGTAGACATTGTAACGATATGACTGTAGACATTGGAATGATATGACTGTAGACATTGTAATGATATGACTGTAGACATTGTAATGATATGTCTGTAGACAATGTAATGATATGACTGTAGACATTGTAATGATATGACTGTAGACATTGTAATGATATGACTGTAGATATTGTAACGATATGACTCTAGACATTGTAATGATAAGACTCTAGACATTGTAACAATATGACTGTAGACATTGTAACAATATGACTCTAGACATTGTAACAATATGACTGTAGACGTTGTAATGATATGACTGTAGACATTGTAATGATATGACTGTAGACATTGTAATGATATGACTGTAGACATTGTAATGATATGACTGTAGACATTGTAGCAATATAACTGTAGACATTGTAATGATATGACTGTAGACATTGTAATGATATGACTGTAGACATTGTAACAATATGACTGTAGACATTGTAACAATATGACTCTAGACATTGTAACAATATGACTCTAGACATTGTAACAATATGACTCTAGACATTGTAACAATATGACTCAAGGCATTGTAACAATATGACTGTAGACATTGTAATGATATGACTGTAGACATTGTAATGATATGACTGTAGACATTGTAATGATATGACTGTAGACATTGTAATGATATGACTGTAGACATTGTAATGATATGACTGTAGACATTGTAACAATATGACTGTAGACATTGTAACAATATGACTGTAGACATTGTAACGATATGACTGTAGACATTGTAACAATATGACTGTAGACATTGTAACGATATGACTGTAGAGATTGTAATGATATGACTGTAGACATTGTAATGATATGACTGTAGACATTGTAATGATATGACTGTAGACATTGTAATAATATGACTGTAGACATTGTAATGATATGACTGTAGACATTGTAATGATATGACTGTAGATATTGAAATGATATGACTGTAGACATTGTAATGATATAACTGTAGATATTGTAACAATATGACTGTAGACATTGTAATGATATGACTGTAGATATTGTAACAATATGACTGTAGACATTGTAATGATATGACTGTAGACATTGTAACAATATGACTGTAGACATTGTAACAATATGACTGTAGACATTGTAATGATATGACTGTAGACATTGTAATGATATGACTGTAGATATTGTAACAATATGACTGTAGACATTGTAATGATATGACTGTAGACATTGTAACAATATGACTGTAGACATTGTAACAATATGACTGTAGACATTGTAACAATATCACAGTAGACATTGTAATAATATAACACTAGACATTGTAACGATATGACTGTAGACATTGTAATGATATGACTGTAGACATTGTAATGATATGACTGTAGACATTGTAATGATATGACTGTAGACATTGTAGCAATATAACTGTAGACATTGTAATGATATTACTGTAGACATTGTAATGATATGACTGTAGACATTGTAACAATATGACTGTAGACATTGTAATGATATGACTGTAGACATTGTAGTGATATGACTGTAGACATTGTAATGATATGACTGTAGACATTGTAATGATATGACTGTAGACATTGTAATGATATGACTGTAGACATTGTAATGATATGACTGTAGACATTATAACAATATGACTGTAGACATTGTAACAATATGACTGTAGACATTGTAGTGATATGACTGTAGACATTGTAACAATATGACTGTAGACATTGTAACAATATGACTGTAGACATTGTAATGATATGACTGTAGACATTGTAGTGATATGACTATAGACATTGTAATGATATGACTATAGACATTGTAATGATATGACTGTAGACATTGTAATAATATAACTGTAGACATTGTAACGATATGACTGTAGACATTGTAATGATATGACTGTAGACATTGTAATGATATGACTGTAGACATTGTAATGATATGACTGTAGACATTGTAGCAATATAACTGTAGACATTGTAATGATATTACTGTAGACATTGTAATGATATGACTGTAGACATTGTAACAATATGACTGTAGACATTGTAATGATATGACAGTAGACATTGTAGTGATATGACTGTAGACATTGTAATGATATGACTGTAGACATTGTAATGATATGACTGTAGACATTGTAATGATATGACTGTAGACATTGTAATGATATGACTGTAGACATTGTAATGATATTACTGTAGACATTGTAATGATATGACTGTAGACATTGTAATGATATGACTGAAGACATTGTAACAATATGACTGTAGACATTGTAACGATATGACTGTAGACATTGTAATGATATGACTGTAGACATTGGAATGATATGACTGTAGACATTGTAACAATATGACTGTAGACATTGTAACAATATGACTGTAGACATTGTAACGATATGACTGTAGACATTGTAATGATATGACTGTAGACATTGTAACGATATGACTGTACACATTATAACGATATGACTGTAGACATTGTAATGATATGACTGTAGACATTGTAATAATATGACTGTAGACATTATAACAATATGACTGTAGTTATTGTAACAATATGACTGCAGACATTGTAGTGATATGACTGTAGACATTGTAATGATATAACTGTAGACATTGTAATGATATGACTGTAGACATTGTAATGATATGACTGTAGACATTGTAGCAATATAACTGTAGAAATTGTAATGATATTACTGTAGACATTGTAATAATATGACTGTAGACATTGTAACAATATGACTGTAGACATTGTAATGATATGACAGTAGACATTGTAGTGATATGACTGTAGACATTGTAATGATATGACTGTAGACATTGTAATGATATGACTGTAGACATTGTACTGATATGACTGTAGACATTGTAATGATATGACTGTAGACTTTGTAATGATATTACTGTAGACATTGTAATGATATGACTGTAGACATTGTAATGATATGACTGTAGACATTGTAACAATATGACTGTAGACATTGTAACAATATGACTGTAGACATTGTAACGATATGACTGTAGACATTGTAGTGATATGACTGTAGACATTGTAATGATATGACTGTAGACATTGTAATGATATGACTGTAGACATTGTAATGATATGACTGTAGACATTGTAATGATATGACTGTAGACATTGTAATGATATTACTGTAGACATTGTAATGATATGACTGTAGACATTGTGATGATATGACTGAAGACATTGTAACAATATGACTGTAGACATTGTAACGATATGACTGTAGACATTGTAATGATATGACTGTAGACATTGGAATGATATGACTGTAGACATTGTAACAATATGACTGTAGACATTGTAACAATATGACTGTAGACATTGTAACGATATGACTGTAGACATTGTAATGATATGACTGTAGACATTGTAACGATATGACTGTACACATTATAACGATATGACTGTAGACATTGTAATGATATGACTGTAGACATTGTAATAATATGACTGTAGACATTATAACAATATGACTGTAGTTATTGTAACAATATGACTGCAGACATTGTAGTGATATGACTGTAGACATTGTAATGATATAACTGTAGACATTGTAATGATATGACTGTAGACATTGTAATGATATGACTGTAGACATTGTAGCAATATAACTGTAGAAATTGTAATGATATTACTGTAGACATTGTAATAATATGACTGTAGACATTGTAACAATATGACTGTAGACATTGTAATGATATGACAGTAGACATTGTAGTGATATGACTGTAGACATTGTAATGATATGACTGTAGACATTGTAATGATATGACTGTAGACATTGTACTGATATGACTGTAGACATTGTAATGATATGACTGTAGACTTTGTAATGATATTACTGTAGACATTGTAATGATATGACTGTAGACATTGTAATGATATGACTGTAGACATTGTAACAATATGACTGTAGACATTGTAACAATATGACTGTAGACATTGTAATGATATGACTGTACACATTGTAACAATATGACTGTAGACATTGTAACAATATGACTGTAGACATTGTAATGATATGACTGTAGACATTGTAATGATATGACTGTAGACATTGTAACAATATGACTGTAGAGAATATAACGATATGACTGTAGACATTGTAATAATATGACTGTAGAAATTGTAATGATATAACTGTAGACATTATAACAATATGACTGTAGACATTGTAAAAATATGACTGTAGACATTGTAGTGATATGACTGTAGACATTGTAGTGATATGACTATAGACATTGTAAAGATATGACTATAGACATTGTAACGATATGACTGTAGACATTATAATGATATGACTGTAGACATTGTAATGATATGACTGTAGACATTGTAATGATATGACTGTAGACATTATAACAATATGACTGTAGACATTGTAACAATATGACTGTAGACATTGTAGTGATATGACTGTAGACATTGTAATGATATTACTGTAGACATTGTAACAATATGACTGTAGACATTGTAACGATATTACTGTAGACATTGTAATGATATGACTGTAGACATTATAACGATATGACTGTAGACATTGTAATGATATGACTGTAGACGTTGTAACAATATGACTGTAGACATTGTAACAATATGACTGTAGACATTGTAATGATATGACTGTAGACATTGTAATGATATGACTGTAGATATTGTAACAATATGACTGTAGACATTGTAATGATATGACTGTAGACATTGTAACAATATGACTGTAGACATTGTAACAATATGACTGTAGACATTGTAACAATATGACTGTAGACATTGTAACAATATCACTGTAGACATTGTAATAATATAACTGTAGACATTGTAATGATATGACTGTAGACATTGTAATGATATGACTGTAGACATTGTAATGATATGACTGTAGACATTGTAATGATATGACTGTAGACATTGTAACAATATGACTGTAGAGAATATAACGATATGACTGTAGACATTGTAATAATATGACTGTAGAAATTGTAATGATATAACTGTAGACATTATAACAATATGACTGTAGACATTGTAAAAATATGACTGTAGACATTGTAGTGATATGACTGTAGACATTGTAGTGATATGACTATAGACATTGTAAAGATATGACTATAGACATTGTAACGATATGACTGTAGACATTATAATGATATGACTGTAGACATTGTAATGATATGACTGTAGACATTGTAATGATATGACTGTAGACATTATAACAATATGACTGTAGACATTGTAACAATATGACTGTAGACATTGTAGTGATATGACTGTAGACATTGTAATGATATGACTGTAGACATTATAACAATATGACTGTAGACATTGTAACAATATGACTGTAGACATTGTAGTGATATGACTGTAGACATTGTAACAATATGACTGTAGACATTGTAACAATATGACTGTAGACATTGTAATGATATGACTGTAGACATTGTAGTGATATGACTATAGACATTGTAATGATATGACTATAGACATTGTAATGATATGACTGTAGACATTGTAATGATATGACTGTAGACATTGTAATAATATAACTGTAGACATTGTAACGATATGACTGTAGACATTGTAATGATATGACTGTAGACATTGTAATGATATGACTGTAGACATTGTAACAATATGACTGTAGACATTGTAGCAATATAACTGTAGACATTGTAATGATATTACTGTAGACATTGTAATGATATGACTGTAGACATTGTAACAATATGACTGTAGACATTGTAATGATATGAAAGTAGACATTGTAGTGATATGACTGTAGACATTGTAATGATATGACTGTAGACATTGTAATGATATGACTGTATAAATTGTAATGATATGACTGTAGACATTGTAATGATATGACTGTAGACATTGTAATGATATTACTGTAGACATTGTAATGATATGACTGTAGACATTGTAATGATATGACTGTAGACATTGTAACAATATGACTGTAGACATTGTAACGATATGACTGTAGACATTGTAATGATATGACTGTAGACATTGGAATGATATGACTGTAGACATTGTAACAATATGACTGTAGACATTGTAACAATATGACTGTAGACATTGTAACCATATGACTGTACACATTGTAATGATATGACTGTAGACATTGTAACGATATGACTGTAGACATTATAACGATATGACTGTAGACATTGTAATGATATGACTGTAGACATTGTAATAATATGACTGTAGACGTTATAACAATATGACTGTAGTTATTGTAACAATATGACTGTAGACATTGTAGTGATATGACTGTAGACATTGTAATGATATTACTATAGACATTGTAATGATATGACTGTAGACATTGTAATGATATGACTGTAGACATTGTAGCAATATAACTGTAGAAATTGTAATGATATTACTGTAGACATTGTAATAATATGACTGTAGACATTGTAACAATATGACTGTAGACATTGTAATGATATGACAGTAGACTTTGTAGTGATATGACTGTAGACATTGTAATGATATGACTGTAGACATTGTAATGATATGACTGTAGACATTGTACTGATATGACTGTAGACATTGTAATGATATGACTGCAGACTTTGTAATGATATTACTGTAGACATTGTAATGATATGACTGTAGACATTGTAACAATATGACTGTAGACATTGTAACGATATGACTGTAGACATTGTAACGATATGACTGTAGACATTGTAACAATATGACTGTAGACATTGTAACAATATGACTGTAGACATTGTAACGATATGACTGTAGACATTGTAATGATATGACTTTAGACATTGATACAATATGACTGTAGAGATTATAACGATATGACTGTAGACATTGTAATGATATGACTGTAGACATTGTAATGATATGACTGTAGACATTATAACAATATGACTGTAGACATTGTAACAATATGACTGTAGACATTGTAGTGATATGACTGTAGACATTGTAGTGATATGACTATAGACATTGTAATGATATGACTATAGACATTGTAATGATATGACTATAGACATTGTAACAATATGACTGTAGACATTGTAACAATATGACTGTAGACATTGTAACGATATGAATGTAGACATTGTAATGATATGACTGTAGACATTGTAACGATATGACTGTAGACATTATAATAATATGACTGTAGACATTGTAATGATATGACTGTAGACATTGTAATGATATGACTGTAGACATTATAACAATATGACTGTAGACATTGTAACAATATGACTGTAGACATTGTAGTGATATGACTGTAGACATTGTAATGATATTACTGTAGACATTGTAACAATATGACTGTAGACATTGTAACGATATTACTGTAGACATTGTAATGATATGACTGTAGACATTATAACGATATGACTGTAGACATTGTAATGATATGACTGTAGACATTGTAACAATATGACTGTAGATATTGTAATGATATGACTGTAGACATTGTAACAATATTACTGTCGACATTGAAACAATATGACTGTAGACATTGTAACGATATTACTGTAGACATTGTAATGATATGACTGTAGACATTGTAATGATATGACTGTAGACATTGTAATGATATGACTGTAGACATTGTAATGATATGACTGTAGACATTGTAATGATATGACTGTAGACATTGTAATGATATGACTGTAGACATTGTAATGATATGACTGTAGACATTGTAATGATATTACTGTAGACATTGTAATAATATGACTGTAGACATTGTAATGATATGACTGTAGACATTATAACAATATGACTGTAGACATTGTAACAATATGACTGTAGACATTGTAGTGATATGACTGTAGACATTGTAACGATATTACTGTAGACATTGTAATGATATGACTGTAGACATTGTAATGATACGACTGTAGACATTGTAATGATATGACTGTAGACATTGTAATGATATGACTGTAGACATTGTAACAATATGACTGTAGACATTTTAACAATATGACTGTAGACATTGTAGTGATATGACTGTAGACATTGTAACGATATTACTGTAGACATTGTAATGATATGACTGTAGATATTGTAATGATACGACTGTAGACATTGTAATGATATGACTGTAGACATTGTAATGATATGACTGTAGACATTGTAACAATATGACTGTAGACATTGTAACAATATGACTGTAGATATTGTAATGATATGACTGTAGACATTGTAACAATATAACTGTAAACATTGTAACAATATGACTGTAGATATTGTAATGATATGACTGTAGACATTGTAACAATATGACTGTAAACATTGTAATGATATGACTATAGACATTGTAATGATATGACTGTAAACATTGTAATGATATGACTGTAGACATTTTAACGTTATTGCTGTAGACATTGTAATGATATGACTGTAGACATTGTAATGATATAACTGTAGACATTGTAATGATATGACTGTAGACATTGTAATGATATGACTGTAGACATTGTAATGATATGACTGTAGACATTGTAACGATATGATTGTAGACATTGTAGTGATATGACTGTAGACATTGTAACGATATGACTGTAGACATTGTAATGATATGACTGTAAACATTGTAATGATATGACTGTAAACATTGTAACGATATGACTGTAGACATTGTAACGATATGACTGTAGACATTGTAATGATATGACTGTAAACATTGTAACAATATGACTGTAGACATTGTAACAATATGACTGTAGACATTGTAACAATATGACTCTAGACATTGTAACAATATGACTGTAGACATTGTAACAATATGACTGTAGACATTGTAGTGATATGACTGTAAACATTGTAACGATATGACTGTAGACATTGTAACGATATGACTGTAGACATTGTAATGATATGACTGTAAACATTGTAATGATATGACTGTAGACATTGTAATGATATGACTGTAGACATTGTAATGATATGACTGTAGACATTGTAACAATATGACTGTAGACTTTCTAATGATATGACTATAGACATTGTAATGATATGACTGTAGACATTGTAACGATATGTCTGGAGAATTGTTAAACTTACATTAAAAATCCAAATCACACACACACACACACACACACACACACACATTATTATTGTCATTACTCATTGCATCCCCGTATCTTTTGTCAAACAGCCAATTAGCCATCTTTGTAAACAATGAAAGCTTCAATGTATCCTGTCTTACTCGTCCATGAATTTGCATACACAGCTGTAAGAAATGTCGTCTTCTTGCATAATACAGCAAATTCAGACAATATTTCATGGCCATAATGCAATGTGAGCTTAAAATATGATAATACAGCAAAATCAGACAATATTTCATGGCCATATTTCATGACAATATTTCATGGCCATAATTCATGACAATATTTCATGGCCATAATTCATGACAATATTTCATGGCCATAATAAATTCATGACATTTCATGGCCATAATTCATGACAATATTTCATGGCCATAATTCATGACAATATTTCATGGCCATAATTCATGACAATATTTCATGGCCATATTTCATGACAATATTTCATGGCCATATTTCATGACAATATTTCATGGCCATATTTCATGACAATATTTCATGGCCATAATGCAATGTGAGGTTAAAATATGATCCTTCATTCATTGAGCATCATCCGCCATTTATTTTCCATTTATAATTATTGATGACAGTGTCTTTTTAAAAGAAAGTGCAAAAAACTGTAAAATAGCTTCTTAAAAACAATGCTCAACAGATTTGGACAGATTTCATCCTGCCATGATTGTTGTTAAAATGTGTTGTGTCTGTTATCAAATTGGTCTGCCATAACTTAAAGTAAAAACCTTTGGATGATTTCTCTCCATAACCAAAGTTTGATGTAAGACATTATGGCACAGAGGGCGTTCAATTTTGTACAATTGTTTCTGATGACAACTGTTACTAAAAATAGAAGAAAAATAAATGACTTCATTTTAAAAGCATTTTAACAGGACACAGGAAGCATCCTGACATAGAGGGGTTCCAAATGAATGGGAAAAAATGATACCAATGCACCATCAGATATTGCCACTGCTACTGACAATAAAACTTTGAAACTTGAAATGACTTTTTCTCCAAAACTACACAAGGGCTAAAATTTGAACAAATCAGTCAAAAAACATCCAGGCATTGGTCGGATTTTACATTTGTGACAATAATAACAATCCACAATCGAATATTGTAATCAATATTAAACAATATAAAAAGTTTAAGACAAAAACTGTTCAGCAAAATTTAATAAGATGTGAGAGGGGTTTTACAGATGCTTATCAAAATTTAATAAGATGTGAGAGGGGTTGTACAGATGCTTATCAAAATTTAATAAGATGTGAGAGGGGTTTTACAGATGCTTATCAAAATTTAATAAGATGTGAGAGGGGTTTTACAGATGCTTATCAAAATTTAATAAGATGTGAGAGGGGTTTTAGGTATAACGGTACCAATTGTGCAAGTGCAGGTGGGAGGAGCTTATGGTGTAGGGTCCATACCATTCAGAGATTAACAACAACACAAGCTATGATTGGTGGATTATGTAAGAGTTGTACTTTCTGTTAGGCTTAAAAAATAGTTTAGCCTCTTGGCAACATGTGAATTTATGCTAATTCCTATATAGATCATATTTTGTATTTTTTATGATTTTTTGAAAATGTCATAGACATGACTGAAAATAAGTATGTTGTGACTAGATAACTCATACCCCTGTCTACTTCCAGCAGAGTTATCTCTCTTAAATGCAATGGAGTACCTGGTTTTGTCATCATCAAATTGACAATCTAACATTGTTCTCTATAACAGTGTGTGAGATGCATGCTAAATTAGGATAGAAAATATAGTTATCTCTCCAAATATTAGCATTGAGGTCTATGGAAAAACAATTGGTACCGTGATACCTTTACAGATGCTTATCAAAATTTAATAAGATGTGAGAGGGGTTTTACAGATGCTTATCAAAATTTAATAAGATGTGAGAGGGGTTTTACAGATGCTTATCAAAATTTAATAAGATGTGAGAGGGGTTTTACAGATGCTTATCAAAATTTAATAAGATGTGAGAGGGGTTTTACAGATGCTTATCAAAATTTAATAAGATGTGAGAGGGGTTTTACAGATGCTTATCAAATATGGTTGACATTACTGCCATACTTTTATTCCACTATACTGCTTTTAAATAGTAAGTAATAATTGCCAACAAGCAGACATGCTACTAGAAAAATGCATGCCACTAATGCATGATGGGTACTTACAGTCAAGTCTGACATTAAAGTTTTATGTGATCATTTATACAATTAGATATCTTTGGGTATAATAACAATAAAATATTATTGCTTAATATCTATTTTAGCTCTTCTAGTCTCAGACCAGGAATATAGACAGTCTGCATCTAGTTAGCTCTACTGGTCCCAGATCAGGCCTGCTGTTCTTTGTCTGTCAAACCTAGTGTATGTATATGATGAATACATTGAATGATGCCACTTAAATATATTTGTCTTTCGTAATGATGCCCCCAAAATATCTTTGCCTTTTCTAATGATGCCCTATAAATATCTTTGCCTTTTTTAATGATGCCCCCTAATATCTTTGCCTTTTTTAATGATGCCCTATAAATAGTTTTGCCTTTTTTAATGATGCCCCTTAAATATCAGACTTGGATTCGGCATGGATGCATTTAAACATCCCCATGAGAAAACCTCCATGTCAAGGCAATTAAACCATCACTTATCTTGAATGATGGAAACTGACTCTTAATTATGCTGCTACACTGTCTTCTGATCCATCAAGCCCTGAAACAGCATGTACCAAACCTTGTAAACAGAAACAAAACTTTATTCCACATTTTTTGCAAACAAATTCATCCTACTTAGAAAAACAAATATCAAGGTTGGAAATATGTACTGGTATTGAAAAATGCATTATCCCCAAATCACCACCATGGTTATTGAAACCTAGAGACATTTTATGGAATATTTATGGACACCTCATGCCCAATATTAGACTTGTCTATATATTATCATTGAATGGTTGTCATTTGACAGTCATATCCAAGAATACGATTACTTGAGATCTCTGGAAAAGTCAGATTTAGTTTGCAATGTTTTATGTTTTGCAATGTTTTTGCTCAGCAATCTTGACACAGTATTTAATATCAGCACCATAGTTTGCTTTTATATGTGCTGCATACTTCTATGACATAGATGTCCCCAGTTTTATTCATCAGTACTGCATACTTCAATGACATAGATGTCCCCAGTTTTATTCATCAGTACTGTATGCTTCAATGACATAGATATCCCCAGTTTTATTCATCAGTACTGCATACTTCAATGACATAGATATCCCCAGTTTTATTCATCAGTACTGTATACTTCTATAACATAGATGAACCCAGTTTCATTCATTACTTTATCCTTTATTTGTTACGATACAGAGTCTGTCAATTTTTAATGTTTTAACCTTGAAGCAAGTTTTGTCAACAGTAATTAAATATTTATGTTATAAATTGCTGTCAGTTGTCTTTTAGTTGCAACAAAACTGTCTAGCCAATTTTCAGGCTAATCAAGCCTGGCTGACATTTTTGGATTCAATCAAGTCTGGCTGACATTTTGGGCTTGAATCAAGCCTGGCTGACATTTTGGGCTTAAATCAAGCCTGGCTGACATTTTGGGCTTGTATCAAGTCTGGCTGACATTTTGGGCTTAAATCAAGCCTGGCTGACATTTTGGGCTTATATCAAGCCTGGCTGACAATTTGGGCTTAAATCAAGCCTGGCTGACAATTTGGGCTTGAATCAAGTCTGGCTGACATTTTGGGCTTAAATCAAGCCTGGCTGACATTTTGGGCTTATATCAAGCCTGGCTGACAATTAATGGGCTTAAATCAAGCCTGGCTGACAATTTGTGCTTGAATCAAGTCTGGCTGACATTTTGGGCTTAAATCAAGCCTGGCTGACATTTTGGGCTTATATCAAGCCTGGCTGACAATAATTTGGGCTTAAATCAAGCCTGGCTTACAATTTGGGCTTGAATCAAGTCTGGCTGACATTTTGGGTTTAAATCAAGCCTGGCTGACTTTCTTTGGTTAATCAAGCCAGTAGACTTTCAGGTGTAATCAAGCCAGGCTGACCTTTTATAAATAATCAAGTCAAGATGATTGTTGGGCTAATGAATCCAGGAAAACCTTTTGGGCTAATCATGTCTGACTGACATTCTGGGCTAATCAAATTTACATTCAAGTACTGGCTTGTCAAAGATTTCTGACTTGGTGATACTAGTTAGTGACACAACCATTTCTGTTACAAGAGTGCTTGAAAATAAAAGACACTCTTCTCTAACCATTACGATATGGATTCTCTGAAAGTGCTATAGTGATATACAGTAAAACCTTTCTTGAGAGAGCTCTGCTATGATAAACTATCTGTTTCGAGAGACCATGATCTGCATGCACATATTTATTGATGATATAGCATTATGACCTGTTATTGGAGACCACATGTCTTGAGAGACCATTTTATTTTGGCAGGCAGGAAGGGATATCATAATAGGTTATACTGTATCAAGCATAACCACACACAAGTAGAATTATCACACACAAGTAGAATTATCATATATTGCTTACATGATAATTGTAAGTGACAGATAATACTTACTGTCTGGCATTTAGAATTTGAAAAGGATATTAGAATGTTGTGTTAAATAGGTAAAGTTTTGAGATAGAATTAAGCATGGGGCAGCATTTATATCAGGTGAAAAAAATATATGCAGAGATAATTTAAGGCCTGTTATAATTATAGATCAGATTGAAAATTAACTGGATCATCACAATATAGCACTTTTGTAGGATCTGATTATTTTTACAAGATATATTGGATTATATACCGTATATCCTGTCTTTCAAGTCAGATCCTGCTGTCATATAATGCAATTTACCATATATCCTCTCTTGTAAGTCAGATCCTGCTGTCATATAATGCAATTTGCTGATCTGGGTCTGTGCAGGTTTTTAGCCTCACCTCTATGTCTGCCTGAGTTTGATTCTTGAGCTAATGGCTCATGTGGATATGTGAGGAAGCTTGCCAATAGCTAACCATGGGTCAGTGGTCAATGTGGATATGTGAGGAAGCTTGCCAATAGCTAACCATGGATCAGTGGTCAATGTGGATATGTGAGGAAGCTTGCCAATAGCTAACCATGGGTCAGTGGTGCTACTGGGTCTTTTTTTCCAGATTTTTCTTCCACCAATTATACTGGCCATCATTGATAGCTTATCATTCACTGAAAAATGGCATGAAACTCAAAACAAGCAGAACAGAGAGATACCAATGAAAACAGTTTTTTAAAGGCTTTGATACCAAATTATTAAATCAATTTTTTATAGGCTTTGATACCAAATTATTAAATCAGTTTTTTATAGGCTTTGATACCAAATTATTAAATCAATTTTTTTATAGGCTTTGATACCAAATTATTAAATCAATTAATCTAATATATAAGAACTTAAAGTGCCAGTTTTTCATTGATGGCTGAAATATCATTTTCAACCTCACTGTACAAGAATCTATTCTTTGCACATCAAAGCCAGTTTTTTCTCTGTCAGGTTTGAACTTACACTACAATTAACTTTGCTTAAGCTTTCTTTCAATAGTTTGACTCCTTGTGATCTATCCATTTTTTATTTCTATGTGAATCAAAACTTTCTTTCAATAGTTTGACTCCTTGTGATCTATCCATTTTTTATTTCTATGTGAATCAAAACTTTCTTTCAATAGTTTGACTCCTTGTGATCTATCCATTTTTTATTTCTATGTGAATCAAAACTTTCTTTCAATAGTTTGACTCCTTGTGATCTATCCATTTTTTATTTCTATGTGAATCAAAACTTTCTTTCAATAGTTTGACTCCTTGTGATCTATCCATTTTTTATTTCTATGTGAATCAAAACTTTCTTTCAATAGTTTGACTCCTTGTGATCTATCCATTTTTTATTTCTATGTGAATCAAAAACTTTCTTTCAATAGTTTGACTCCTTGTGATCTATCCATTTTTTATTTCTATGTGAATCAAAACTTTCTTTCAATAGTTTGACTCCTTGTGATCTATCCATTTTTTATTTCTATGTGAATCAAAACTTTCTTTCAATAGTTTGACTCCTTGTGATTTATCCATTTTTTATTTCTATGTAAATCAAAACTTTCTTTCAATAGTTTGACTCCTTGTGATCTATCCATTTTTTATTTCTATGTGAATCAAAACTTTCTTTCAATAGTTTGACTCCTTGTGATCTATCCATTTTTTATTTCTATGTGAATCAAAACTTTCTTTCAATAGTTTGACTCCTTGTGATCTATCCATTTTTTATTTCTATGTGAATCAAAACTTTCTTTCAATAGTTTGACTCCTTGTGATCTATCCATTTTTTATTTCTATGTGAATCAAAACTTTCTTTCAATAGTTTGACTCCTTGTGATCTATCCATTTTTTATTTCTATGTGAATCAAAACTTTCTTTCAATAGTTTGACTCCTTGTGATCTATCCATTTTTTATTTCTATGTGAATCAAAACTTTCTTTCAATAGTTTGACTCCTTGTGATCCATCCATTTTTTATTTCTATGTGAATCAAAACTTTCTTTCAATAGTTTGACTCCTTGTGATCTATCCATTTTTTATTTCTATGTGAATCAAAACTTTCTTTCAATAGTTTGACTCCTTGTGATCTATCCATTTTTTATTTCTATGTGAATCAAAACTTTCTTTCAATAGTTTGACTCCTTGTGATCTATCCATTTTTTATTTCTATGTGAATCAAAACTTTCTTTCAATAGTTTGACTCCTTGTGATCTATCCATTTTTTATTTCTATGTGAATCAAAACTTTCTTTCAATAGTTTGACTCCTTGTGATCCATCCATTTTTTATTTCTATGTGAATCAAAACTTTCTTTCAATAGTTTGACTCTTTGTGATCCATCCATTTTTTATTTCTATGTGAATCAAAACTTTCTTTCAATAGTTTGACTCCTTGTGATCTATCCATTTTTTATTTCTATGTGAATCAAAACTTTCTTTCAATAGTTTGACTCCTTGTGATCTATCCATTTTTTATTTCTATGTGAATCAAAACTTTCTTTCAATAGTTTGACTCCTTGTGATCTATCCATTTTTTATTTCTATGTGAATCAAAACTTTCTTTCAATAGTTTGACTCCTTGTGATCTATCCATTTTTTATTTCTATGTGAATCAAAACTTTCTTTCAATAGTTTGACTCCTTGTGATCTATCCATTTTTTATTTCTATGTGAATCAAAACTTTCTTTCAATAGTTTGACTCCTTGTGATCTATCCATTTTTTATTTCTATGTGAATCAAAACTTTCTTTCAATAGTTTGACTCCTTGTGATCTATCCATTTTTTATTTCTATGTGAATCAAAACTTTCTTTCAATAGTTTGACTCCTTGTGATCTATCCATTTTTTATTTCTATGTGAATTAAAACTTGCTGATTTCCAAAAATATATCTAAAATGCAATTCTTTGATTTTGCAAAAAAAAATGAGGCAGTTGATCATGTCAGAATTTGTCCAAATATATACATGTAGAAGTCTTGGTTTGCAAGCACTTTTCACAAACACTGAATTCTAGAAGGCAGACTTGTTCAGTTTTGTTTTTTAAGAAAAGTTATACATTAAAAGTCATGGATTCATTGAGATTTAATGACATTAAAATATTAGGAATTACAGAAATAGATTCATAACTTTTAAATAGGGTGCAATGAGTGAAAGAGCAGTCTCATGTGATCATCTTTACAGATCATTCACAATTCTCACCTCTGTCTATATGGTTGAAGTACTGGCTCAACCAATTTAGGTACATGTATTCGATTTATTTAGGTACATTATTTGATTTATTTAGGTACATGTATTCAATTTATTTAGTTACATGTATTCGATTTATTTAGGTGCATGTATTTGATTTATTTAGGTACATGTATTCGATTTATTTAGGTACATGTATTCGAGAAAACTTTCCAATAGCTTTCTGTATATTGGTGTTTTTAGCCAGGGTTCATCTACCAAATATACAGGTTGTGATGTATGGTAACCATGGCAACATCTACCAAATATACAGGTTGTGATGTATAGTAATTAAGACAACATCTACCAAATATACAGGTTGTGATGTATAGTAATGGTAACCATGGCAACATCTACCAAATATACAGGTTGTGATGTATAGTAATTAAGACAACATCTACCAAATATACAGGTTGTGATGTATAGTAACCATGGCAACATCTACCAAATATACAGGTTGTGATGTATAGTAATTAAGACAACATCTACCAAATATACAGGTTGTGATGTATAGTAACCATGGCAACATCTACCAAATATACAGGTTGTGATGTATAATAATCAAGACAACAATTCGTTCAACATAGAATTTCTCCTAATACTTTTGTATTCTTTGTGCCTACAGGTAAAATTAGTGGGTTGTTATTTTCATATTTACAAGAATGTCATTTTAATTTAGCATGCAAACAGTAACCAATCATTTTATAAATTGTAAGGACTTTAATATATACTTGCCTTTAGTTGACTGCAAACTGCATAGACCCAGATCTGCCATCACAGAATGTGCAGCTGATATGTCTATGCAGTCTGTTAATGGTAATCCATAGAAAAATAATACACCTTGATTTACTAGCATATGTCTATGCAGTCTGTTAATGGTAATCCATAGAAAAAAATACACCTAGATTTACTAGCATATGTCTATGCAGTCTGTTAATGGTAATCCATAGAAAAATAATACACCTTGATTTACTAGCATATGTCTATGCAGTCTGTTAATGGTAATCCATAGAAAAAAATACACCTTGATTTACTAGCATATGTCTATGCAGTCTGTTAATGGTAATCCATAGAAAAATAATACACCTTGATTTACTAGCATATGTCTATGCAGTCTGTTAATGGTAATCCATAGAAAAATAATACACCTTGATTTACTAGCATATGTCTATGCAGTCTGTTAATGGTAATCCGTAGAAAAATAATACACCTTGATTTACTAGCATATGTCTATGCAGTCTGTTAATGGTAATCCATAGAAAAAAAATACACCTTGATTTGCTAGCATATGTCTATGCAGTCTGTTAATGGTAATCCATAGAAAAAAATACACCTTGATTTGCTAGCATATGTCTATGCAGTCTGTTAATGGTAATCCATAGAAAAAAATACACCTTGATTTGCTAGCATATGTCTATGCAGTCTGTTAATGGTAATCCATAGAAAAAAATACACCGTGATTTACTAGCATATGTCTATGCAGTTTGTTAATGGTAATCCATAGAAAAAAATACACCTTGATTTACTAGCATATGTCTATGCAGTCTGTTAATGGTAATCCATAGAAAAAAAATACACCTCAATTTACTAGCATATGTCTATGCAGTCTGTTAATGGTAATCCATAGAAAAATAATACACCTTGATTTACTAGCATATGTCTATGCAGTCTGTTAATGGTAATCCATAGAAAAATAATACACCTTGATTTACTAGCATATGTCTATGCAGTCTGTTAATGGTAATCCATGGAAAAATAATACACCTTGATTTACTAGCATATGTCTATGCAGTCTGTTAATGGTAATCCAAAGAAAAATAATACACCTTGATTTACTAGCATATGTCTATGCAGTCTGTTAATGGTAATCCATAGAAAAATAATACATCCTGATTTACTAGCATATGTCTATGCAGTCTGTTAATGGTAATCCATAGAAAAATAATACACCTTGATTTACTAGCATATGTCTATGCAGTCTGTTAATGGTAATCCATAGAAAAAAATACACCTTGATTTGCTAGCATATGTCTATGCAGTCTGTTAATGGTAATCCATAGAAAAAAATACACCGTGATTTACTAGCATATGTCTATGCAGTTTGTTAATGGTAATCCATAGAAAAAAATACACCTTGATTTACTAGCATATGTCTATGCAGTCTGTTAATGGTAATCCATAGAAAAAAATACACCTTGATTTACTAGCATATGTCTATGCAGTCTGTTAATGGTAATCCATAGAAAAAAATACACCTTGATTTACTAGCATATGTCTATGCAGTCTGTTAATGGTAATCCATAGAAAAATAATACACCTTGATTTACTACCATATGTCTATGCAGTCTGTTAATGGTAATCCATAGAAAAATAATACACCTTGATTTACTAGCATATTATGCAATGGCAGATCAGGTTCAATGCTGTTTGCAGTTGGATTTGACTTACAGACTTATGGTAATATAGACAAGGACTTATAGAAAAGTAATTATGGTAATATAGACAAGTACTTATAGACAAGTACTTATGGTAATATAGACAAGTACTTATAGACAAGTACTTATGGTAATATAGACAAGTACTTTATGGTAACATAGACAAGTACTTATAGACAAGTACTTATGGTAATATAGACAAGTACTTTATGGTAATATAGACAAGTACTTATGGTAATATAGACAAGTACTTATAGACAAGTACTTATGGTAATATAGACAAGTACTTTATGGTAATATAGACAAGTACTTATGGTAATATAGACAAGTACTTATAGACAAGTACTTATGGTAATATAGACAAGTACTTATGGACAAGTACTTATGGTAATACAAATTAATTGATTACCAGGTTACTAAGTACTAGTGGCAGTAAGATAACAGACAATTATCAAATTTTTTTAATATGTAAATTTATTATTTTGCTCCCTATTGTATTTTGACTTTTATTGAATATCTAGTCAGCTACAGATTACTGGAATTTAAATTCAATAATTTCAATAATTATTTAGTCAGTACAGAATAAAAATTATATTCTGCATTTTTTTGTGGGTCATGGTGAATTTGGTATTGCTACAGGACAGAAATAGTGCAGCATCTGCAAGTGCCATTTTTGTAAATATGACTTGGTCAAGGTTCAAACCCACCACCTGCTGTATACAAGGCAGAACATCTTGCCACTATGCCAGCTATGTGGTCCTCAGAGTTGTTCAATCTAGCCAATCAGGTTCTTCATAAATGTGCTTCACATCCCATCCACCTCATTTTTTGTCATTGCCATCTGATTATTTTTAACATATTGCTCCATTTACATATTTAACCAAGATCATTTTGTGCATGGTGGGTGGGGTGTTGTAAATCAGTTGTCCAATCGCTATTATTATATTATTCCTGCAAAAAATCATATTGTTTTACACTTTTGAACATTTTCATAAGAACATGGATTGCACATATATTTTTTTTTACTTTCTGACTACTTTCTTACCAGGTGTTCAGACCTAAATCATACATGTATATTGCTTCATTTCTACCACAGACTTTTTTTCATGTATTGCCCATTTCAAAGCATGTGTAGCTTGAAAAATGATTCAGTTTTATATGTGCTGTTGCCATGCTACTCCCCATTTTCAGGAATACTAAATGTCATTATCAGATTGGAGTCAAATTTAGACCTGTAAGCTCTTGTTACATCACCATGCAACCAGATTAATTGTATAAAAAAATTGCCACTTCCCTGTGACCTATTATCAACAAGAGAGGTTTCATTGTTAAAAGTAAAATATTCTTATCTCAACATCGCATAACATCTTGATGATTAAGGTCTAATACAGAAGGATATAAATGTGCAAATGGTTTGTCATGATAGATTACATGGAGGTTATGTAGATATCAATCTGTCATGAACTGAGCATTTAAAATATGCGTAAAAGATTAATTCATGTCTAAGGCTTTGTAGTAAGATACTACGTTAACTCCGTGACAGGAAACTTGTAACAGTTACAGACAACTCTGTTTAGATCTCTGTAAGAAATATTATCTGACCTACAAGAGATAATGCCTCCAGCAACTGCAATTTATATTATATTATATTATATTATAAAATATTATATTATATTATATTATATTATATTATATTATATTATATTATATTATATTATATTATATTATATTATATTATATTATATTATATTATATTATATTATATTATATTATATTATATTATTCATGATTGCATAAAGTATGTAACCTATTTCATGAATTTTGCGCTTATTTTTGTTTTCATCTTTGAATACCTATTTCATAAATTTTGTACTCATCTCTGAGTACCTGCTCTATAGATTTTGTACTCATCTCTGAGTACCTGCTCTATAGATTTTGTACTCATCTCTGAGTACCTGCTCTATAGATTTTGTACTCATCTTTGAGTACGTGATTAATTAATATGGTAATCATTTTTCAGTGCATTCTTTATAAATTTCTTATTCATCTCAAATTACCTGTTTTGTAAATTTTGTATTTTGAGTACCTGCTTCAAACATTTAGCACTCATCTTTGATCACCTGCTTCTTAAATATAATGCTCATCATTGATTTGATCCTTGTTTATAATTTTGTACTCATCCGTTTCATAAACTTCACACTCATTTGAGTACTTCAAAGATTTTGCACTCATCTTTCAGCACTTGCTTCATAACATTTTTTTGCTGAGTACCTGCTGCACTAATCGTGCACTAATCATTGAGTATTTGCTTCATAGAATTTGTTCTCATCTTTCAGTACCTCCTTCATAAATATTGTACTCATTTGAGTACCTGTTTCATAAATATTGTACTCATTTGAGTACCTGTTTCATGAATATTGTACTCATTTGAGTACCTGTTTCATGAATATTGTACTCAATTGAGTACCTGTTTCATGAATATTGTACTCATTTGAGTACCTGTTTCAAGAATATTGTACTCATTTGAGTACCTGTTTCATGAATATTGTACTCATTTGAGTACCTGTTTCATGAATTTTGTGCTCATTGCAATCTAAAGTAAGCATCCTATTTTTGGTTTTAATTTGGAAAGAGAAAAATTATTTACACTATATCAGGACTTCTTTTATCCATAACATCAATTAAAAGTGCAGCAATTTTTTAACCTTCCTATCTTTAGATAAAATAAAACTATTCCAATTTGTAATTGATTCATAAATTCAAATCCAACAGATTGAAATGTTTTCAAATGTTATTGCATGGCTATTAAAATATTAAAGTCAATTAATTTACAGTCATCGATGTCATTGACGTCATCATAAAACTTGGTCAGCTTTAGCCATACAACATTTTCTGACAATATTTCATGAGTGATGCACAAAATTGGGCATTTGCAGGTGACCCCACTCATTATCGTTCATCTGTGAAACACATTCGAGGTGGATCAGCATAGGAATAAATTTTTTCATGGTATTATTGTCTTGACTTGACCACTGCTGTAAGACCACATGTTTTAAGACCATAATCTCCATGCACAGGTTTATTGATTATATAGTGTTATGACCTGTTTGGAGAAACCACCTGTCTTGATAAAACACTATGTTTTGTCAGAATGAGAGGTGCTTCTAGACAGATTCTACAAAATCATAATTGTTGGCATAAAGTTTTTGCATTTACCTCTGTTTCTCTGAAACTATCTTAATTCCGGAAACTTGATGAGAGTGTTGCCCATCACAGGGAAAGGACGCCACAATGACCTACTTTCCACACTCATGTGAAGTTCTCTGTTTGCATTTATCTCAGTTTCTTAGTGTTAAAGTACAGCCATGAAAACTTGATGGGTACATTTATCTCAGTTTCTTAGTGTTAAAGTACAGCCATGAAAACTTGATGGGTACATTTATCTCAGTTTCTTAGTGTTAAAGTACAGCCATGAAAACTTGATGGGTACATTTATTTTGATGACTACTATTTCTCACCATGGATTAAAGCAGATCAGTGGCATACAATTCTTGTTTTAGCAACAGTAGATTGGGCCATGAATAGTACAGGCAGTGCATAGCAATCCATGAAATGAATAGTACCGACAGTGCATAGCAATCCATGAAATGAATAATACAGGCAGTGCATAGCAATCCATGAAATGAATAGTACAGGCAGTGCATAGCAATCCATGAAATGAATAGTACAGGCAGTGCATAGCAATCCATGAAATGAATAATACATGCAGTGCATAGCAATCCATGAAATGAATGGTACAGGCAGTGCATAGCAATCCATTAAATGAATAATACAGGCAGTGCATAGCAATCCATGAAATGAATGGTACAGGCAGTGCATAGCAATCCATGAAATGAATAGTACAGGCAGTGCATAGCAATCCATGAAATGAATAGAACAGGCAGTGCATAGCAATCCCTGAAATGAATGGTACAGGCAGTGCATAGCAATCCATTAAATGAATAATACAGGCAGTGCATAGCAATCCCTGAAATGAATAATACAGGCAGTGCATAGCAATCCATGAAATGAATAATACAGGCAGTGCATAGCAATCCATGAAATGAATAATACAGGCAGTGCATAGCTATCCATGAAATGAATGGTACAGGCAGTGCACAGCAATCCATGAAATGAATAGTACAGACAGTGCATAGCAATCCATGAAATGAATAATACAGGCAGTGCATAGCAATCCATGAAATGAATAATACAGGCAGTGCATAGCAATCCATGAAATGAATAGAACAGGCAGTGCATAGCAATCCCTGAAATGAATAATACAAGCAGTGCATAGCAATCCATGAAATGAATAATACAGGCAGTGCATAGCAATCCATGAAATGAATAATACAGGCAGTGCATAGCAATCCATGAAATGAATGGTACAGGCAGTGCATAGCAATCCATGAAATGAATAATACAGGCAGTGCATAGCAATCCATGAAATGAATAATACAGGCAGTGCATAGCAATCCATGAAATGAATAGAACAGGCAGTGCATAGCAATCCATGAAATGAATGGTACAGGCAGTGCATAGCAATCCATGAAATGAATAGTACAGGCAGTGCATAGCAATCCATGAAATGAATAATACAGGCAGTGCATAGCAATCCATGAAATGAATAATACAGGCAGTGCATAGCAATCCATAAAATGAATAGTACAGGCAGTGCATAGCAATCCATGAAATGAATAATACAGGCAGTGCATAGCAGTCCATGAAATGAATAGTACAGGTAGTGCATAGCAATCCATGAAATGAATAGTACAGGCAGTGCATAGCAATCCATGAAATGAATAATACAGGCAGTGCATAGCAATCCATGAAATGAATAATACAGGCAGTGCATAGCAATCCATGAAATGAATAATACAGGCAGTGCATAGCAATCCATGAAATGAATAATACAGGCAGTGCATAGCAATCCATGAAATGAATGGTACAGGCAGTGCATAGCAATCCATGAAATGAATAGTACAGGCAGTGCATAGCAATCCATGAAATGAATAATACAGGCAGTGCATAGCAATCCATGAAATGAATAGTACAGGTAGTGCATAGCAATCCATGAAATGAATAATACAGGCAGTGCATAGCAATCCATGAAATGAATAGTACAGACAGTGCATAGCAATCCATGAAATGAATAGTACAGGCAGTGCATAGCAATCCATGAAATGAATAATACAAGCAGTGCATAGCAATAACCATAAAATGCAAGTGTTCTGCTCATACCATTGTCCTTTGAGTTCATAGATGACCATGACATCACTAAAAGGTTTGGTTTATGTGATTGGTCAAGAGGCTGAAAGGGTCAGTTTGTGTTCTTAACTATTTGTGGCACACCTGATGGAAGATGTTGCATGGGTTTGCTAGATAGATATGGGATGTGTGGTTCAGAGATCAAATTGCGCTGTGTGCACTTCAGCAATTCTCCCGTTTAAAGTCTGTATTTCAGTTTGTATGAGAATGTGCAAGGTGGATCAGTCCTGTTCAGTGTCTTACCAAGACCCAGTCAATGCTGGAATATAACAAGGATGTTTTGAGGGAATCTTTGAAGTATTTTTTTACACCATCCAGAGATTACTTTCACTCCTTCATCTCACTGTAGATCTTCTTTGGTACTCACACTAATGACATCCTGATCATGTCTCATGCTCATCTCATCAGTGATTTCATCAGCAGGTTGAGAATACTTGGAATGTATAATGCCTATATGAGAACCTAAGTTTCTCAGACCCTATCTTTTCCTCATCTGTTTCCCCAGACAGCCCACATACAAATGGTTTAGCTTCTTGGTATGCTATCTGTATACCATTAATTTTTCTCAAGCATACAACAGGGTTGGCAGCACATTGGCTTTGTAAACCCCAAGTTTTGTTTGTAGACTCCTCTGTACTCTCACACAATACTGCATAATCTGCCAGAGGTCACGCTTGCCTTAGCAATTCTGTATTGGTTTTATCATCGATGTGGTCTTTTTGGTGAAACTCTTCACTCTCAGAACAATGAGTGCCCATAGATAGGACCCCCTCCCCTCTGGATTTCACCTCTAAACATGTTTTGGCCTACATTCATAAAACTTATTAGCTGATTAAAACATGTTTGACCACCAACCCACCCCTTGAATAATTGTGCAGGCTCCTCTGTGTCAGGAAGGTTTGACCATTTACTGGGCTAAACATAGGATTTCCTGGTGCAGGTTGGTAAGTCACCTCTATCTTCTTGATACTGACCATAAGACGGAAATTGTGACAAGCTGAAGAGAGAGAGAGTCCCTGCTGAGACTGTTGTATGTCATTCAGTTGGCATTCAGTCAATAGGCATCAGCTAATAGATCATGAACAGTCACTTCCTGTAACTTCATGTTCAGTTGTAGTCTTCTCTGACATTATGCTGATATCATTAGATGGGACACAAAATGGAACAGACCATATGTATCATGATTTAGATAATTGTATTGAACCATTCTGGGATTTAAAGAAAGGAATTTGTATGGCAGTCATAACAATTAATGTGACCTAATTGTCATTCATTTTTCAGGGACAAGTATTCTGAGAATTTTGTTACCAGTTATACCACTGTCTTTATTGGTTGTGATCATTTTATTAAGAGCTAAGTTAATGTCTTTTCTGTAGTTCTATTGCACACGATGAATTATTGGCAAAATCTAGAGCTATAAACTGAATTAACTGTTGTAAATATTTTGAAGGAGATGAACTTTAAATTATGAAATTTCAAGGTCTAACCATAAATGTTAAGTTCTTTTGTGAATCGTAGATAACTGTGACAGACGGATTAGCATGATATTTTCTATCAATATAAAAAAATAACTTTGTGTAAGCATTTTTGAAGGTAATTAATGTTTGGTACATAGTGATAATTTGACAAAGGTATGATGATGAAAAGTGAAGTTGTAACACTTTAAATATGTAAATGTTTCGCTAAAGAAAAAAATAATTAAACAGCCATGCGAACAGGCCAACATTTAACCAGGGCAGTCAGCCAAGCCTAGCATCCTAGACCTTATTGCAATACAAATCACATAAAAACCAGACTTATATTGTAGAGTCGTCAGCGAAGCCAAGCATCATAGACTGCAATTCAAATCACATAAAAACCAGACATATTGTAGAGTCATCTAAGCCAAGCCAAGCATCCTAGACTGCATTACAAATCACATAAAAACCAGACTTATATTGTAGAGCTGTCAGCAAAGCCAAGCATCCTAGACTGCAATACAAATCACATAAAAGCCAGACTTATATTGTAGAGTCCTCAGCTGAGCCAAGCATCCTAGACTGCATTACAAATCACATAAAAACCAGACTTATATTGTAGAGTTGTCAGCGAAGCCAAGCATCCTAGACTGCAATACAAATCACATAAAAGCCAGACTTATATTGTAGAGTCCTCAGCTAAGCCAAGCATCCTAGACCTTACTGCAATCAAATCACATAAAAACCAGACCTATATATATTGTGGATTCATCAGTTGGAATTCTGAATTTATGAGATTTCGGGGACAGTTGGTGGCTGAGGTTATGGTGGAGTTTGGTAATTCCAGTTATGTCTGTTTGCTGGTGATGTTGTTGTTGTTGTTGTTGTTGTAGGGTTTCATGCCATTTTTCAGCACACAATAGGCTATACATGGTGGCCAGTATTATTGGTGGAGGAAGAACCTGGGAAACCCCCAGAAAGAACCACTGACCCACGAGAAGCTACTGACAAGCTTTCTCGCCGAATCTTGGACTCAAACCCATGCAGACAGAGGTGAGATGGCAGTGATCTGTAACCGAAAGCACTTTAGACCACTAGGCCACTCAGGGCCACTCTGTTTGCTGGTGATGATTTACATCAAAATTGTCTACATGATTTTCTCCTTCAAAGTTATTTAATATTTTATTATTTTTTATAGTTGAAATACAAGAAGAGAAGTGGATTCTTATTATTAACAAAATTTAAGAGTAAAAACAATTTTTACTTTAGTGCATGTGTGATGTCATGCAAATCTTTCTACACCCATTGAGATAGACTACAACATTTTATTATGACTGGGAACAGTTTGCCAATTTGCACAAATTTGAACTTTGGACAGAATGTGTGTGAGGAGGTTATATCTAAATATTTGGACAGAATGTGAGAGTGGAGGTTATATCTAAATATTTAGACAGAGTGAATGTGAGAAGGTTAGATCTAAACATTTAGACAGAATGTGAGAGTGGAGGTTATATCTAAACATTTAGACAGAATGTGAGTAAGGCAGTTATGTCTGAATAGGGAATTAATGATCAAAGATTGGGAGCTGAAAACTATTAATTGACCTAATTATTACCATTTTTTAGTAGGTATATCACGAAAGAGAGTTATATATTTAAGTAAATGCAGACTAATATCTGAGATATAATCAGTTGGGAATTTAATAATTATTATCTACAGGTGCAAAATGCTGCTGGTATGTTTTTTTATACCTTGTCTATGGTCTTAATTTGTGTATTTTGACCTTGTAATTTGTGTCTTTTGATCTTGTTGTTACCTTGTAATTAATACAGTGCAAAGCTTATTCCAGTTTATTTCCAAACTTAGGTTTCCTGTTCAGAACTGATAGGCTTAACAGCAATGAACCTGTTTACTGTATTGATTTACCATTTTGTATCTTAGAGTTTCTAGACTGAATAATTTTGATCTCAAGATTTAGCTATCACACTGACAAACTTCAACAATCTAGGCGTATAAATAATTTAATCAGTAATCTTTTTAATCTTGACAAAGGGGTCAAGTGGTCAGTGTCAGTATAAAGGCATGGGTCACAGTTTATTTAGCTTACCTGTGGTGTGCCTTCTTGCCTTTGACAAATGAAAAGAAGGCTAATTTTCATGGCAAACTTCATGTCATATGAAACATTCTGATATTTCATATTCAATCAAGCTATACAAATTACAATTATTTTTTTCTCAAACATTTGGTAGGGATAATAATATTCTTATTAAATCTTTGCAAATTTGTGTTGCATGAGAAAATTATAATTACTTTTCTTTGTATGCATGAAACAGAAATAGCTAAATATCTAAAATTTCAGAAAGTTCATTTATATAAATCCATTAAGGACTGTAACCTTGCCATATATTTTTGGGTGGGTGCCATGGTCTGACAGAACTATGACATACATACATGTATTAAAAAATAACCACAGCAAGAAACTATGAAACAAAATATCAGCAGTTTTTAAAATGAATGGGTTTGAATTAACACCACACTAAGATGCTGAGTGTTAACACCCTTAATTGTCATCCTCTCACCTTGGTGAAAAATAATACCAAAACTGATTATTTTCCCTTCCTACACCCACCCAACTACCTACCCATCCGAGCACAATAGGGGTTAAATTGAGTTCAAGTTTTATTTCAAGAAGGGTTCAGAATATAACACATTTGACACTTTGTCCTCCTTCCCCAGTGTCTGAATGTGCTGTCAAAATCATTTGATGGTCAACCAAATTCTTCCCCTTTGGCTGGATCTAACTGTAACCAAAACATCTGACTGTCAGCCCACCTTCCCCTTCGAATGGATTTGGTATCTCAAACCTTTTACCCTCAACCCTTATTTCACAGTAACTGGATTTTATATCCAAAACCTTAATCATCTTCCCCAGTGACTGGATCTGATATCTAAAACCTCTGACCCACAACCACCTTCCCCAGTGACTGGATCTGATATCTAAAACCTCTAACCCACAACCACCTTCCCCAGTGACTGGATCTGATATCTAAAACCTCTGACCCACAACCACCTTCCCCAGTGACTGGATCTGATATCTAAAACCTCTGACCCACAACCACCTTCCCCAGTGACTGGATCTGATATCTAAAACCTCTGACCCACAACCACCATCCCCAGTGACTGGATCTGGTATCCAAAACCTCTGTTTTTGTGGAATCATCATAGTGAAACAAGAATTACTTTTCTGATCAAAACATTTTATTCACTAATTTAGGCATAAAAGTTCATGATAAAACATACAGGTGTAAAATAGACAATAAAAATGCTATTAAATGACCAAAACTAAGCTTCCATAGAAATGACAGTAGATAAAGTTAGTATGCCTATTGAAAGCTTCATTTACAAAATTTCTCTAATTATGTATTGATTGATACTTTATAAATATTATGGGTTAAAATAGCCATATGGTTCCTTTAGTGCCATTACACCACCAAAAAAAATTCCGCTTTTAAGTTTTCTTTATTCTACACCCTAAATACAAATTATCTACACTGTACTGTCTTAATACACAATGGATTGTAATATCTTGTTTACACAGTGGACTGTACTGTCTTAATACACAATGAATTGTAATATCTTATTTACACAGTGGACTGGACTGTCCTAATAAACAATGAATTGTAATATCTTATTTACACAGTGGACTCAAACAGTGGGGACTAGAAATTGGTTACTGTCTGTCTTTGGGGTAAATGGAATTGTACATTAACCATACAATAGTTGAATTGTGACCCACATAACAACATATAGTACTGAACTCCAAACTTTCATATGTAGGTCAGATTCTTGCTATGTCATTACAGAGGGTAGCTCAGTTTCTTCATTATCTGGTTTCTTTAGGGTCACACATACAATGGCTTGAAAGGGCATTTAACCTGTTGGAGAGAATATCAATATATTTAATTAATTATTATCAATATATTAATGTTAGTACTTTTTACAACTTAATTATGCTGTTGTACTAATGTAAATACTCTGTACAAATTAATGTTATTGTACTAATGTAAATACTCTGTACAAATTAATGTTATTGTACTAATGTAAATACTCTGTACAAATTAATAATGCTGTTATTCTAATGAAAGTAGTCTGTATATCTTAATGTTATTGTACTACTGTAAGTACTCTGTACATCTTAATGTCATTGTACTACTGTAAGTACTCTGCACAACTTAACATTACTGTACTACTGTAAGTACTCTGTACAGCTTAATGTTATTGTACTACTGTAAATCCTATGTACAGCTTAATGTTATTGTACTACTGTAAGTACTCTGTACAGCTTAATGTTATTGTACTACTGTAAGTACTCTGTACAGCTTAATGTTATTGTACTACTGTAAGTACTCTGTACAGCTTAATGTTATTGTACTACTGTAAGTACTCTATTCAACTTAATGGTATTGTACTATTGTAAGTACTCTATTCAACTTAATGTTATTGTACTACTTTGAGTACTCTGTACAACTTAATGTTATTGTAGTACTTATGATATTACTCTGTACAACTTAATGTTATTGTACTACTGTAAGTACTCTGTACAACTTAATGTTATTGTACTACTGTAAGTACTCTGTACAGCTTAATGTTGTTGTACTATTGTAAGTACATGTACTCTGTACAACTTAATGTTATTGTACTACTGTAAGTACTCTGTACAACTTAATGTTATTGTACTACTGTAAGTACTCTGTACAACTTAATGTTGTTGTACTACTGTTAGTACTCTGTACAACTTAATGTTATTGTAATACTGTAAGTATTCTGTACAACTTAACACATTAACCCTGGGATGTGTTTGATGTTTTTGCATGAAATGAGAGTAGGAAACACATTTTGGGGGTTAATTCTGAATACACCCTAGTTCATCGACTTCCAAGCAATTTGCCCATTAGCATAATGCCTAGTTGTGTTAGAAACATCATTTTCCATTGGTTTTTTTGCTTGAGCATAAACCAAAGGGGAAAGGTTGGAGTTCATTTTTTCTTTTCTTTTGTTTACCTAATGGAATCATTATGTTCATATTTTTACCACTTTTGTTCAAAATGCCCAACTTATCCTAATTTTTGCACAGGTTCACCTGTCTGTGTGTAGTTCAGATGGGTCTACCTTAGATCTGAAACCAAAAAGTCTATAAAAAAATCTGGACACAAAATTGGATTCTGACCATGAGAAAACTGTTTGTGAAAATAACAGAACAGGTCCGAAAACATAGGTATTTCCCTGATATCACCCACTTTAGTGTATCATACATGACCTTGATACTACAGAGCTTGGAAGTAGGCTACTACCTTCTGCCCTGTAAATATGGCACCAAGGTTGAATGTGTTAATAATGCTGTTGGACACAATTAGACACAAAGACAGTGATCCCATTCAAGAGTGCTCTTAACATTCATCTTTTTGAATGCATGAAGAAACTGAAAGACCTAATAATGTTTACTACCTTAAATATTTTCATCATCTTTTTATGTTTTCTAATTTCATGGTGTTTTAATTTTTTTAATTAAAAAAATCATCTCATGTTGTAAAGTGTTTAGAGCTTTCAAAAATTAGGCGTTATACAAAGTCCTCATTATTATTATCATTATTGTTGTTGTTGTTATTATATTATTATTAGTAGTAGTAGTTGTTGTATTGTTGATGTTATTATTTTTATTATTATTATTATTATTATTATTATTATTATTATTATTATTATTATTATTATTATTATTATTGTGCTCGTGTAAGTATATTTTACAGTTACCATGTGTAGTTTATCATGAAAATTGGCATTAAACCCATAACAACAACAACAACCAGTTCTAAAAACCAAAACAACAACTGGTGATTGAATAGTCCACCCTCAGGCTGTGAAAGATTACCAAACCTATTAGGTAGATAAACAATGAATGGTTCAATAGTCAGTGATAACACAGCTAACATACTGAGCTAGGGGTTAGGGGTTAAGCTAGGGGTTAGGGGTTAAGCTAGGGGTTAGGGGTTAAGCTAGGGGTTAGGGGTTAAGCTAGGGGTTAGAAGCAAACTCATTAAAGATAATCCTAATGGCATGCATCCTTTACCTTGAGGAAGTTGATGGAATTAATCAATGCATCACCTTGATTACTGGTAAATCAATAGTCATATGTCTTACATCAAGCTGTCTTTTATATTTAATGGATTACTGGTAAATCAATAGTCATATGTGTTACATCAAGCTGTGTTTTATATTTAATGGATTATTGGTAAATCAATAGTCATATGTGTTACATCAAGCTGTCTTTTATATTTAATGGATTACTGGTAAATCAATAGTCATATGTCTTACATCAAGCTGTGTTTTATATTTAATGGATTATTGGTAAATCAATAGTCATATGTCTTACATCAAGCTGTCTTTTATATTTAATGGATTATTGGTAAATCAATAGTCATATGTCTTACATCAAGCTGTCTTTTATATTTAATGGATTACTGGTAAATCAATAGTCATATGTCTTACATCAAGCTGTCTTTTATATTTAATGGATTACTGGTAAATCAATAGTCATATGTCTTACATCAAGCTGTCTTTTATATTTAATGGATTACTGGTAAATCAATAGTCATATGTCTTACATCAAGCTGTCTTTTATATTTAATGGATTACTGGTAAATCAATAGTCATATGTCTTACATCAAGCTGTCTTTTATATTTAATGGATTACTGGTAAATCAATAGTCATATGTCTTACATCAAGCTGTCTTTTATATTTAATGGATTACTGGTAAATCAATAGTCATATGTCTTACATCAAGCTGTCTTTTATATTTAATGGATTACTGGTAAATCAATAGTCATATGTCTTACATCAAGCTGTCTTTTATATTTAATGCTGGAGGCATACAAAGTGAGACAAGGCTTCATGCACATGTATTCCTATTATTACTAAAGTAAATTAATTATATTAAAAAAGTGTTTATATATTATATGTTATATATTATATAGTATTATTTTGGTTCTAAGGGCTCTGGACAAAAGATTATAATGCTATTTCCCCTTTTATAATATCCTCTTTTTTAGTTTATATGAGAAACAGTTCTAATGTGATTTCCCCTTTTTGAATAACATTATATTCATTTATAAGACAAGTCCGACTGCAAACTGCACAAACCCAGATTTGTTGTTGCGTAATGTGCTGGCAGATCTGGGTCTGTGCACTTTGTTAGAAGTAATCATTAGAACAAACAACATAGACTCTGATATCCTGACACATTATGCTATGGCAGAAAATTATCTTTGTTGCTTGCAGTTTGACTCCACTTAAAAGCGAAAACATACAGTGTTTTGTTGTTGTGTTCTAATGCACGTCAGGATGTTTGAACACCTCTCGATATAAGACTTTCACTAATAACATGTTTATGGATCCCATTATCAGCATTTTAAAGAGAGAACACTGTATAACATTCCCTCACTATAATGCCACCTATTATCACATGAGAACACTGTACAACATTCCCTCACTATAATGCCACCTATTATCACATGAGAACACTGTATAACATTCCCTCACTATAATGTCATCTATTATCACATGAGAACAGTGTACAACATTCCCTCACTATAATGCCATCAATTATCACATGAGAACACTGTATAACATTCCCTCACTATAATGCCACATATTATCACATGAGAACACTGTATAACATTCCCTCGCTATAATGCCATCTATTATCACATGAGAACACTGTATAACATTCCCTCACTATAATGCCACCTATTATCACATGAGAACGCTGTATAACATTCCCTCACTATAATGCCATCAATTATCACATGAGAACACTGTATAACATTCGCTCACTATAATGCCATCTATTTTTTCACATGAGAACACTGTATAACATTCCCTCATTATAATACCATCTATTATCACATGAGAACACTGTATAACATTCCCTCATTATAATACCATCTATTATCACATGAGAACACTGTATAACATTCCCTCACTATAATGCCATCTATTTTGACATGCCTGTTACAAGGCATGCATGATCATGGATCCCATTTCACTGAGTGGAAGTAAATTATAGGTATAATGTACTTCATTATAAGGCTGTCTCACTATAAGACAGCATAATGTATGACTATGGATAACATTCATTATAATTCATTATAAGGCTGTCTCACTATAACAGAGCATAATGTATGACTACTATGGATAATATTATAATTCATTATCAGGCTGTCTCACTATAACACAGCTTAATGTATGACTACTATGGATAATATTATAATTCATTATAAGGTTGTCTAACTATAAGACAGCATAATCTATGACTACTATGAAAAACAGCATAATGTATGACTACTATGGATAACATTATAATTCATTATAAGGCTGTCTCACCATAAGACAGCTTAATGTATGACTACTTTGGATAACATTATAATTCATTATCAGGCTGTCTCACTATAAGACAGCATAATGTATGACTACTATGGATAACATTATAACTCATTATAAGGCTGTCTCACTATAAGACAGCATAATGTATGACTACTATGAAAAACAGCATAATGTATGACTACTATAAAAACAGCATAATGAATGACTACTATGAAAAGCAGCATAATGTATGACAACTATGAAAAACAGCATAATGTATGACTACTTTGGATAACATTATAATTCATTTTATGGCTATCTCTCTATAAGACAGCATAATGTATGACTACTATGGATAACATTATAATTCATTATATGGCTGTCTCACTATAAGACAGCATAATGTATGACTACTATGGATAACATTATAATTCATTATAAGGCTCCCTCACTATAAGACAGCATAATGTATGACTGCTATGAAAATCAGCTTAATGTATGACTGCTATGGATAACATTATAATTCATTATAAAGCTGTCTCACTATAAGACAGCATAATGTATGACTACAATGGATAATATTATAATTCATTATAAGGCTGTCTCACTATAAGACGGCATAATGTATGACTACTATGGATAACATTATAATTCATTATAAGGCTGTCTCACTATAAGACGGCATAATGTATGACTACTATGGATAACATTATTATTCATTATAAGGCTGCCTCACTATAAGATGGCATAATGTATGACTACTATGGTTAATATTATAATTCATTATAAGGCTGTCTCACTATAAGACAGCTTAGTGTATGACTACTATGGTTAACATTATCATTCATTATAAGGCTGTCTCACTATAAGACAGCATAATGTATGACTGTTATGGATAACATTATAATTCATTATAAGGCTGTCTCACTATAAGACAGCATAAAGTATGACTACTATGGATAACATTATAATTCATTATAAGGCTGTCTCACTATAAGACAGCATAATGTATGACTGCTATGAAAATCAGCTTAATGTATGACTGCTATGGATAACATTATAATTCATTATAAAGCTGTCTCACTATAAGACAGCATAATGTATGACTACAATGGATAATATTATAATTCATTATAAGGCTGTCTCACTATAAGACGGCATAATGTATGACTACTATGGATAACATTATAATTCATTATAAGGCTGTCTCACTATAAGACGGCATAATGTATGACTACTATGGATAACATTATTATTCATTATAAGGCTGCCTCACTATAAGATGGCATAATGTATGACTACTATGGTTAATATTATAATTCATTATAAGGCTGTCTCACTATAAGACAGCTTAGTGTATGACTACTATGGATAACATTATAATTCATTATAAGGCTGTCTCACTATAAGACAGCTTAATGTATGACAACTATGGATAACATTATAATTCATTATAAGGCTGTCTCACTATAAGATGGCATAATGTATGACTACTATGGATAACATTATAATTCATTATAAGGCTGCCTCACTATAAGAGGTCATAATGTATGACTACTATGGATAATATTATTATTCATTATAAGGCTGTCTCACTATAAGACAGCTTAGTGTATGACTGCTATGGATAACATTATCATTCATTATTAGGCTGTCTCATTATAAGACAGCATAATGTATGACTACTATGGATAACATTATAATTCATTATAAGGCTGTCTCACTATAAGACAGCATAATGTATGACTGCTATGGATAACATTATAATTCATTATAAGGCTGTCTCACTATAAGACAGCATAATGTATGACTAATATGGATAACATTATAATTCATTATACGGCTGTCTCACTATAAGACAGCATAAAGTATGACTACTATGGATAACATTATAATTCATTATAAGGCTGTCTCACTATAAGACAGCTTAATGTATGACTACTAACATTATAATTCATTATAAGGCTGTCTCACTATAAGACATCATAATGTATGACTACTATGAAAAACAGCATAATGTATGACTACTATGGATAACATTATAATTCATTATAAGGCTGTCTCACTATAAGACAGCTTAATGTATGACTACTATGGATAACATTATAATTCATTATAAGGCTGTCTCACTATAAGAGATCATAATGTATGACTACTATGAAAAACAGCTTAATGTATTTCTGCTATGGATAACATAATGAAGGAGTACCATGACTGATATTTACAATACATAATTTGATCTAATTGGGTATGAGATAAACATGACTGATATTTACATTACATAATTTGATCTAACTGGGTATGAGATAAACATGGCAGATATTTACATTACATAATTTGATTTAATTGGGTATGAGATAAACATGACTGATATTTACATTACATAATTTGATCTAATTGGGTATGAGATAAACATGACTGATATTTACATTAGATAATTTGATCTAATTGGGTATGAGATAAACATGGGGGGGGGGTCTTATGATATTTATAGATTGTCATTTAGATTGATCTTATCATGGTATTGTTTCATTTAGAATTAATTGTCCTGACAGACAAGCAGAACTTCTGGAGATCAGTATACAAAGTATGTCTGTAAACAATTTGATTCACAAATGAGTTAATTTGTTTAAAACATCTTTATATGAAACCATGATGGCAGATTTATTATAGAGATAAGCGATCCCTCCCCCCTCCCATTGGTTAACCTAACCTCTTTTAGCCCAAAGTAAAACTATTGTTAACAGTGAGGATACTCTAGTGTGTGGACCGCTGTATGGCTAGACCAATACTCACATGCATACTGATTATTGTGTCAAATTACCGCCAAGGTGTACTGGCTGACAATCTGATAGTTATTTATGCTGCAGTTTAAATCATGATAACAAAACAACAAAAGAATATACCTTGTAATGTTTTAATCCTCTTTGTGACAGAGAGATAACATGTACTTTATTCCAATATAGAAAATATGTTTGGATCAATTCAGCAATCATTTTGGAAGCACTACAATGTCATATGACTTGATCAAATGTGACCAACATTGGTAATTAACCATCACTTCCTTCCGAACCTTATGCAGGCCTTTGTTTTCAAAAAGAGAAGAATTACTTGTTCATGAACAAATGAATTTTACATGTCTTCAAATTCAAATGACCATTGTCCATGACTTTGCATATAAAGTAATAGATAAACCAATAATGTTTTCTTTCAAGATAACAACTACAATTTATTGCGTCAAAAATAAACCCATATTTACTTATTTTCAGTGGTGCCCTATATTGCCTATCATGTCCTGAAAACTGATTAAGCCCCATTAAACCATACCATATTTTGACTGCATATGTAAATCTTAATAATAATAATAATAATAATAATAATAATAATAATAATAATAATAATAATAATAATAATAATAATAATGAATAATAAGTTAGTTTATGGAAGTAATCTGTCTTGTTGCCTGTTGTTGAGACAGGTGCAAGTGTAGAGGGGATGGGCTGTTTTGTACTTATTCCCAATTTTCTACTTAAAACAGTTGAATTATAATGGGGGAAAAAAATGAAGAATCAAAGATTTTTGTTAACACAAACCCTCATTTTGAAACTTAAATTCCATTTTTTTTAAATCCAAGATACACTTTTTTGAGTTTTGAGAAGATCCAGAGTAAAAGTGCAGGTCTGAAAACTTGTTCTGGGTTTAGTACAGGGGGTCTAAAATTCAAATCATTCCCAGGGCTGTGTGAAGGTATTTATGTGGCCTGAGGGCCACACCACCTTTGTTGACCCATTGTGACAATAATCATTACTAAATAAAGAAAATGAGTTGTACACTAATCTGTTTAGGTAAATGGACAGGATGTCACACTGGACAAAAGGTCACAAATATTTTTGGGACAGAAAGTCACTGAAGACAGAACCTAACAGAACAAACTGCCAAAGGCTGGCTTTTGCATTTACCATAGTACTATACCACCATACCTTCACTACTGTAATGTTATTCAAAGAAACACTTCTTATAAGATAATTTGCAATTTATTTAAGAAAGAACTTGCATTCTCTAGGCAGTGCCAAAAACAACCCAAATGAATGATATTCAAAAGCTCATAGTAAGTGAATGAATTGTTATGAAAGTGGCTAAACATATGCACATAGTCCGTACAACATGTCCCGATTACATCCCAAGAAACTAATCATTGCTAGAAACAACTCAACAGAACAGGCTGCTTTATCAGTGAGGTCTTACATTGAGGTACATGTGATCCATGTATATACCTGCCTTATAAAGTGACTGATATCAGTGAGGTCTTACATTGAGGTACATGGGATCCATGTATATACCTGCCTTATATTAAGGTACATTACTATACACAATATAAGTGATCATGTCTATTCCTGTCTGTTATTTAAGGGTCTGTACTATAGGTGAGAACTGATACTGATGTATGTTACTATAAACAGTGAAAGTAGTTCAGTGGCAATGTCTGGGTTATAAAAATCACTTTTTTATACTCAAAGTGAGGTTTTATATTTTTGTTTAGATTAAAATGTTTAAAACAAGAGTCTTGAAGCTTTGAAGCTGTATGCAGCCATAATACAAAACATGTATACAACATCAGATTGCTTGCAAACATGGAGAATTTCTTCCCAAAATTAATTTATTGAGCAAAATATAAATTTTGTTCTGTAAAATGTAGAATTATGCTCCTCTGATTTTTTTTACTGTATTACCAAATTTAATTTGATTTAATTTAATTTAATTTAATTTAATTTAATTTAATTTAATTTAATTTAATTTAATTTAATTCAATTTAATTTAATTTAATTTAATTTAACCTATTTGGGAGATACTGCATTAAGTAAATTGTTCAAGGTTTCAGTATTGTGGTTCTTCTTTCAACTTTTACTAATTTAGGAAGATTTTTTTTGAGGGGCAAAATCTGATAATAGCTACTGTATATACTCACATAAAAGTCTAGTCCAACTGCTGTATATACTCACATAAATGTCTAGTCCAACTGCTGTATATACTCAAATAAAAGTCTAGTCCAACTGCTGTATATACTCACATAAAAGTCTAGTCCAACTGCTGTATATACTCACATAAAAGTCTAGTCCAACTGCTGTATATACTCACATAAAAGTCTAGTCCAACTGCTGTATATACTCACATAAAAGTCTAGTCCAACTGCTAACAGCATAGACCTTGATATGTTGTAGCATAATGCACCTGTGGGTCAGGTATATGATATGATTTGTTTTAATGATTACCTGTGGTTCAGGTATATGATATGATTTGTTTTAATGATTACCTGTGGTTCAGGTATATATGATGTGTTTTAATGATTACTAAAGAACAAACTTCATAGACCCTAAATTGCTAGTGCATAGACCCTGATGCAATGTTTCATAATGCACTAGCAGTTTATGGTTTATTTTGTTTGTTCAAAATGATTACTCCAATACAATTGCATAGTCCTAGATCAGCAGTTTATGGTTTCAAAATGATTACTCCAATACAAATTGCATAGTCCTAGATCTGCTAGTACTTGATGTGAAAGTAGATCTGGGTTTATGCACTTTGCAATTGCACACAATACATGAAATCAAGCACATTCATTAAATACTTCAGTTTTATTAGCATGAAAAAACAAGCTGCTGACCATATTGATTTGTGGTTTTGCTGACCATATTGATTTGTGGCTTTGCTGACCATATTGATTTGTGGCTTTTGTTTATCCATCATCTTGCTCCACACTGTTTACCATGCCATCCATGTATCCTGTCACCACACTATATTCATGTATAGAACATTGAATAGGTCAGGCAAGGGGTTATCTAGGATTTATTTAAAAGGTAATCAAGATCCATTTATTGTTCATTGAAATTTAATTAGTTTTTGCCATCAATCTTTCTGAGGTGTTACCTTTCTGTTTGTAAACCATCTTGGTAGCAAGAACAAGTTACCAGATTTCTTTTCTGTCTAGATAATGGTTAGGACATTGCTAAGAATAATGCTGCACAGTCTGATGGTTTCGACAATGCTGTTATGCCAAGTTTCCAATAAGATAGCAGTCTGATGGCTAGGGCAATGCTAAGATGCAAAATGCCAAATAAGGTAGCAGTCTGATGGCTAAGGCAATGCTAAGATGCAAAATGCCAAATAAGGTAGCAGTCTAATGGTTAGGATAATGTTAAGATGCCAACATGCCAAAGATGGTAGCAGTCTGATGGATAGGATAATGTTAAGATGTCAACATGCCAAAGATGGCAGCAGTCTGATGGATAGGATAATGTTAAGATGCCAACATGCCAAAGATGATAGCATTCAGATGGTTAGGATAATGTTAAGATGCCAACATGCTAAATAAGGTAGAAGTCTGATGGCTAGGGCAATGCTAAGATGCAAAATGCCAAATAAGGTAGCAGTCTAATGGTTAGGACAATGTTAAGATGTTAAGATGCCAACATGCCAAATAAGGTAGCAGTCTGATGGCTAGGATAATGTTAAGATCCCAAATGCCAAATAAGGTAGCAGTCTGATGGCTAGGATAATGTTAAGATCCCAAATGCCAAATAAGGTAGGAGTCTGATGGTTAGGGTAATGTTAAGATCCCAAATGCCAAATAAGGTAGGAGTCTGATGGCTAGGATAATGTTAAGATCCCGAATACCAAATAAGGTAGAAGTCTGATGGCTAGGATAATGTTAAGATCCCAAATGCCAAATAAGGTAGAAGTCTGATGGCTAGGATAATGTTAAGATCCCAAATGCCAAATAAGGTAGAAGTCTGATGGTTAAGATAATGTTAAGATCCCAAATGCCAAATAAGGTAGCAGTCTGATGGCTAGGATAATGTTAAGATCCCAAATGCCAAATAAGGTAGGAGTCTGATGGCTAGGATAATGTTAAGATCCCAAATGCCAAATAAGGTAGAAGTCTGATGGCTAGGATAATGTTAAGATCCCAAATGCCAAATAAGGTAGAAGTCTGATGGCTAGGATAATGTTAAGATCCCAAATGCCAAATAAGGTAGCAGTCTGATGGCTAGGATAATGTTAAGATCCCAAATGCCAAATAAGGTAGAAGTCTGATGGCTAGGATAATGTTAAGATCCCAAATGCCAAATAAGGTAGGAGCCTGATGGCTAGGATAATGTTAAGATCCCAAATGCCAAATAAGGTAGAAGTCTGATGGCTAGGATAATGTTAAGATCCCAAATGCCAAATAAGGTAGCAGTTTGATGGCTAGGATAATGTTAAGATCCCAAATGCCAAATAAGGTAGCAGTTTAATGGCTAGGATAATGTTAAGATCCCAAATGCCAAATAAGGTAGCAGTCTGATGGCTAGGATAATGTTAAGATCCCAAATGCCAAATAAAGTAGAAGTCTGATGGCTAGGATAATGTTAAGATCCCAAATGCCAAATAAGGTAGCAGTCTGATGGCTAGGATAATGTTAAGATCCCAAATGCCAAATAAAGTAGAAGTCTGATGGCTAGGATAATGTTAAGATCCCAAATGCCAAATAAGGTAGAAGTCTGATGGCTAGGATAATGTTAAGATCCCAAATGCCAAATAAGGTAGCAGTTTGATGGTTAGGATAATGTTAAGATCCCAAATGCCAAATAAGGTAGAAGTCTGATGGTTAGGGCAATGCTAAGATGCAAAATGCCAAATAAGATAGCAGTCTAATGGTTAGGATAATGTTAAGATCCCAAATGCCAAATAAAGTAGAAGTCTGATGGCTAGGATAATGTTAAGATCCCAAATGCCAAATAAGGTAGCAGTCTGATGGCTAGGATAATGTTAAGATCCCAAATGCCAAATAAGGTAGCAGTCTGATGGCTAGGATAATGTTAAGATCCCAAATGCCAAATAAGGTAGAAGTCTGATGGCTAGGACAATGCTAAGATGCCAAATGTCAAATAAAGTAGAAGTCTGATGGCTAGGATAATGTTAAGATCCCAAATGCCAAATAAGGTAGAAGTCTGATGGCTAGGATAATGTTAAGATCCCAAATGCCAAATAAGATAGCAGTTTGATGGCTAGGATAATGTTAAGAGCCCAAATGCCAAATAAGGTAGAAGTCTGATGGTTAGGGCAATGCTAAGATGCAAAATGCCAAATAAGGTAGCAGTCTAATGGTTAGGATAATGTTAAGATGCCAACATGCCAAAGATGGTAGCAGTCTGATGGATAGGATAAGGTTAAGATGCCAACATGCCAAAGATGGCAGCAGTCTGATGGATAGGATAATGTTAAGATGCCAACATGCCAAAGATGATAGCATTCAGATGGTTAGGATAATGTTAAGATGCCAACATGCTAAATAAGGTAGCAGTCTGATGGCTAGGGCAATGCTAAGATGCAAAATGCCAAATAAGGTAGCAGTCTAATGGTTAGGATAATGTTAAGATGTTAAGATGCCAACATGCCAAATAAGGTAGCAGTCTGATGGCTAGGATAATGTTAAGATCCCAAATGCCAAATAAGGTAGCAGTCTGATGGCTAGGATAATGTTAAGATCCCAAATGCCAAATAAGGTAGGAGTCTGATGGCTAGGGTAATGTTAAGATCCCAAATGCCAAATAAGGTAGAAGTCTGATGGCTAGGATAATGATAAGATCCCAAATGCCAAATAAGGTAGAAGTCTGATGGCTAGGATAATGTTAAGATCCCAAATGCCAAATAAGGTAGAAGTCTGATGGCTAAGATAATGTTAAGATCCCAAATGCCAAATAAGGTAGCAGTCTGATGGCTAGGATAATGTTAAGATCCCAAATGCCAAATAAGGTAGAAGTCTGATGGCTAGGATAATGTTAAGATCCCAAATGCCAAATAAGGTAGAAGTCTGATGGCTAAGATAATGTTAAGATCCCAAATGCCAAATAAGGTAGCAGTCTGATGGCTAGGATAATGTTAAGATCCCAAATACCAAATAAGGTAGGAGTCTGATGGCTAGGATAATGTTAAGATCCCAAATGCCAAATAAGGTAGAAGTCTGATGGCTAGGATAATGTTAAGATCCCAAATGCCAAATAAGGTAGCAGTTTGATGGCTTGGATAATGTTAAGATCCCAAATGCCAAATAAGGTAGCAGTTTAATGGCTAGGATAATGTTAAGATCCCAAATGCCAAATAAGGTAGAAGTCTGATGGCTAGGATAATGTTAAGATCCCAAATGCCAAATAAAGTAGAAGTCTGATGGCTAGGATAATGTTAAGATCCCAAATGCCAAATAATGTAGAAGTCTGATGGCTAGGATAATGTTAAGATCCCAAATGCCAAATAAGGTAGAAGTCTGATGGCTAGGATAATGTTAAGATCCCAAATGCCAAATAAGGTAGCAGTTTGATGGCTAGGATAATGTTAAGATCCCAAATGCCAAATAAGGTAGAAGTCTGATGGTTAGGGCAATGCTAAGATGCAAAATGCCAAATAAGATAGCAGTCTAATGGTTAGGATAATGTTAAGATCCCAAATGCCAAATAAAGTAGAAGTCTGATGGCTAGGATAATGTTAAGATCCCAAATGCCAAATAAGGTAGCAGTCTGATGGCTAGGATAATGTTAAGATCCCAAATGCCAAATAAGGTAGCAGTCTGATGGCTAGGATAATGTTAAGATCCCAAATGCCAAATAAGGTAGAAGTCTGATGGCTAGGACAATGCTAAGATGCCAAATGTCAAATAAAGTAGAAGTCTGATGGCTAGGATAATGTTAAGATCCCAAATGCCAAATAAGGTAGAAGTCTGATGGCTAGGATAATGTTAAGATCCCAAATGCCAAATAAGATAGCAGTTTGATGGCTAGGATAATGTTAAGAGCCCAAATGCCAAATAAGGTAGAAGTCTGATGGTTAGGGCAATGCTAAGATGCAAAATGCCAAATAAGGTAGCAGTCTAATGGTTAGGATAATGTTAAGATGCCAACATGCCAAAGATGGTAGCAGTCTGATGGATAGGATAATGTTAAGATGTCAACATGCCAAAGATGGCAGCAGTCTGATGGATAGGATAATGTTAAGATGCCAACATGCCAAAGATGATAGCATTCAGATGGTTAGGATAATGTTAAGATGCCAACATGCTAAATAAGGTAGCAGTCTGATGGCTAGGGCAATGCTAAGATGCAAAATGCCAAATAAGGTAGCAGTCTAATGGTTAGGATAATGTTAAGATGTTAAGATGCCAACATGCCAAATAAGGTAGCAGTCTGATGGCTAGGATAATGTTAAGATCCCAAATGCCAAATAAGGTAGCAGTCTGATGGCTAGGATAATGTTAAGATCCCAAATGCCAAATAAGGTAGGAGTCTGATGGCTAGGGTAATGTTAAGATCCCAAATGCCAAATAAGGTAGGAGTCTGATGGCTAGGATAATGTTAAGATCCCAAATGCCAAATAAGGTAGAAGTCTGATGGCTAGGATAATGTTAAGATCCCAAATGCCAAATAAGGTAGAAGTCTGATGGCTAAGATAATGTTAAGATCCCAAATGCCAAATAAGGTAGCAGTCTGATGGCTAGGATAATGTTAAGATCCCAAATGCCAAATAAGGTAGAAGTCTGATGGCTAGGATAATGTTAAGATCCCAAATGCCAAATAAGGTAGAAGTCTGATGGCTAAGATAATGTTAAGATCCCAAATGCCAAATAAGATAGCAGTCTGATGGCTAGGATAATGTTAAGATCCCAAATACCAAATAAGGTAGGAGTCTGATGGCTAGGATAATGTTAAGATCCCAAATGCCAAATAAGGTAGAAGTCTGATGGCTAGGATAATGTTAAGATCCCAAATGCCAAATAAGGTAGCAGTTTGATGGCTAGGATAATGTTAAGATCCCAAATGCCAAATAAGGTAGCAGTTTAATGGCTAGGATAATGTTAAGATCCCAAATGCCAAATAAGGTAGAAGTCTGATGGTTAGGGCAATGCTAAGATGCAAAATGCCAAATAAGGTAGCAGTCTAATTGTTAGGATAATGTTAAGATCCCAAATGCCAAATAAAGTAGAAGTCTGATGGCTAGGATAATGTTAAGATCCCAAATGCCAAATAAGGTAGAAGTCTGATGGTTAGGGCAATGCTAAGATGCAAAATGCCAAATAAGGTAGCAGTCTAATTGTTAGGATAATGTTAAGATCCCAAATGCCAAATAAAGTAGAAGTCTGATGGCTAGGATAATGTTAAGATCCCAAATGCCAAATAAGGTAGCAGTCTGATGGCTAGGATAATGTTAAGATCCCAAATGCCAAATAATGTAGAAGTCTGATTGCTAGGACAATGCTAAGATGCCAAATGTCAAATAAAGTAGAAGTCTGATGGCTAGGATAATGTTAAGATCCCAAATGCCAAATAAGGTAGAAGTCTGATGGCTAGGGTAATGTTAAGATTTCAAATGCCAAATAAGGTAGGAGTCTGATGGCTAGGATAATGTTAAGATCCCAAATGCCAAATGAGGTAGAAGTCTGATGGCTAGGATAATGTTAAGATCCCAAATGCCAAATAAGGTAGAAGTCTGATGGCTAAGATAATGTTAAGATCCCAAATGCCAAATAAGGTAGCAGTCTGATGGCTAGGATAATGTTAAGATCCCAAATGCCAAATAAGGTAGAAGTCTGATGGCTAGGATAATGTTAAGATCCCAAATGCCAAATAAGGTAGAAGTCTGATGGCTAAGATAATGTTAAGATCCCAAATGCCAAATAAGATAGCAGTCTGATGGCTAGGATAATGTTAAGATCCCAAATACCAAATAAGGTAGGAGTCTGATGGCTAGGATAATGTTAAGATCTCAAATGCCAAATAAGGTAGAAGTCTGATGGCTAGGATAATGTTAAGATCCCAAATGCCAAATAAGGTAGCAGTTTGATGGCTAGGATAATGTTAAGATCCCAAATGCCAAATAAGGTAGCAGTTTAATGGCTAGGATAATGTTAAGATCCCAAATGCCAAATAAGGTAGAAGTCTGATGGCTAGGATAATGTTAAGATCCCAAATGCCAAATAAAGTAGAAGTCTGATTGCTAGGATAATGTTAAGATCCCAAATGCCAAATAATGTAGAAGTCTGATGGCTAGGATAATGTTAAGATCCCAAATGCCAAATAAGGTAGAAGTCTGATGGCTAGGATAATGTTAAGATCCCAAATGCCAAATAAGGTAGCAGTTTGATGGCTAGGATAATGTTAAGATCCCAAATGCCAAATAAGGTAGAAGTCTGATGGTTAGGGCAATGCTAAGATGCAAAATGCCAAATAAGGTAGCAGTCTAATTGTTAGGATAATGTTAAGATCCCAAATGCCAAATAAAGTAGAAGTCTGATGGCTAGGATAATGTTAAGATCCCAAATGCCAAATAAGGTAGCAGTCTAATGGCTAGGATAATGTTAAGATCCCAAATGCCAAATAATGTAGAAGTCTGATTGCTAGGACAATGCTAAGATGCCAAATGTCAAATAAAGTAGAAGTCTGATGGCTAGGATAATGTTAAGATCCCAAATGCCAAATAAGGTAGAAGTCTGATGGCTAGGATAATGTTAAGATCCCAAATGCCAAATAAGATAGCAGTTTGATGGCTAGGATAATGTTAAGATCCCAAATGCCAAATAAGGTAGGAGTCTGATGGCTAGGATAATGTTAAGATCCCAAATGCCAAATAAAGTAGAAGTCTGATGGCTAGGATAATGTTAAGATCCCAAATGCCAAATAAGGTAGCAGTCTGATGGCTAGGATAATGTTAAGATCCCAAATGCCAAATAAGGTAGCAGTCTGATGGTTAGGGCAATGCTAAGATGCAAAATGCCAAATAAGGTAGCAGTCTAATGGTTAGGATAATGTTAAGATGTTAAGATGCTAACATGCCAAATAAGGTAGTAGTCTGATGGCTAGGATAATGTTAAGATCCCAAATGCCAAATAAGGTAGGAGTCTGATGGCTAGGATAATGTTAAGATCCCAAATGCCAAATAAAGTAGAAGTCTGATGGCTAGGATAATGTTAAGATCCCAAATGCCAAATAAGGTAGAAGTCTGATGGCTAGGACAATGCTAAGATGCCAAATGTCAATTAAGGTAGCATTTTGATGGTTAGGACAATGCTAAGATGCCAAATGTCAATTAAGGTAGCATTTTGATGGTTAGGACAATGCTAAGATGCCAAGTGCCAAATTAAACACCAAGCAAATAACTTTGATATTTATACATCAGTACTTTTAAATATAAAATAAGGATAAACATGAACTCAATTGTCAATTTAAAAATGAAATATTCTCATATACCAGGCTATAGTTGTCCATAACCGCATGCAGTCTTCTAGGAATGAAGGTTGTACAGTGATGAGTAACTGAAGTGGCAAGCAAACATGAACCAAGTTTTCTCAATATAAAGTTTTAGTGATATAATTTTCAGTTGTTCAAAATCTACTTTAAAAGGTATTGAACACATTTGTATTTTTAGCATTATTGGTAAATTAAATTGATGCATGGAGAAATGTGCAGTACACATAATTCTCAACTTTGACCATGAGAAAACTGTTTGTGAAAATAAAAGAACAGGTCCGAAAAATTAGGTTATTCCCTAATATCAGCCACTTTAGTGTATCATACATGACCTAGATAATACAGAACTTGGAAGTAGGGTACTACCTTCTGCCCTGTAAATATGGCACCAGGGTTGAATGTGTTAATAATGTTATTGGACACAATTAGACACAAAGACACAGTGAGATCCTTACGCTCTTCTTCTGATAATCATATACTCATTGTTCCCAAGGTGAAAACAAAGTCATATGGACAATGTTCGTTTGCACACCAGGGCCCGGCGACATGGAACCAATTGCCCATTGAAATTAGACACAGAGACACAGTGGTCCCTTTTAAGAGTGCTCTTAAGACTCACCTGTTTCAACTGCAGGGACAAACTTAGCAACCTAATCATGTTTTGTATCTTATATGTTTTTGGCATGTTTTTATGTTTTCCAATTTCATTGTTTTTATCATTTGTTATTCTGTAGTGTCGTCATATCATTATTGATGGTGTAAAGTGCTTAGAGCTTCGAAAGATTAGGCGCTATACAATGTCATCATTATTATTATTATTATTATTATTATTATTATTATTATTATTATTATTATTATTATTTTTATTATTATTATATGACTGGAAAATTGTTAAATCTTAACTAAAAATCCAAATCACACACACACACACACACACACACACACACAGAGGCAGATTGGTTACTGATCAGTTTGTTAGGATTAGTACAAACAACATTGATTCAGAACTGTCAATGCATGATGTACTGGCAAATCAGTGTCTATCATAGAACTGTCAATGCATAATGTACTGGCAAATCAGTGTCTGTCATAGAACTGTCAATGCATAATGTACTGGCAAATCCATGTCTATCATAGAACTATCAATGCATAATGTACTGGCAAATCAGTGTCTATCATAGAACTGTCAATGCATAATGTACTGGCAAATCCATGTCTATCATAGAACTATCAATGCATAATGTACTGGCAAATCAATGTCTATCATAGAACTGTCAATGCAAAATGTACTGGCAAATCCATGTCTATCATAGAACTGTCAATGCATAATGTACTGGCAAATCAGTCTCTATCATAGAACTGTCAATGCAAAATGTACTGGCAAATCCATGTCTATCATAGAACTGTCAATGCATAATGTACTGGCAAATCAGTGTTCATCATAGAACTGTCAATGCATAATGTACTGGCAAATCAGTCTCTATCATAGAACTGTCAATGCATAATGTACTGGCAAATCAGTGTCTATCATAGAACTGTCAATGCATAATGTACTGCCAAATCAGTGTCTATCATAGAACTGTCAATGCATAATATACTGGCAAATCAGTGTCTATCATAGAACTGTCAATGCATAATGTACTGGCAAATCAGTGTCTATCATAGAACTGTCAATGCATAATGTACTGGCAAATCAGTGTCTATCATATAACTGTCAATGCATAATGTACTGGCAAATCAATGTCTATCATATAGCTGTCAACGCATAATGTACTGGCAAATCCATGTCTCTCATAGAACTGTCAATGCATAATGTACTGGCAAATCAATGTCTATCATATAGCTGTCAATGCATAATGTACTGGCAAATCAGTGTCTATCATAGAACTCTTACATAAACCTCAACCTGCCAGTACTTGTATGTCTGGGTCATTTGCAGTTGGGGATTACATGTGTATATATATGGTAGTTAAAGCAATGCAAGAGGTGGAACTTCTTGGTGCCAAATGGAATGAGTTACTCTGGAATTTGATACTATGAGTGGGCTTCAAGTGGGGTCAGATAATTACCATTCCATCCATTCCAAAGCTTTTAAAGTAATAAGACTTCATTGTCATTTACCTTCATTTATTCACAGGTGGAGAAGGTTATAAAAAAATATTAAATGAATAATTTGCAGTTTGCTACAATTTGTTTTTCATGTGGTGAAATCATATACATGTCTGGCCCAACTTTAAATCTTTTTTATTTGCTTATTCAACAAAAAAAAACTTAATTCATACAACTTTCATAACATTTCATTTTATGACAACTTGAATTATTGATCTAAAATTGTTATTTGAAAAAGTTGCATTTGTTTTGTTTTAAAATTTACTTTTGTACATTACACTGTCAACATTGTATAATGAAATATGCAAACTACCCTAAGATGATAGGTTGTAACTAAAGAAAGTCCCTAAGCTGATAGGTTGCAATAAAAGCATGGGCCCTAACTTGACATGATGTAAGGCCCAAAGTTGATATGATGTAAGGCCCCAAGGATATATGATGTAAGGCCCAAAGTTGATATGGTGTAATAAAAAGCAAGGGCCCTAAGCTGATAGGTTGCAATAAAAGCATGGGCCTTAAGTTGATATGATGTAATAAAAGTAAGGCTGTAAGTTGATATATTTTAAGACAATCAAGGCCTTAACTTCATATGTTGTAATAAAAGTAAGACCCTAAGTTGAAATGATGTATTAAAAGCATGGGTTCTAAGTTGATATGATGTAATAAAAGCAAGACCCAAAGTTGATATTATGTAATAAAGGAAAGGCTGTAAGTTGATACATTGTAATACAATCAAGGCCTTAACTTTATTTGTTGTAATAAAAGCAAGACCCTAATTTGATATGTTGTAATACAGGCAACTTGTTGCTGCAAGTGAATACACTACTCAGTACTGTGTCATCTTATTGCAAATTCCTTTCTTTAAAATATCAGTTATTTTCTTCGGCTGAGAATGAACTGAATTTACTTTGAAATTTTGTCAAAATTCATTAAGTAATTTTTTTTTAAAAATTTGCTTAGATTTTAGAAGCAGAAAATATGAAATTATTAAAATCAGATTTCACATACATGTACCAATGTAGTTCAGAACATGCTAAATGGTATCATGGAAACTCTGCAGCAACGTTTTGAAAATAGACATTATTCATTGGGTAGAAGTAATGTGAGTTGTGTATTGGCAAATACATTACCCCCCCCCCCTCCATTTGTTTATGTTGACTATTGATTTCTGCAAACCTAACAAAGCATGAATGCATACCAGGTCTTAATCACTAATATTTAAAATAAGAGAATTTATTCAGTTTTCAGTACACAAGAATAATGGTCTTGACATGAAGCAAAGGACAGCACTGATCATATGAATTAAAAAATCCAAAGCTTGTGTATTATTGAGTCATGGGACAATTATGCCTTATATCCTGTTATCATATTTAACATTTGTAGTAAGGCCTGAAATTTGAATTGAACCTGACATGCTGTTGTCCCTTTTAGCATTGTGACAATTTAAAACTGGTAATATTCTTATTATAGTTAGATATTCTAGCCCTGTAATCAAACACTGCTATTCATGTCTCATGTTTCCTCTTACAACAGAAATACTATACCAGTAGAAATCAGGGGATGAATTGTTTGGGTCAAGATTGGTTGGTTGATTTTCTCCATGATCCAGCTGTTAAGCCTATATCACTGATAATTTGCATTATGAACGGTGAATGTTGTGTTGCTCAATAACAAATGACTGCTGACTGGTTTTATAATTTTTTTAAATATTAATGGGTTAATAATTTAAAACAAATGATCTTGAATACATTCAATAGTTATTGGGTTAATAATTTATCACAAATGAATACATTCAATAGTTATTGGGTTAATACTTTATCACAAATGAATACATTCAATAGTTATTGGGTTAATAATTTATCACAAATGAATACATTCAATAGTTATTGGGTTAATAATTTATCACAAATGAATACATTCAATAGTTTTTGGGTTAATAATTTATCACAAATGAATACATTCAATAGTTATTGGGTTAATAATTTATCACAAATAAATACATTCAATAGTTATTGGGTTAATAATTTATCACAAATGAATACATTCAATAGCTATTGGGTTAATAATTTATCACAAATGAATACATTCAATAGTTATTGGGTTAATAATTTATCACAAATGAATACATTCAATAGTTATTGGGTTAATAATTTATCACAAATGAATACATTCAATAGTTATTGGGTTAATAATTTATCACAAATGAATACATTCAATAGTTATTGGGTTAATAATTTATCACAAATGAATACATTCAATAGTTATTGGGTTAATAATTTATCACAAATAAATACATTCAATAGTTATTGGGTTAATAATTTATCACAAATGAATACATTCAATAGTTATTGGGTTAATAATTTATCACAAATGAATACATTCAATAGTTATTGGGTTAATAATTTATCACAAATGAATACATTCAATAGTTATTGGGTTAATAATTTATCACAAATGAATACATTCAATAGTTATTGGGTTAATAATTTATCACAAATGAATAAATTCAATAGATATTGGGTTAATAATTTATCACAAATTCAATAGTTATTGGGTTCTTGTAACTTAAATAGAACTCTCCATAGTTTACAATGTTCTTGCTTACTGAGGACCTTATTTTTCAGTCCTGGCTTTTCAGTTTTCAAAGTTACGAGTGTGTGTAGGACTATATAATGGACACCCAATTTCAAGCCCACATTAGCAGTAGGTGGGATATAGGAATCACTATTACAACATCACATTAGCATTAGGTGGAATATAGCAATTACTATTACGACATCACATTAGCAGGATGTGGGATATAGCAATCACTATTATGACATCACATTAGCAGGATGTGGGATATAGCAGTCACTATTATGACATCACATTAGCAAAATGTGGGATATAGCAATCACTATTACGACATCACATTAGCAGGATGTGGGATATAGCAGTCACTATTACGACATCACATTAGCAAAATGTGGGATATAGCAATCACTATTATGACATCACATTAGCATTAGGTGGAATATAGCAGTCACTATTACGACATCCCATTAGCAAGATGTGGGATATAGCAGTCACTATTATGACATCACATTAGCAGGAGGTGGAATATAGCAATCACTATTACGACATCACATTAGCATTAGGTGGAATATAGCAGTCACTATTACGACATCACATTAGCAAGATGTGGGATATAGCAGTCACTATTATGACATCACATTAGCAGGAGGGGGGATATAGCAATCACTATTATGACATCACATTAGCAGGAGGTGGAATATAGCAATCAGTATTATGACATCACATTAGCAGGAGGTGGAATATAGCAATCAGTATTACGACATCACATTAGCAGGAGGTGGAATATAGCAGTCACTATTACGACATCACATTAGAAAGATGTGGGATATAGCAGTCACTATTACGACATCACATTAGCAGGAGGTGGGATATAGCAATCAGTATTATGACATCACATAAGCAGGAGGTTGGATATAGCAATCACTATTACAACATCACATTAGCAGGAGGTGGAATATAGCAATCAGTATTATGACATCACATTAGCAGGCGGTGGGATATAGCAGTCACTATTATGACATCACATTAGCAGGAGGTGGGATATAGCAATCACTATTATGACATCACATTAGCAGGAGGTGGAATATAGCAATCACTATTATGACATCACATTAGCAGGAGGTGGAATATAGCAACCACAATTCTGACATTGCTGGTATCAGCAGTCTGTTAAATCTATGGTTAAAGTTTTTCATTTGCATATATTTCCCAAACACTAAACCATCATATTTGGAATGAGTTATTATGAAGTTAAGATGATACATAATGAGTTATTATGAAGTTAAGATGATACATAATGAGTTATTATGAAGTTAAGATGATACATGAGTTATTATGAAGTTAAGATGATACATGAGTTATTATGAAGTTAAGATGATACATGAGTTATTATGAAGTTAAGATGATACATAATGAGTTATTATGAAGTTAAGATGATACATAATGAGTTATTATGAAGTTAAGATGATACATGAGTTATGAAGTTAAGATGATACATGAGTTATTATGAAGTTAAGATGATACATAATGAGTTATTATGAAGTTAAGATGATATATAATGAGTTATTATGAAGTTAAGATGATACATAATGAGTTATTATGAAGTTAAGATGATACATAATGAGTTATTATGAAGTTAAGATGATACATAATGAGTTATTATGAAGTTAAGATGATACATAATGAGTTATTATGACTTGAATATTGGTCCATCAGCATGTTGAAAATGTACCCCTATGGACTTGAATATTGGTCCATCAGCATGTTGAAAATGTACCCCTATGGACTTGAATATTAATCCATCAGCATGTTGAAAATGTACCCATATGGACTTGAATATTGGTCCATCAGCATGTTGAAAATGTATGCATATGGACTTGAATATTGGTCCATCAGCATGTGGAAAATATACCCCTATGGACTTGAATATTAATCCATAGCATGTTGAAAATGTACCCACAATACGGACTTATATGTTGAAGTAAAATGTTTAGTAGGTGAATGGTTTATAAGAATCCTAAGTTTACTTCATTTAAGTTTTACATTTTCTATTTATCATATTATAATGCAAACTAATAATTATTGGTCAAATATAGGTACTTAAAATTAACAAAGTTAAACAGATTATGTCATCTAATCAGCTGATACATTGCATGATAGTAGATTAGGGCCAATGTTGTTTGCAGTGTGATACATTGCATGATAGTAGATTGGGGCCAATGTTGTTTGCAGTGTGATACATTGCATGATAGTAGATTGGGGCCAATGTTGTTTGCAGTGTGATACATTGCATGATAGTAGATTGGGGCCAATGTTGTTTGCAGTGTGATACATTGCATGATAGTAGATTGGGGCCAATGTTGTTTGCAGTGTGATACATTGCATGATAGTAGATTGGGGCCAATGTTGTCTGCAGTGTGATACATTGCATGATAGTAGATTGGGGCCAATGTTGTTTGCAGTGTGATACATTTCATGATAGTAGATTGGGGCCAATGTTGTTTGCAGTGTGATACATTGCATGATAGTAGATTAGGGCCAATGTTGTTTGCAGTGTAATACATTTCATGATAGTAGATTGGGGCCAAGGTTGTTTGCAGTGTGATACATTTCATGATAGGAGATTGGGGCCAATGTTGCTTGTGGCTCAACTTATATGAGAGTATATACAGTACTTGGTGGAAAATCCAGTTTGCTATTTAGTTTGCTATTTATGTCACTCTCATTTAACTTGTAAAAATTGTTGCGTACCTTATATACATGCTTATAATTTGGGTCCAACTGCAAAGAAAATAGACTCTGAACTGCCATCACATAATACACTGCCAGATCATCATCATCATCATCATCATCATCATCATCATCATCATCATCATCATCAGTCTCTTGACCTAGTGTGGTCGTCAAGGCACTGAGCTGCTGCACATCTGTTCAGTTCCCTCTACTTGTCTCGATCATGTACCAATGCCTGTGTGTCCACAAAACTTTTCCTGGTCCATTCTATGATTTTGTCTGTCTACTATTTTTTTCTCTGTCTACCTCTCCTTCTGCCACCCTGGATGCTGCCCTGCAGTATAATTGACTCTGGTGACGTGGCCATACCATTGCAGCTTTCTCTTTTTGATGGTGGTGAGAAGGTATTCATATTGGCCTACTTTGCACCTGATGGTGTTACGCACTTCTTCATAAATTGTGATGTGATCTATGTAAGAGATGCCAAGAATGGATCTATACATCTCATTTCAAGTGCCTGGATTCATCATTGTAATTCTAATGTCAAGACCTCACATGAATACAAAAAGATTGAGATAACTAGTGCTCTCAATAGTCTGATTTTAGTTTTCAGACAGATAGTTTTGTCTCTCCAGATGGGTCTTAGCTTTGACATAGCTGCCATTGTTTGTGCTGCTCATGACGAAATTTCTGCTTTTGATTTCTTCTGTGATGATGGAACCAAGATATTTCAACTGGCTCACTGTTTCCATTTCCTGTCATCTGATTTTAATCTTGGCTGAGGTTTGCTTGCCACTATTTGTTATCAGCTTTGTCTTCTCAGCACTTATCTCTATGTACTAAGGTGGCAAGCTAATCTTCATTGCCTGCCAGCCCATCAATGTCATCTGCCTGCCAGACCATCAATGTCATCTGCCTGCCAGACCATCAATGTCATCTGCAAAGCAGAGGTTGGTGATGTTACACCCTCAAATGTTGATTGTCCCACAGTGAATTTCCAGGGCTTCACTCATGATGCACTCTAAATAGATGTTGAAAAGTGTGGGTGACAGGACATACTCTGACTGTTGTCTCGGACCAGTCCCTCACAGAACCTTGAGCAAATACTGCACTAGATTAGGACCTTTATTATACTAACCCCAAATTGTTTTTGTAGAAACAGATCAGCTGGTGTTTTAAGCAATAGCAGATCATGGTCTATGTATTAGCAGATCATGGTCTATGTATTAGCAGATCATGGTCTATGCAATAGCAGATCATGGTCTATGCAATAGCAGATAATGGTCTATGCAATAGCAGATCATGGTCTATGCAATAGCAGATCATGGTCTATGTATTAGCAGATCATGGTCTATGCAATAGCAGATCATTGTCTATGTATTAGCAGATCATGGTCTATGCAATAGCAGATCATGGTCTATGCAATAGTAGATCATGGTCTATGCAATAGTAGATCATGGTCTATGCAATAGTAGATCATGGTCTATGTATTAGCAGATCATGGTCTATGCAATAGCAGATCATAGTCTATGTATTAGCAGATCGTGGTCTATGCAATAGCAGATCATGGTCTATGCAATAGCAGATCATGGTCTATGCAATAGTAGATCATGGTCTATGAAATAGTGGATCATGGTCTATGCAATAGCAGATCATGGTCTATGCAATAGCAGATCATTGTCTATGCAATAGCAGATCATGGTCTATGTATTAGCAGATCATGGTCTATGCAATAGTGGATCATGGTCTATGTATTAGCAGATCATGGTCTATGCAATAGCAGATCATGGTCTATGCAAAAGCAGATCATGGTATATGCAATAGCAGATCATGGTCTATGTATTAGCAGATCATGGTCTATGCAATAGCAGATCATGGTCTATGCAATACCAGATCATGGTCTATGCAATAGTAGATCATGGTCTATGAAATAGTAGATCATGGTCTATGCAATAGCAGATCATGGTCTATGCAATAGCAGATCATGGTCTATGCAATAGCAGATCATGGTCTATGTATTAGCAGATCATGGTCTATGTATTAGCTGATCATGGTCTATGCAATAGCAGATCATGGTCTATGCAATAGTAGATCATGGTCTATGCAATAGCAGATCATGGTCTATACAATAGCAGATCATGGTGTATGCAATAGCAGATCATGGTCTATGTAATAGCAGATCATGGTCTATGTATTAGCAGATCATGGTCTATGCAATAGCAGATCATGGTCTATGCAATATTAGATCATGGTCTATGCAATAGCAGATCATGGTATATGCAATAGCAAATCATGGTCTATGCAATAGCAGATCATGGTCTATGTATGAGCAGATCATGGTCTATGCAATAGTAGATCATGGTCTATGCAATAGGAGATCATGGTCTATGCAATAGCAGATCATGGTCTATGCAATAGCAGATCATGGTCTATGCAATAGCAGATCATGGTCTATGCAATAGTAGATCATGGTCTATGCAATAGTAGATCATGGTCTATGCAATAGTAGATCATGGTCTATGTATTAGCAGATCATGGTCTATGCAATAGTAGATCATGGTCTATGCAATAGCAGATCATGGTCTATGCATAGATCATGGTCTATGCAATAGCAGATCATGGTCTGTGTATTACCAGATCATGGTCTATGCAATAGTAGATCATGGTCTATGCAATAGTAGATCATGGTCTATGCAATAGTAGATCATGGTCTTTGCAATAGCAGATCATGGTCTATGCAATAGCAGATCATGGTCTATGTATTAGCAGATCATGGTCTATGCAGTAGTAGATCATGGTTTATGTAATAGCAGATCATGGTCTATGCAATAGCAGATCATGGTCTATGCAATAGTAGATCATGGTCTATGCAAGACCAGATCATGGTCTGTGCAATAGCAGATGGAACTGACTTGAGTATATATGGTATTGCATTTGCACTTGATTGTTCATTAGGTATTGAGTATTATCAGATTTTAATTGTTCATTAGGTATTGAGTATTATCAGATTTCAAAACTGAGATCCATATTCCTTAAACAATTTTTATTAAATATATTCATACAATTTCAGACAGTACATCCCTGTTTATTTAAAAGAAAATCAGATGCCCATATGTATGTACATACATACATACATACATACATACATACATACATACATACATACATACATACATACATACATACATACATACATACATACATACATACATACATGCATGCATGCATTTTAAAAGCTATGTATGTATGTATGTATGCATGCATGCATGCATACATACACACATACATAGCTTTTAAAATGTATCTTGCAAAAACTTGTCCTACAATGACAAAATGTAGAAATGGTTAACAGTCTAAATGAACTGTTGAAGAGTAGCTTGACCATTGGTTTTTTGGCTTTGTTTTAGGAAGGGGGTGATTGATTATAACGGAGTTGTGATTTTTATGAAATTGAACCCAGTTTCTTTTACTCCAAAGTAAATAAGTTAGCAAACCGTTCCAAGTAACGGCTCCACCATGGCTCAGTGATAAGGTTGTGGCTTTGCAGAATGTTGCAGGTTCCACCCTGCCCAGATCAGGCCCAGAGATCCGAAGCCATTGAGAGTCTCTGGGAAAGTCATTGAAATTGCCTTGGTATGATGCAGTGTTTGTGTTGTAGCATTACATGAAGTCATTTTTTTATTCAAAGTTCCCTAAACCTAAAAGTTTGATTCTTAAAGTTTGTCCAGTTCATGGAGGTGGCCAGTATACACGGGTTTACCACAATATTTGCATAAGTTGAGTCCATCTGTTAACTGTATAGACCCCAATTTGCCATTTCATTATGTAATGGCAGATCTGAGTCTATGAAGTTTCTTGGGAGTAAGCAATGGAACAAGCAACATAGAATATAATCTGCTAGCTTGAACCCATGACCTTGTGCTTCTAATAGGCAGACACTCTAACCACAAGGCCACTGGAGTGGTTGAAGTATACATTGTTGGATATGATGTTATCCAATGGGAGAGATAGGTGTAGAGTATACATTGTTGGAGATAATGTTATCCATTGAAAATGAGAGATGCAGAGTGTGCATTTTTGGAGATAATGTTATCCATTGGAAATGAGAGATGCAGAGTGTGCATTGTTGGAGATAATGTTATCCATCAAAAATGAGAGATGCAGAGTGTGCATTGTTGGAGATATTTTTATCCATGGTGAGTTAGAGGATAAATAGGATTAAAATATTTCAGGGATGTAATAGACTTAATTCTGGATGTAATAAATTTAATTCTGGATGTAATAGATTTAAATCTGGATGTAATAGATTTAATTCTGGATGGAATATATTTATATCTGGAATGCTGGATAATTTGAAATTCATTGCCTGGCTTTTTTATATTGTTTACAACTAATCTTAAGATATAGTGGATTATGGTGACAAACACCATCATGAATATATTTCCTTTTGTTATTTTGCTGGGATTATATATTTGTCACTATGTGAATATACTTTATGATTAATGTATTATTGATATGTAGATTGGATTGTAAATAATGGTACATCAGTCTTTGGAATTTTACCTTTTAAAGTAATAGTCACTGTTGATCTAATGCACAAGATACAGCAATGACACCTGTTGATAGGGCCATAAAAAGTCTATGTTAATGGCTCAGGTGTTTTCCAGATTTGCTATAAACAGTCCCCCATGTGTAACCACACAAAAAACAAAAGTACATTGACAACAATAACAACCCAAGCAGCAGAGGGGGCGAATCAGACAACATTTTTTTGTTTTTATTTTTGATTATACCCCCTCCAAAATAACACTAGACCCTTCTCGCGAAAAAATAAGTCTCCGACCCTTGTCTGAAAACATTCGCGTTTTCGTTGATGTCGCAACGTCGTTGTCACTCACCCCCTCTGCTGCTAGAACTTTCAGTTCTAGGTTTACGGTGATTTTAACCGAATATTTGATCCAGTGCGATACGATATCGTGTCCTAGGGTCTGCTAAATTTATTGTCACAAATCCGTGTGGTTTTGACTGAGCGTGACTAAAGAAATTTCTAAACTGATTATGATTCATATCACCGCTGCACCAAGTTTGATGAATATTTCGTAGCGTATGAGTATCAACGCCGTTAAATACACACAACACATTGCAATTATCTCTGATCACTTTTGGTATTTGTGTGTATCGTTGAGTGACATAGATAACATCAGTGTTTTTATGCCTGCCTCGGGAAAATATTCTAGCAGGATTTTTTTGATTATCTAACATGATATCATCGTATACCACTAAATTGTTAATACTTCCATCGATGTCTTCCATGGAAGGGGCTTCCTCTATATCAGTAATAAACTCAATAAAATCTTCATCGATTTGAAATTCTTTTGCTTTCTCGTTAAAATCCTTTAGCACTTCATAGCATCGCTGATCGTCTACACTCGGGGCTATTAAATACAATTTGTTCCATTTCATCCATCTCGTTATCAAATTAAGTAGCAGTTGTGTCTTTCCGCTTCCAGATGGTCCGATTATAATCATTCTAATTGAATTCGGCAACATTTCATGATGTTTAATAGGTTCCCGTCGTCGGCTAGCTGAATAATCAATTATATTCATGCCGTTATATATAAATTATGGATCTATATTGTGTGAAGTGTAAAAAACGTACTGGCACAGATGACTTGACGACGATTACAACTAAAAATAACCGATCAGCGCTTTCTGGTAAATGCGTACAATGTAGTACAAAGAAATTTAGATTTGTTTCTAAACCCAAGGAACTCAAGGAACCTTTAAAAAAAAACGAGGAGGTGATATCGCAGCCAAATTAGCAAAACTCCCTGGAACCCCATGGGCAAAATACCCCGGAGAAAAACACCTTCCAGGATATAGCTACTGTGGACCGGGAACAAGACTTGATATCAGACTCAATGATCAAAATCAGCCCCGACCCGGTGAGGAACCAATAAACGCTATTGATAAGGCCTGTCACCTTCATGATGTATCTTATAAAAGCAGTAATCTGCAGCACAGGCATCTAGCAGATGTGAAATTAATTCATGCGTTAAATGCTATTTCTGATAAATCTTTCAAAGAAAAATTGGCTTCCTTTTTGATAAAATCGGCTATGAAAAGTAAATTGATGTTAGGTGCTGGTAATTAATAACAACATGGAATCTATTTATTATTCCCCAAGAGGATACTGGAGGGGTAAATCAGCAATCCATAAACTCGCTAGTGCTGCAAAAGTGAAAAAAACCACTGCGGCTCATTGGTTATCCAAACAGGCACTATGGCAAATTTATCTACCACCGCCTAAACAAATTCAATTCTCGCATTTTGATGTGACAGTTCCTAATGAAGTTCATCAGGCTGATCTATTATTTCTGCCACATGATCGTGGTTACAAATACGCATTAACCGTAGTTGATATTGCAAGTCGATACAAAGAAGCAGAACCGTTAAAAATAAAATCAGCCACTGAAGTGGCTTCTGCATTTGAAAGGATTTATCGAAGGAGTCCTCTGCACTGGCCAAATCTATTACAAATTGATCCTGGCAAGGAATTTCAGGGTGCAGTGTTATCAATAATGAAAAATCATAAAGTCACTATCAGACGAGGACATACTGCGCTACATCGTGATCAGGCCATTGTAGAACGGTTTAATAAAACCCTTGCTGAGCGGTTATTTGGATATCAATACGCAAAAGAATTCATCCTAGAAAAAAGATCCCGTGAATGGGTTAAAAGGTTACCAGCTGTGATTACTGCACTGAATAACGAGATTACTAGAACCATCAACATGAAACCTATCAATGCGATTAAAAAGAAGTCAATACCTGAAATGGAAATTCAAAAAGATTTTAGCGTTTCCCAACCAATTCTTGGTAGTAATGTCATTGTGAGGTACTTATACGAACCAGGAGAGCTTGAGAGTGGCACAAAAAGGGCTACTGATCCTATTTGGAGTGTTACTGCACATAAGATATCTAGTATAACACGATCTACGGGTAGACTTCCAATCTATAAACTGGATTCAACTGCCCCTCAACGGGGTTTTACTAGACAACAATTACAAGTGATACCTGAGGATACTCAATTACCACCGCATGGGCTTAACTAGCACCCTTGCGTCTATTGCACTCAAGACAAGTCAACATCACATTATTTCTGACATGACCGAGATTGTTATTTTTTCTGTCAACGGTGAATTGGCGAGGATCCTTATCCGAATACTGCCAACGCATTATACAATTGCAACTCGCGCAGTGATTATTCTGTTGTTGCTTCAGAGTAATTATTAATTCAGCATCAATATCAAATTCTCGTTGTTTTTTTTTGTCTTGTTGTTTGTAACCGGAGAGTTTTTTATCAATAATATCATCTATTGTGGTGTCATTATCATTGCTAATGATTTCATCATCGAAGACAATTCTTCGAAGTTGATTTATTTTTCGTACTCTAGACACTGCGAGATAGACTAAATTCGACCATTCTATGCGATTATCTACTATCCAAACAATTGTATCCGATATAGTCAATCCCTGTGAAGAGTGTATTGTTGCTGCATAACCTAGCGTCCATGGGGATTTATTAGCACGCAATGCATCTTCAACGACATTGATATCAACCAGCACAATATCATTTAATACGAGAATCTGTCTTTGAAATCCTTCGGATTTTGGTCCTGGAATATCAACTTCGATGTTCTGTTTTCGTGTATCCGATGGCCTATAACATAACGGTACTGGAAGTGTTGCAAATTTTTGTTTATGCAATTCAAATAACTTCATCTGAAGTGTGTCCCTGACTATTTTTCTACTTGCAATGATTAAATCATTTGGTCTCCACGCTTCCCAAAACTCATTCATGGGAGTTTCCGAAATTATTTCACGGGCTATTTCACACTGGATTTTGTCCGGTTGTAATCTAATTAGTTTCTTAAATTCTTTTAATTCATTATCAAGTGATCTATGATCGGTATCAATTTCTTCATAATAGTCTACAAAACCCTTTAGCCATTCATGGGGAGATGCACCGACAAATGGCGGTGGTTGCCCGTGATCACCGCACATGACGATTTTTGTATTCTTCAATAACAACCACTCAAGAAATATTTTTAAGACATCTTCTGACACTGTGTCTATTTCATCCCAAAACATGATTTCAGGAATAAATTTCTCTCCCATGCGCTCAGGAGTCCATTTATCTCCCTTCCATCTAAAGAAACTATGATAAGTGCAGGCATTTACCCCTCGTTGTTTCATCTCTCTGGCGAGTCTATGAGTTGGTGTTAGCACAATCATGTTTGATTTCCCACGATATAACTCAATTGCCCGGGTTGTTTTTCCTGACCCGCCACAGCCGTTTAAATAAACTGTTTTATATCTACAGATTGGATCAGAAATCGGTGGCGCACTAGAAAATTCTGAACACTGATTGCTTTCTAAGTAATTATTTTCAATGGTAACATCTGCTGATGGAATATAATCATGAAGCATTTCCTTCTTAATTCTCCATGACCCCCAATTCTCGTTGCCAGTAGCCTTAAAATCAGCCATTTTGCTATTTATGTAAAATGAGTCAGTAGCAACTCTAACTGCGGTGGTAGGAAATCTATTGATCATTGAAAATAAATTAATAGAAGCATAACCAAGCATAGAAGCTCTCAAATATGTGTACTGCGGATGGTATCCATCAGTGTAAGTAACAATTGTACCCAATTTGGTTCCATCGGACATAAATGCGTCCTTACGATTGACATATAAGCCCCTATTTGTTAAATCTTTGATTACAAAATCGTATTCAGCATTGTCTATAATCAATCGTGAAGAATATCTCGTATTATCATCTTTGCCACCTTGGGTAAATTTACCGATTATTCTTCGTCCAAGATCTTTTGCTTCATTGTTTCTGATTTCAAATAACTGTCTGGACCAATCCATGATTTGTTGTTCATTAAAATCAGGAAACAGTTTTCGCTCTTCGCTAATTATTTTTTCTAGATCAGGTTGTGGTAACCAGACTGATTTCTGTGCTCGATAGGATATAATTGCTTCACTGACAATTAATGATTTTAACATCTTACAATCAAGCATATACCGTAATAACACTATTGGCATCCAGTGTTTTTCAGACATGTGTTTACCAATCCAAAGATAACTACACGGATGAAGTCCTTCAGCCATTTCAAATGATACTACACAAGCGAATCCGGTTAAATCGAAATGTGGCAGTGGTCCATTAATAGCAACACGGGTCATTTCGTGTGTAGGGTGTCCAAATCGTTTGAAATATTTCTCACACTCTCCATACCCAAGAAAACTTCCTGGATAACATGCAATCATATCAACTGAAATAACGGTATCAGCGGTGTATTTTGTGTTCCATAATCCTCCATGGCTGTATTCAAGACAGGACAATTTGACATCTGATAAGAACTCACTTCGGGTTGGTTTCCACGCGTTTTTCTTCCTAGCAAAATGTGCTACAACTGATGGAAGTGTAAAACAGTTTGCTAATAATTGATCGTTGTCTTCCCCCAGAGAACTCTGGGGAGAAAACTCACTAGCTAGTTGTTTCATTTGATTATGCAGTTCTTCAGTACGGTACAATTCTCCGTTAGGCCTTACAAACTGATCAAATCTACATTCTTCGTCTGAAGTACTATGAAATAGCCACACTGACACAGAATCGTTTTTACTCAAATGGTAAATAGCATCAAATAACTTCTGCTCTGAAAAAAACTCTTCGGTTCCAAACATATATTTTACGGTTCTATCCCGTGGGAATATTGTTACTGCAGATGACCACGCGTGTGCGTTATGATCAATAATTTCAATGGGAGCTCCCTGTGATTTATATTTCGATTCGTATAATACTTCTCCGGTGATTGTCCTTACCGATATTGGAAATCTCAATGATGTTTCTAATTTGGCTATATCTTGAATTGTTGCCTCATGCTGTTTCACTGTCAGTTCCCATTCGGTTATTTTTTTTCGTCTTAGATCAGTTAGTTTATTTCCCCGGGACGCATTTGTGAAGTGTTCCATTATTCGTGTTGCTACACAATTGAGCCCTGTCGAATATTTCATGGGTGCTAGTTTTGAAATATCAGGTTTTTCATTGAGCGGATATATCCCGTAAACAACTACTGTGACAGGATAAGATCTTTCGTAGTAGGGTTTATCAAGTCCAGTCAAAATTCCTGGTTTTGAATCCTGAGTCACAGTGACAGTTTTTTTGTCCTTAAGAATAGGCTCGTATTTGTCCCTAATGATCCATTTTCCATTATCACGGATAAGGAATTTTATTCGAAAAAAATTTCTTTCTTCCCCAAGACGTGAGATTATCACTGCTGCTTTTTCATCATTCATGGTAGCGTCAACAACACCATCAATTCGAAATGTTGACCAACAATGAGCTGCCCCATCACGCTTGAATTCATTAAAACAGTCTCTGATTTTACTAATCAAGGTTCTATCAAGAATTTTATTCTTTGGTGTATCAGAAACTCTATCAAGATTGAATTGAACACTTTTCCAAGGCTTAATTTTCGATAATCTCTCGAACTCCTCCATACTATAATTAAAACAAGCATTTAAATGAAAGATTTAAGTATAATGAATCATTGCAAATGGCTTATGATTGGATCAGTGACACCGTGTAACAAATCATGCAGAAATGAATTCTGTTGGTATCATATGCAAAGCTTTCGTCGTGGAAGCCTTGGTCCGTTACCCTGTATTCGATGTGGGGTTGGGGTCAGGGGGAGGTCGCAATTATGCGTTATGTGTGGCGGCAAACGATACAGGGAACTAAAACGCTATTATGATAAAAGAATAAAAAATACTGCCATTGACCCCAACGATGACAAAATAATAAAGACTGCTCAAGATTATATACAGAGACTTATAATTAAACCAAACAATGAATTAGAAAAATAGTGTTATTATACAAATGAACCAAGAATTCAGACCTCACCCGTGCTTGTTAATTCTATACCATTTCAAAAAAGACAGGACCAAAAATTCGATTTTCGTATGTGTCTATAACACCAAGGGAGACAACTCTTAAATGATATAACCAAGGGAGTTATCATTGTGATTTAGCTTCTGGGTATTGTTTTATAGGAAAAGAAATATTTTCTTTTTTTTAGTGTTTAAGTCAAATATTCTGTCTCACGTGCGATTAATGCGTATTTCATAAACATAGGATGTGATCCGGAGATGCAGGCGTTACAGGATAACACACGTGTATACTTTCTCCCTTAGATCGTGTTAACTTGTTTTATGGGTTATTGTGATTCAGCGGTGGGCATTGTATTGTAAGAAAAGAAATGTTTTCAAACAATTATATTCTTTGTTTTAGTGTTTAAATCAAATATTTTGTCTCATTTAAATACTGTCAAACACCATTAATAAGTAATTCAAGAAAATAAAATAGCATACCTTGCAGATTGATGTATTAATTCCCTTTATATACTCTCTCCCTTAGATGGTGTCGAGTTCATAAGGGAGGGAATAACAACCCCTCCCACCTACTCATATATGTTTCTACTATTATGTGTAAATATAAGTGTTTTTAAATGTCTGTATGTAGTGAGTGTGGTGAAAATGTGTGTATGGGTGCTGGGGGGGGGGGGGGGGGGTTGACTATCATTTGTATAATTTAATATGTAAATATTGAATAAAGATTTAAAAAAAAGAGGATGCCGACATGGCACCTATAAAAGATGTACAAATGCTACATCTATAAAAATTACATTACAGTATGGCGTGGGTTATTTCCCCCTAAATTGTGATTCAGCGGCTTGGGATATAATTAATTAGAAAAGAAATCAAATATAAAATGTTTTCAAACGATTATATTCTTTTTTTTAGTGCTTTATGCAAATATTCTGTCTCATTTTAATACTGTGAAGCACCATTAACAAGTAATTCAAGAAAATAAAATAACACACTCTGTGGATTGAAGCTGCTGTATTAGTCGCCTTATATACTAAATGAAAGGTTTAAAGCTGGGGCTTTCAAGGCCAATTCGACCAGTCAAAAAATAACCCACGCCATTGACACGTGTGCGTGGTTGACTTTTACTCAATCATGCAACCGGGTTTAATTTCATGGGTTGCTTTGATTGGTCGAATTGGCCTTTGAAAATCAGCCCCGTCGTTTCATGTTTGTGATGTCTGTGCCGTCCCATCATCATTGAATTATAATCCATCCTTAATTAAGTTAATTAAGTATATGTATACCTACAATCTGAATGGAGATATATACGGTATTTGTGCTGTCCTTAATTAAGTTAATTAAGTATATGTATACCTACAATTTGCCACAACACTCGAGTGGAAATATATACGGTATTTGTGCTGTCCTTAATTAAGTATATGTTGTGACGTCACCCCAAGCATATCTTCTGGGCGGTCTAAGATGGCGTTTGCCACGTTAGGCCTCCCTTCCGGAGATGTATGTTTCGGGTTTCCTTTGGGCTTACTTGGATGTGAAGGCAACCAAGGAGTTCCAAAGATGTGTTGTCGTATATATGTAACCTCTAGGTCATTTCACGTAAACATACCCTCTTGTGATTCTAACCCGTTATTTGACGAGTTAGATTCACTCTTAGGGGAATATGTTTCCGGTGAATGTAAATATAAATGACCTAAAATAAATAACATCCATGGATGTAATTAGCTCTCCATCACATTTGGGTAGCCCCGTATGGTGTTCAAAAATGAATTACCGGCCAAATAGTGTCAAATCGAGATCGAAGAAATCTCAGAAAAAAAAATGGAAATACTCATAGAAAGAACCCTATGAAAGACACAGTGGCCTATATCAAGGGGGCCAAATGACTGATAAACGCTCATCATGGTTGTTATTTATTTTTGTCTGCATTTATATTTATATATACAGACTGAATTTTTAAAAAATATATTTATATATACAGACTGAATTTTAAAAAAGATAGTTATATATACAGACTGAATTTTAAAAAAGATATTTATATATACAGACTGAATTTTTATAAAAGATATTTATATATACAGACTGAATTTTAAAAATATTAACGGCTCTTTTATTTTTGAAAAATGAATTAGAAATATGTATTATCATATATGAATTCTGAAATTATGAATAGCATCATAGTTGAAATTGGAAAATTGAAAAATCAGAATATTAAATTGTCAGATGGGTTAAATCCTGATCAAATCAAGTCGGATTTTCAGGATATAGAATACGGAGTTAGCACTAACAAGTATATGTTACCAAAGAAATATGCACTCATCAAAAAAATTCAAAATTCTATTCGAGACTCTCTTGCATTTTCCAGTGAAGTAGATGTGTTTGTTCCGTTATATACTATCGTGGAAGGAATACGAAAAGAATTGGGTAACGAATATGAATTGAAAAAGGAAGTTAATTCTAAAATTAGAAACTTACGAGCGTTAATTCAAGAAAATGAACTATTTTGATTGACCGACCCTCAAAAGATTTTGTCATTTTTTGATTGAATCAGTGAAAATATTTCACACTGCGAAAATAAAATAGAATCCTAACAGCTTTTCTCTATGGAAAATCCAATGCAAAATCGACTACTTGACCCTACGAGGTTTTTTGATGAAAATCGATGAAAAATGACCAAACATCACTGAAAACAGGCAAAAATTGATGAAAATGGCTAAAAATCATCAAAAATGAGTTTTAACAGCTTTTCCTTATGGAAAATCCCATGTAAAATCGACTACTTGACTGTAAAATCTCTTTGAGATTTTCAACTGAAAACCACCAAAATGGCACCAAAACAGGCAAAATCAATGGATAAAAAATAAAAATATTTCACAGCAATAAAAAATTGGACCGTTAAGGATGGAATCATCGATGGGAAAAATTGTTTTACAATTGAAAAATGGTTTCTGATTTCAAATAATGGTCAATGAAGCATTAACGACCCGATTGGCTCGTGAACGACTGGATGCAATTAAGAAATTTATACCAATTCGTGACTCTGTCAGGAATAAACTGCAACAACGACAGAGTTTACAAACTGATTTTGCTCTGGGGTCTGAAGAATTGTTTAAACCAGTAACCACAGCAACGAAGGGGGTAGAGCGTGCTTTACTGGGAGATGGTCCCGAGACGGGAAAATCTGTTATTGGTGAACTTGAAAAACTAGCAGCGAAAACTGAACAAACTGAAAAAACTGATCCGAAAAAAACGACTGTTTCTCTGTTGAATAAATTTACTGATCATGCTAAAATATTAATAAAAAAACCTAGTTTATTGAAATCAAAGGATTATCAAGCCTTTGGTAATTTTGCTGCTCAAAGTTATAATTCAAAAAAAGATTTTTTAAAGGACGAGTATAAAAATGATAGAATATCAAGTAATGATTGGTTCGATTATTTGTATAAACTAAATAAAGGGATTGGTCGTTTGAATAAGGATGAGATAGGATACAAGGAATTTAAAAAGGGAATTAGTAATTATAAAAGAGAACAAATAGAAGAGCGACAACGAGAAATAGAAGAACGGCAAGAACTAAAACGTCAAACACCAACACGTAGACAAACAAGAAGACAAAAAAAACAACAACTACCACCTGATGATGATGATGATTTAGAAGAACGACGTCAAACACCAACACGGAGACAAAAAAAACAACAACTACCACCTGATGATGATGATTATTTACAAGAAACGGGTTTAGAAAAACTAGATGAAGCAGCTGGCTATAGCGGAAGTGGATTAGGAAATCCAAGGATTGGAAACACTTGTCCTGATAGTGTTATCAATGATATATCACGATTAGATGTTCTTGTAGGAGGATTCCGAGCTGGAAATAACTCTCCAGAAATAATTAATGAAGCAGCTGATATCTGTAGACGGTTATTTGCCGGCGGTATCATGGATATCAAAACCTATCGAGATTTCATTGACGAGTTAGCAAATGGGTATCATAGCGATTAAATAACAATTGAAAACACTATTGTTTTTATAATAATGATCGTACACTACAATCATGATCAACCAACCCTCGTCTATGTAGTTAATTCACGGTTTCCAGTTTATAGAGCATACTACGGAGATGGCCTCGGCAAGACCATTTTAGGATTCTTTTCAAGAACGGCCCCAAAAGTGATGCCGTTAGCTAAACAACTTGGAATGAAAGCCATTGATGTTATTCGTGATAAGGGTATTAGTACTGTTGGAGATCTTGCCGGGAAAGCGTTTTCAACTGCGAAGGATAAAATAACATCATTAGTGAGACGAAAAGAGAAACAGGTACCATTGCCATCTACAGCAGAGATGCCTGCGAGTGTCAGTAAAATTATAAATAACGCAGTAGATGAAAAACTAGCGTCGATGGTAAATCAAGAGGACCAAAATAACATGACAGCAAACATGATAGCAGGAAGTGGCTTTAAAAAACCACGACGAAAACGCTAGCGTTTTTCACGATGAAATGGAAAATCCGATTTAGACTCTGATAAATAGAATAAAATGTTCAAAAGGTCATCTGATCCAGCATTTGATATGGATGCCCCAGTGCGTAAAGATGATTCTGTACGCGATTTTCAATTTTATTCTTATCACGCAGTACAACCCGATCTCCGATCACGAATTGAACTTCAAGTTCATGATACCAGTAAATACTTTTTGCCTTGTGAAGCGTTTATTGAAGTAGAAGGAGAACTTGTAACAAATGATGCTGCTCATAATGATCCTCCATATGACATTAGCCCAACTACCCGAGTTGGTTTTGTTAATAACGGTATCATGGCGTTATTTGAAAGCGCTAGATATCTCATTGATGGAAAAGAAATTGAATCCATTGACCGTGAAGTTGATGTGGCTACAACAATCATAGGGTTAGCAAGATATTCTGATGATTATTCAAGATCAGCGGGTCCATCTATGATGTTTGCAAAGGATATTACTGATCACCCTGAACACAACCAGTATTCTAGAGTCAAGGCAACACGAGCTACAGCACTTGATCCAGCACCAGCCGGATATGTAAGACCAGCTACTGAATTTGATGTCATAAATACTATTACTAATTACAATCTAGGATTTGCAACACGTGTAGCAACATTACAAGGACAGCGTCGACAATTTTCATGTGCAATTCCACTGCATCATATATTCGGATTCTGTAGAAACGTCCGAAAAGTTATTTATGGAGCTAAACACACAGTAGCGCTTGTACGAAAGGGTACTGATAATGATGCAATATGGCGTGATGCTGCTGTTCCTGATGGTAAAGTCGTTTTAACAAAACTATCATTGTGGATGCCAGTGTTAACTCCATCAATCACAGCAGAAGAAAAATTGTTATCATTTATGGACCAAGGAGGAAAGTCGTTATTGAGTTGGTTATCAGTGACTACGGATACTAAACACGACAATGTTGATGGTACATTCACATGGCACCTGGCATCAAAACAAGGGGTTTCAGCTCCACGTCATATATTTATTGCATTACAGAATAATGCACGAGTTGGTAATCAACAACGAAGTCATATGATATTTGATCAGTTAGGTGTTAGAGAGGTCTCACTGAGAATAAACGGACAACAGGAACCATCTGAAGATGTGCAACTTGATTACGATCAAAATCATATTGCACGTGTCTAGCATAACCTGTTGTCATTTATGGCACGTGATCAAAATGTGGATACCGGTTTGCAAATATCACAATATGATTTCAAAAGCCTCTATCCGATTTATTACTTTTCGCTGGAACATCTCGACTTGGTGAGACAATCTGTCGTTGATATACACTTCAGAGCCCGTGTAACCCGTCCTGGTGGTATTATTAATTATAGAGCGGTTGCTGTCATTCTCAGTGATAAATCAATGCTACTTGAAGGTGTTGGTGGAAGAATGAGAGTGGTAGATGCACCAGTGGAAAATATGTAATTGAAAATCCGAAGGATATTTCCATTGAATGGTTTTACGATTTAGAATCAATCAATTATGTATAACATGTCATATAGTGTTATTAGTGTTGCGTTAACTCCTGGTCAAATCAAAAAATTGCAATCAGAATCGGCTAAAAAATGTGGAACCACAATCACGTTGAAACCTAATCAAATGACTGGTGGTGCAAATAAATTATCGCTGACAACTCGTCAAGTGAAACATTTCAATGATGCTTTCAAGGATAAAAAAGGAGTTCAGATCACACTCTCTTCGGCTGCTATCAAAAATATGATAAAAACAGGTGGTATATTTCCGTTGTTTGCTGCAATACCAGCATTGGTTGCGGCAGCAGCCCCAGCAGTAGCAAAAGCGGCCGCATTGGGGGTAGTTGGAGGCTTGGGAACAAAAGCGGTACAGAGCATTGCTGAATCATATGAACCGAAGAAAGGTCAAGGGTATAAAAAAAAGGGAAAGGGTCTAAGACTACCAGGAACCCCGTATTCATGGTACAGCGGAAAGGGTCTAAGACTACCAGGAACCCCGTATTCATGGTACAGCGGAAAGGGTCTAAGACTACCAGGAACCCCGTATTCATGGTACAGCGGAAGATCCGTTCACGGATCAGGCCTGAGACTACCAGGAACGGTTTATTAATTCAGAAATCTATGGTTCCAATGTCCAATTTTGATTTAATGGATGCTGCTAAAAAACTAGTGATTAAAAATTTCAGAGGTGTTTTTATGAAAGATCAATTACCACATCAACCAAACAAAACTGAAACCGGTATTATTAATCTCGATAACAGCACCGGACCTGGAACTCACTGGGTTGCATACGCTATTGATCCACGTGGGATTGTCTATTTTGATTCATATGGATTAGCCCCACCAAAAGAGTTTATGCGTTATATAAAAACCCTTCCAATGAAGACTTGGTATTCTACGCTACCAACACAACAAATCAATGACCCACCAATATGCGGCAGTGAAGTATTAAATGTCCTTGACGCTATTTCAGCATCTAGAAAATCACCACACATTGTTGTAAATGACTACACTAGTAATCGCTTTTTAGAAAGAGATATATAAAATATCATGATTGATATTTGGGGGAGACCTCTGAAACCCAAACCCGATGACACTGCAACTCCTGATTCTATCAAGGATATAAAAAAAAAAATTAAAGATGAAATCGCTGAGACGTTGAACTTAACAAGTGTTGACCCGAATGAAATAGTTGTATTTCAAGACAAACAGGGTAAATTGAAATCCAGTAATATTTCTCTGGATGATATTTTGGTTAAACAACAAAACGCAATCGAGGATACCGTTGCGTTATTTTCCGATCAGGGTAAATTGAAATCCAGTAATATTTCTCTGGATGATATTTTGGTTAAACAACAAAACGCAATCGAGGATACTATCGCGTTATTTTCCGATCAGGGTAAATTGAAAACCAGTAATATTTCTCTGGATGATATTTTGGTTAAACAACAAAACGCAATCGAGGATACCGTTGCGTTATTTTCCGATCAGGGTAAATTGAAATCCAGTAATATTTCTCTGGATGATATTTTGGTTAAACAACAAAACGCAATCGAGGATACCGTTGCGTTATTTTCCGATCAGGGTAAATTGAAATCCAGTAATATTTCTCTGGATGATATTTTGGTTAAACAACAAAACGCAATCGAGGATACCGTTGCGTTATTTTCCGATCAGGGTAAATTGAAATCCAGTAATATTTCTCTGGATGATATTTTGGTTAAACAACAAAACGCAATCGAGAACACCGTTGCGTTATTTTCCGATCAGGGTAAATTGAAAACCAGTAATATTTCTCTGGATGATATTTTGGTTAAACAACAAAACGCAATCGAGGATACTATCGCGTTATTTTCCGATCAGGGTAAACTCAAACCGGGTGTACTTTTTTCGACGATTACAGATCGATTTAAAACTCTTAACGATTCTGCGTTAGAACTAGCAACACTTCAATCTAAAACCGAAGAACACATAAAACAGTTTACCGCATTTCGTAGAAATATCATTGATAAATTTATTGGAACTACATTCGATAAAATTGAACTAAAACTCCCTGATATTAAAAAATCCATCGATGAGACGAAAAACTTCATCGAAGCCGTCAAAGGTGATCTTTCGAGGATGATAACAGTTATTGAAAAAACAAAAATTCCTCATGAGAAAACCAACAACGTGGTATACACAATCCAACACGGATCATTTGAGTGGACACCTGAAAACAACAAATTAGACATCACTGCAACAGTTAAGGGTATTTATCGATTAACAATAGTGAGAACGACTCAATTTAATATTTCATCGTCCAGTTCATCCGGGGTCAATAATACGATTTCAACGATCATCGACAAGGATACAACTGAACAGTTCACGTTAATAGCTACTGATAAAAATTTGGTTAGGGTTACAACAACGTGGTATGTGGAATTCGTAGCGGATTTAAGTTGAAAATTGCAAAGCAATTTCACTAACGGTTTCAATTGAAAACGCTAGCGTATTTAAAATAAAAAATGATTTCATCATCGCAATATCGCTATGATCAGGTCAGAGAGTATCAAACTAGACTCAAAACCTTGTCTGAGGAGTATGAATTGAAAATTAAAAAATATCGCAGGAGAATTACCGCAATTGATGTTACTGTGTACGCTGTGAGTGGTGTAATCACCGGAGCTGGTATTATACTGTCTTCAGTGACAATGATGGCTCCGATAGCTGTTCCAATTTGCATTTCTGCGGCAACAACAATCGCTGGAATAATTTCAATAATCACAAAAAAAATATCCTCATGCAGCCAACGGAAACTACAAGACTACATAATTCAATTTCATGTTGTGTCCACTGCATACTCGCAATTATCCTCATTGATATCGTCATCGCTCGATGATACAATTATATCAGAGAGTGAGTTTTCAGCGATGGTAGATATATATGATTCTGCGATGTCAAAATTAGAAATACATCATGAATATAATAACAATGACAACACAGATGGAATTACTTCAACAAATAGTGGAGAACACAAAACCAGTACAAACAAGCATGATCTCAATAACCTCAACGAATCCAGAATTCAGTGTGAATTTCCCCTCTCCGGTCCCAGTGAAGGAGATAGCGCTAGCAAAATTACGAGTATACCACAGTTGGCCAAATATTAGGTCAAAATCATTTGGTGGTCAACAACCCAATAATTCACTGGTATTTGCAAATAAGAATAAACCCGACGGTACCCCAGACTGGAACGTTGTTTCCATACCAACCGGATCATACCAAATCGAACAAATCAATAACGAATTCGCGCGTAGAATAAAATCGATTACTGGAAAAGAATCAAAAATAGCTATAACGGTTCATGAGCCAACACTATCATCTGCCATTGAAATAAGCACAGAGGGTTATGTCGTAGATATCTATCAAAGTTCTATTAGAACCGTACTGGGATGGCCTGAATTACCACCGGAAAAATCCACCACCGACTTAACCACGGATGTACAATCATATCATGAAATCAATCCTAGTTATCGAGATAATTTATCTGATATAAGAAAAGGAAAAATCGGCGATAGATTTATATTCACCAACAAAGACACATTGCAATGGGATTTTATCATTAAAAGAACAGCCGAGTCATCTGTTACTATTTCATTTACGCTAGCTGACGTCCGTGGTTTTTTTAATGAGATTAAACAATTATATGACACACAACTAGAACAACTACGGAAAACAAGATCGCAAAAACACGTTGAAATAATAAATCAGCTTATATCCGACATGAAATATATCTATGAACTAATTATTCAAACAATAATTAATGACAACAGCGACAATAAACAACAATTCCTAACCGATTACAATATCACAAAAGACAATCTGCGTAATTTCAGGTTTCCGAAATACAACGCTGATGAATTAGTAAGAATTGTTAAAACCGATATCATCAAAGCGCTACAAAAATCAGATTCAACTGTCCTCCTCAAACATAATAATGATCCAGATGGTGGTGGTAGGCATATCGCTCCGTTCAACGTGAATATTTCAACGGTGATCGCGCTTAATTTAGTGTGTGATGTGATCGAAGGAAGCTATCAAATAAATTTAGAACGATCAAATCAAGCTCAGCAGGGATATATTTTGTATTCATTTGCACCAATAGCTCCTCCAGGGTTTTTAATTATTGAAAACCCAATTAATCCTGTCTACATGCGATGCCATAATAATTCGTTAACAAGAATTAATTTCAAACTCACCGACCAGTCAAATAATCTAATTGATTTACAAGAAGAGGTGTTAGCGATTAGCTTGTTTGTGAAATCATAAATGATTTTCGTCCTAAGGACTTGATAAAATATTCGGTTAAAATCACCGTAAACCTAGAACTGAAAGTTCTAGCAGCAGAGGGGGTGAGTGACAACGACGTTGCGACATCAACGAAAACGCGAATGTTTTCAGACAAGGGTCGGAGACTTATTTTTTCGCGAGAAGGGTCTAGTGTTATTTTGGAGGGGGTATAATCAAAAATAAAAACAAAAAAAAGTTGTCTGATTCGCCCCCTCTGCTGCTACCCAAAAGTAATAATTATGGTATTTTAGTAGCAATATTAGTAAAAGTGATTGGTGTTATGGTAGATTAGTAGTTACAGGTGCTCCGCAAATTATCATCCTGGTTTTTCTAAGCTAATATACTATAAAACAGAAAGAACTATTTATGGGTTTATATACGGTATATACGATATATGGTGAGATTAGATTAACCACAGGTTATCTATAAATTGTAATAAAATATTCCACAGGAATGATTTGCGATTTATATAATGTCAGCTGGGTCCATAAAAGTTCCATATTGCTAAGACTGTATTTATCTTCCAAAAACCTAAACAAAATGCAAGTCATGTTCTCATTGCACAGCATGTATAGATCAATTATTGGTAACTTAGAATATGATTTGTATTGACTTTTGTATTGGTAGTTTTATTATCAATAACCAGAAATTGATAAGATATTTTATATCCTACCCAGCTGATAGCAAACTTCTATTTGGCAGGAGATTCTATTTTGAGTGGCGTTGCAAATTGAATGTGTTCCGAGTTACTAAAACTGGAATCCCCTTGTACAAAAGAAATTCTCCCACCCACATCCGCATCAATCATTTTCCATCTGATGGGTATTCCATTTTCAAGAGTGGTTTTTTGGGGGAATCATCTACTATAAGAACTTGGTTTTAAGTCATCCACAATGCTAACAGCACAGACCTGGATCTGCTGTCACATAATGCACTGGCAGATATCAGGGTCTTTGGAGTTTGTTAGTAGTAATCAGAAGAGCTGATATACTGGCAGATATCAGGGTCTTTGGAGTTTGTTAGTAGTAATCAGAAGAGCTGATACACTGGCAGATATCAGGGTCTTTGGAGTTTGTTAGTAGTAATCAGAAGAGCTTACACTGGCAGATATCAGGGTCTTTGGAGTTTGTTAGTAGTAATCAGAAGAGCTGATACACTGGCAGATATCAGGGTCTTTGGAGTTTGTTAGTAGTAATCAGAAGAGCTGATACACTGGCAGATATCAGGGTCTTTGGATATAGACCCTGATCTTCCAGTCCATTATATTGTCTAGCTTATTATTTTGTCTAGCTTATTATATTGTCTAGCTTATTATATTGTCTAGCTTATTTTGAACAATGACCAATGAAATCCTTGAGATGAAAAAACAAAGACTACAAAAAGAATGGGACCCAACTTGAGTTCTGATAATCTAATGAAACTATCATAAGTTAAAAACTAGGTACTGATAGCAGTTCCAAAACTTACAACAAACTTGAGATTGTAAAGAATAGTTTAAAATATTTTTTTTGTATAGGCCACAAAAACAAGTCACATATTACACTTGAACAAAATAAAATATTACATGCCTCTCAGTGAAAAAACACTCAATATTAGATGCACTCAGTATAAAACACAATATTAGATGCCATCAGTATAAAGCACACTCAATATTAGATGCCCTCAGTATAAAACATACTCAACATTAGATGCCCTCAGTATTAAACACACTCAATATTAGATGCCCTCAGTATAAAACACACTCCATATTAGATGCCCTCAGTATAAAACACACTCAATATTAGATGCCCTCAGTATAAAACACACTCCATATTAGATGCCCTCAGTATAAAACACACTCAATATTAGATGCCATCAGTATAAAACACACTCAATATTAGATGCCATCAGTATAAAACATACTCAATATTAGATGCCATCAGTATAAAACACAATATTAGATGCCCTCAGTATAAAACACACTCAATATTAGATGCTATAAGTATAAAACACACTCCATATTAGATGCCCTCATTATAAAACATACTCAATATTAGATGCTATAAGTATAAAACACCCAATAATAGATGCCCTCAGTATAAAACACACTCAATATTAGATGCTATAAGTATAAAACACCTAATATGAGATCCCCTCAGTATAAAACACTCAATATTAGATGCCCTCAGTATAAAACACCCAATATTAGATGCCCTCAGTATAAAACACTCAATATTAGATGCCCTCAGTATAAAACATACTCAATATTAGATGCCATCAGTATAAAACATACTCAATATTAGATGCCTTCAGTATAAAACACTCAATATTAGATGCCCTCAGTATAAAACACTCAATATTAGATGCCATCAGTATAAAACATACTCAATATTAGATGCCATCAGTATAAAACACTCTCAATATTAGATGCCATCAGTATAAAACATATTCAATATTAGATGCCATCAGTATAAAACACAATATTAGATGCCCTCAGTATAAAACACACTCAATATTAGATGCTATAAGTATAAAACACACTCCATATTAGATGCCCTCATTATAAAACATACTCAATATTAGATGCTATAAGTATAAAACACCCAATAATAGATGCCCTCAGTATAAAACACACTCAATATTAGATGCTATAAGTATAAAACACCCAATATTAGATGCCCTCAGTATAAAACACTCAATGATATCAGTATAAAACACTCAATATAAGATGTCCTTCAGCATAAAATACACTCAGTGTAAGACACACATTTATGTCCATGGATTACCTTAATTAAATCACTTTAAACTGAATAATAAGTAATGCTTGGTTTCATGTACCGAAGTATAAAGTGAAAGCACATGTAACACAGTACATTTGTCCCTCATACAATGTTTTAGTAAGTGCCATATCACTGTAATTAAAGTACCGTTACAGTTGTTTATGATCCCTGTAAGTCATCATTGAACAGCCCTTATCTTTTCTTGAATTACCTACCATGGAATAAATGTTTAATCATGCACATAAAGGTAAACTATTCAGTGTTTTTATATATTTTAGTCAAGATCAATCTGTGCTCAATATCTCTTTATTACTTGTATTTCTTGTAAAGATCGAAGTGCTTAACTGTGTCATTTTGGAAAGAAAAGCATAGCAGCAGTGTTTTGTATGGATGTCCTTTGATATGAATTCTAATTGGTTGAGGTAGGGCAAATTTTATGAGAAGAAATTTTAATAATAATTTTTCTCAACAGTGCACAGAGAATTGAGTCTTTTTTCCTTATGACTTGTCTTATGGATAAGTACAGTATGTACCAATTCATAAGTCATGTCCTGGACCCAGATTTGGCATTTCATAATGCACAGTCAGATAAGGGTCTACCATTGACTGATTACTCCTAAGAAATTGCATAGACCCAAATGATAATGCAGTGACAGATCTGGTACAGTTTGAAGTTGGACTTAACTTGCAAGTACATATACACATATACATATACATATACATATACATATACATATACATATACATACACATATACATATACATATACACATACACATATACATATACATATACACATAGACATATACATATACATATACATATACATATACATATACATATACATACACATATACATATACATATACACATACACATATACATATACATATACACATAGACATATACATATACATAGACATATACATATACATATACATATAAATACATATACATATACATATACTTATACATATACATATACATATACAGTACTGTGTTTAGGAGATATTGTTACTGTAGGTTTAACACCATTTTTCAGCACAACATAGTCTTTACATGGCGGCCAGTCTAAATGGTGGAGGAAGTACAATGGGAAAACCCCGGAAATAACCACCGACCCATGAGAAGTTATGGGAGAAATGGAGTGATGCACATTAGCATCACTGTATACAAAGCATGACTTGCAGATAAAACTCTGGTAGAGTGTACGCTTTATATGGCTCTTTGCTGTTTTTTGGCTGGTGTTATTTAGTAGTAGTATTATTTGGCAGTTGGTTGTTAACTACTAGAAAATGAATTTGAACTTTGTTTCATGCATTTCGTCTCATCAGGATGTAAATTCCCTGATCCAAAACAATAGTTGTGCAACAAATTTGATGTAGTTCATGTCATTTTTAGTTACTGCAATGTTCATATGGAGTAGTTCATGTCATATTTAGTTACTGCAATACTAATATGGAGTAGTTCATGTCATATTCAGTTACTGCAATGTTCATATGGAGTAGTGCATGTCCCAGAAATATAAATAATTTTATATCCTTTAGTTTATCACATTTGGTAGAAAGTTTTTTTTTTTTTTATTTCATTGGAACTATTAGTTTATTGGAGAAAAGTTTATTTAACACATTAATGAGACTTCCATTAAATAATAGATCACATTGATTAACACGACTAGTTTTGTCAGGAAGCTTTATACGTTACGGATGGCTTTCTGAGCAAAAGAGAAAACCCTGTAAGGCAGAATGTCTTACAGGTATTGATCTTGTTTTGAAAAACAATAGTACCACTAAACTGACCTCAGAAAGTTCTCACATTCAAATCTATATTCTACCAATTATGCCTAGAAAGTAAATATTATTTTGGTATACTGGTAATTGTTGAAATAAATTAAAACCAAATATATGTTTCTGTTAACACCGTACAATAAGAAATAGGAAAGATAGATTTGCATATATTTTAATTTGTCTTTTGATTGAAATAGGCCATGTTTGTATCAGCAGAGCATAGGGTATACATTTTCCTGTATGCAATGCATATTGTTTTCAAAAATTACCCTAATCTTTAACAAAATTTTCCTTTTTTGGCTTTAATTAGTTTTAAATGCTTGTTTGGTAGTTAAAATTAGTTTAGGTTATTTACCATAAACACATATTTGGGGGCTGGACAAATATTTTATACTAATCTTGTATTGGATTAAGAGAAAAGAAATTTAAGAAGGACTTTTTCTAACATGAGTTCATTGACATCACCAGACTTGCAAGATGTATCCAACCTTATTTACAAACATGCATGAGAAGTGGAGAATTTATTTGAAAATTTACTTTGAATTTTATTAAGAAAAACAAGGACTGTTCTCATCATTTTGTAATGAGATTTAAAATGTACAATATCATTGTAATAAATTAAAATGTATCATGATATTGAAACTTGCTTACAATATTGTTGCAATAAAATTATGTGATATTGAAACATTTTTACAATATCATTGTGATAAATTAAATGTACCATGATATTGAAACTTGTTTACAGTAATGTGTGATACATTAAAATGTACCATGATATTGAAACTTGTTTACAATAATGTGTGATACATTAAAATGTACCATGATATTGAAACTTGTTTACAATATTGTTTACAATATTGTTGTGAAAATATCATGATATTCAAACTGTTCTTCAGAAAACACTGCCAAGGTTTTAGCTGATTGTCCAATGATTGCTCTTTGTCGACTTTTATGTATGACAAACATGTATCATGAAATATACTCATTCTAGATAAATCTATCCTATGCAATTATTACTCCCTAAATAAATCTATCCTATGCAATTATTACTCTCTAGATAATCTATCATATGCAATTATTACTCTCTAGATAAATCTATCCTATGCAATTAGTACTCTCTAGATAAATCTATCCTATGCAATTATTACTCTCTATATAAATCTATCCTATGCAGTTATTACTTTCTAGATAAATCTATCCTATGCAATTATTACTCTCTAGATAAATCTATCCTATGCAATTATTACTCTCTAGATAAATCTATCCTATGCAATTATTACTCTCTAGATAAATCTATCCTATGCAATTATTACTCTCCAGATAAATCTATCCTATGCAATTATTACTCTCTAGATAAATCTATCCTATGCAATTATTACTCTCTAGATAAATCTATCCTATGCAATTATTACTCTCTAGATAAATCTATCCTATGCAATTATTACTCTCTAGATAAATCTATCCTATGCAATTATTACTAGATAAATCTATCCTATGCAGTTATTACTCTCTAGATAAATCTATCCTATGCAATTATTACTCTCTAGATAAATCTATCCTATGCAATTATTACTCTCTAGATAAATCTGTCCTATGCAATTATTACTCTCCAGATAAATCTATCCTATGCAATTTTTACTCTCCAGATAAATCTATCCTATGCAATTATTACTCTCTATATAAATCTATCCTATGCAGTTATTACTCTCTAGATAAATCTATCCTATGCAATTATTACTCTCTAGATAAATCTATCCTACAAAATTAACAAAGGCATTAAACTATAGAATGAGAAAAAAAAACGTTTGTACCAACATACCAACTCTAATTTTGCTTTCAATGTAATCAAAAACTGTAGACCGTGTTGTCTGAAGTGTGAGTTTTTATTATAGTGGTGAACTACAAACTATATGAAGGTAGAAACTATGTCTTAGTTTCTTGCATGAAATCTGAGCTCAAATTTCCTATTGTTCTTTAGTGAAGTAGATGTCTTGTAAGTTAATACAGGGAATTCTTGAACTTCATGAATTTCAAGCTGAAGTTCACTTGACTGTAAAGACAGCTATTGTGTTGAAAAGTTAGTCTAGAAAATGTCCGCAGATGTACAGTATCTTGAGTACATGTCTTTCCAAGGTCAAGAGTTGTTTGATTTTATATGGTGTATAACGAAAGATTTTCTGGGTGATAAGACTAATTATCCATCTCAGTACATGTCAGTAATTGTTTTATTACCTGATTTAATTCACAATATTGTAAATCGACTGATTCACAAAAGTAAAGGTACCATTTCAGCTACAAAACACCATACAAATATGTTGCCATGTCGTGATGGTGTAGTATCATGAATTATCACATGATATATCAACCAATCAAAATGTATCTCCCATTGGAGTCCTGTCATAAAATAATTTCTGAATCAAGTTTTTTTCTTTTGTATTCAACATAATACTTGCAATTGTTCTGGAATATCTTGATTTTCTTGGAACTTACCACCACCCAATGACTTTTGTCCTTTTTACCACATAACTTTATGGAGTAAATAGGTGAAAATAGGGATCTTGCTTTGTTTTATTTGGTTTTATCATTGAAAATTAAAATTCTATCACTGTAGTAAGAAATGGCAGAATATCACAAGGGTGTCCCCTACCCTACCCAACGTTCCCTCTAAGCTGCATGCGCGCAGCTGCTCATGCATCCTCACGCAGCTGAATTGTCAATTTTTGCTCAATCCAACGTTAAATTTTGCTCGTCTCCATAATGCTTGCACAGTGGAGCGAGCGAGCACTGCACACATATCTACCATTCACTTAGAGGGAATGTTGACCCCACCCCACCCAAGTTGGGAACATAGTATCTGGGTGGATAAGGATGAAATATAAAAATTAGGTTCTTTAATGACTTTCAAAATATTTTACAAATCATACTTGCCTAAACAAAGAAAAGCTAATAATCAACTGGCTCCCATGACTGTAAATATAGCAGTTCCTATGTAATTAAGAAATAAACATTTATTATAAATCCAGCATGGCAAAGATTTAGTGTGACTCCATTTCCAAAGGCAATAAGTAGCATTTCCAAGAACAAAGCCACATCATGTTCAATGCAGTAAATCTCTTCTAATTGACAATTGCAACTCGAATGATCTCCATTTCTTTTTACATAAAAGTTTACAACTATACTTCAGAACAAATAAAAAAGTTTTTATTTTCAGAAAAAATTTAAAGGTCAGATACATAAAGACTGAACTGTTTGTAAACAAATTTATAATTTAATTTATTTAATTTAATTTAAATATAATTTATATTTAGAGTTTAAATATTCAGGGACCATCCTGTGGTATAGCAAATGTGACTTTGACTTTAGAATAAGATTTGTACTTAACCTTTTTTTATGCTGGATTTACAAAACAAATTTCTGAAATACTTTGAAACTACTGTCCTTACAGTTGCACTGTGATTCCTGCAATATAAAGTTGGAGGAGAATAAATGTATATATATTTATATCATGTTATTGTACAAATATTACAATCATTTCATAGAAATAGACTGGTTTTATATCATCACACTGTATTTGTATATATGAATGCATGGTACGCGGGGGTTTGACCAAAGGTGCTTTGACCATAGGTGGTTTGACCATAGGTGGTTTGTCCACAGCGGGGGTTTGATCATAGGTGGTTTGCTCATAGGTGGTTTGACCATAAAGTTGCGTAAAGGGATTATAAGTTGCGGTATTTTATTCACTAAAATTTGTATTGTTGAAGGATTATAAGTTGCATAATGTATATCTTCTTAACTTTATCAATCGTAATCGTAATTATATCTTAAGTTGCGGCACTTAATCCATACATTATTTATTTAACTAAATGACAGATGTGCAATAGCACGCAAATATGTCAGTACATCTGTTTGACCATATGTCTGAACATATGGTAATAGAGGTAGCAGCAATCTCGGTTTACGTTGGTACTTTACATGTATTTATGTATAAATACAAGTCATCTAGCCCACCCAAGTCAAAATCATGGAGAATCTTGGAGAGTATAGTACGTCAAAAAGAGGTAATAGAACTTTATTGTATCGCGGACATGAATTTTGGATTCATAGAGAACTGAAGAATGGGTCACGCGTTTGACGCTGTACGAAGAATCGCATTTGTAAGTGCAAAGCTACAATTGTGGCACGTGATCTTGTAATTGTTGGAAACAAGATTCTTCAACACTCACACGAAGCAAACATCAAATATTTTCTAGTAGATCTACAGCCTTAATTTGTGAAACGTTGGACTTGTTGCCTAATTTGTGTTCATTTTCTGTTTAATAATAAATCGAGTAGGCCTGGCACCAGCCTTTATGTGGACCGAAAACAAGCTGTTATTGACTTTTATTTATTACATGTTAATTACTAATTAACATTCACTTATTGGCAACTCAAAGGAAACTTGTCACATAAAATTTCATTAATTGATCCATAATTTTAAACTCTAAATAACAGTTTATTATTATTATACAAACCACATGTGGACAAACCACCTATGGACAAACCACCTATGATCAAACCCCCGTTGTGGACAAACCACCTATGGTCAAACCACCTATGGTCAAAGCACCTGTGGTCAAAGCACCTAGACTGGTATTCCACATGTATAATGATGCAATATCTTGCAATAGACTGGTTTTATACTAATGTAACATATTCAATGAAAAAAATTGATTTATTTCAACTAAGCAGCTTTTTTTTTCATAAAAAGCAGCCATTACATTATATCATTGCCATCAATAGAACTTAAAATTGGACCAATGTATGAGCATGTTTAATCGAACAATTAAATAGAACAAATATTTATAAAAAAAGAAGACACTAAAAAAATTGCTTTATTAGAGTATAGAATGCTTGTTTAAAGTTATTTTTATTGCCTATTGAGGATATGGAATAAATATTGATTTCAAAGAAAGGTGGCTTCCTTGAGGATGTAAAACATATGCATAAAGGAAACAAAAAGTCCCATTTTAGTGGTGGTTTTTTTTGTTAGGGGAGATAACTATTATTGGAGATTGCATAGTAACTCATGGTTACTGACACTTGTTTATAAAATCCATTCTAGCACATATCAGAATAATAGAAAAACAGAATGTACATTTAAATGCATTTGTTTGCCCTATTAGCTCCAGTTCAGATAAATCTGCTTTATTCAAATGAAAAATATACTCTATATTTCCAGGAATTTACAAATATCGCAGCTGTTTAACCGTAAGAACTTCTTCATTCCCATCAGAAACTTGTCAAATAAACAAAACTATAGATATGAGATATTTTTTATCTGGATTGAAGACACAATATGTTTGCATGATGGCTGATAATTGTTCTGCTGTTATTGAGTTCTACGTTGGGGATCCTATCTTCAAGGTCAAGGTTACAGGTCAATTTTCAATATTCATCACATTTTGCATTGTGCTCTTTAACTTTCAAGCAATCTACAATTGTGGAACATTTTTATGGTGTGTGTCTTTAGGTTATCACATGCCTTATTTGGTCTCTGGTCTTTTGTTTGAAAAGGCAGGGTTACTTATAAATATTTTTCCCATGTATAATTTCTAAATTCTCTGTTTGCCCAGTAAATTCAGCCAACCTTGTTACAAGGGCCATTGTCAAATTTCAACAGTTTATATAACCTCACCACAGTAGACTGGGACAAATATTTTCTATATATAACCTCACCACAGTAGACTGGGACAAATAATTTATATATATAACCTCACCACAGTAGACTGGGACAAATATTTTCTATATATAACCTCACCACAGTAGACTGGGACAAATATTTTCTATATATAACCTCACCACAGTAGACTGGGACACATATTTTCTATATATAACCTCACCACAGTAGACTGGGACAAATATTTTCTATATATAACCTCACCACAGTAGACTGGGACACATATTTTCTATATATAACCTGACCACAGTAGACTGGGACAAATATTTTCTTGGGGTGTTGGGTGCTGTTCTACAGGGTTGAATTTCAGCATTTTTTGGTGTTATGTAAAACTAATGCATTTGCATAATCAATTTTACGAACATATTTAAATATATTTTTTTTATTTACATTTTGCAGAAGATGACAAGACTAAGTATAATAATGGAAAATAGGAGCTTCATGATTGACTGTGGATTACATACTAAACAAGGCATTCAAAGAGAAGACTTGACAGAAAAGAGACATGGATACCAGACAACGTGTTATGTTGCATTTTGCGGAAAATAATATAAATTTTAGTTTTTAAACTTATCACTATTCAGTGTTTTTCAGTGTTTTTATGGATTATTTCTGTTTATTACTTTTCAACATGGATGAAGCTTTCTCTCCAACATAGACAGTCTTTATAAATGGTGAAAGATGACACAGTTCATATTCCCCATCCCCCATACATTATTTTATATTTTGGATCTTTATCAACATCTGCCCTAGGAATATTAAGTTAAAGTTAGATTCATAAAAATTATACTCAAATCTGAGAATGGATCCATATAAATGGAACCAGTCTCAGAATGATTCTATGGCTGATTCCAGTGTTCTGTGTAAAGGTAATGAAAGTGAACAAGAGAGACACAGTCAGTGTGACAATAAAGAGAAAGAATATATACAGTCTCATATAGCTCAAAGAAGGAAGAGCATTACAGGCATTTTGACTGGTTTGCATAGTTCTTTTGATATGGCAGATGTTGAAATAACACCTTTTAAAATAGATTCTTTGGTTGCAAGTGAAACATTTATCAAGACAGATAAATCCATATTTTCAGAAGTAGATAATTTGAAAAGAAATGATGTAAATGATTCTTCTGAAGAAACAGTTCCTGATCAGGCATTGACAACACCAAACAGCAGTACATCATCAGATGTAAAAGCCGACAATGATGGAAATGGTGATACCACAATGGATGCTATTCAGGAAAATAGGGTCAATTTGACAAGAACTCCATCAAAGAGAAAAGTATTTGTCAAAGCAAGATTATTAGGAGACAATGCTATTGTTGACAAAGCTCAAAGGGAGACACCGCCTTCAGAGAATGAAAGATCCCAAACAAGCCTTGGAATGGTAGGCAGTGAAGAGCATGAAAGATCAATTCAGGAAAATATTAAGCAGTCGAAATCTAGGTCTTATACCCCAGGTTTACCTCCTATTCCACGTTCAAAAACATCTTCCACAAATCGAAGGAATATGAAGCGGATACAAGTTTCTCCTCGAGTGGATTTGCTAATGAATTCAGATCTCTTTAGAAAAAATCTAGAAAGGCATAAAGATTTGTTAAACAGTGTTGGCTACAGTTTTGGAATGAAAAAATCTGTCTCTAATTTAGACCTGTCACTTCCATTTGATCATGATGGAAAAAGTGACTCTGAAAATGTAAAATCATTGAATTTAGTTAGGGGAACTAGTAATTTAGATCAAGCATGGACAAATTCGAGAAGAGATGGAGACTGTATTGAAAATACTCCTAGTTCAGAAATTTCATGTGCTAATTCAACCAAAAATAGGAACAAGGAAGTAAACTCCCATAGAAACCCAGCTTTGAAAACTTCTTCAAGGAGGTATTCTTTGGCAATGGAAGCTAATAGTTCCTTTGACATTCACAAACAAATTTCACATCCACCGAGTGTCATGGGTCGAAACTGTATTCCATCATTTGATGAGTTTAAAAGGCAGAGAAAACATAAACTCTTGAACAGCTCAGATACAGCAGTGTTAAACCCTAAGTCCCCTGCAACATTGAAAAATGAAATCTCTAACTTAGTTTTTGATTTTGAACATTCTCTGAAACATATTTCAGAGGAGGCAAATAAGGAAAATGCAAATGGTAACTCAACTCATGAAATTGTGCAACTTCACACCTCAGGGTTACATAGTAAAGCAAATCGAAGGCTGCAGTTTGCAAATTCCTCAAGAAAACAAAAACAAACAGTAAATTCTCAACAGAATGATGAATCATTAGGTAATGAAAACAAGGTAAAGTTTAAATCAAAAATATCACAAAATAGCACGCTAGAGGAATTTAATAGACTTACAGAAGAAAGTGTAAATGACATCAGTGCAATAATTTCATCACCGAAACAAATTATCAGAGGGAATAGTAAAGAAACAGATTCAGTTATCTCTGAACAACATTTTAATATTGATGCAGAAAATAAAACATGTGATGGATTTTCTTTAGGTACAGAACATAAAACATGTGATGGATATTCTTTAGGTACAGAACATAAAACATGTGATGGATATTCTTTAAGTATAGAACATAAAACATGTGATGGATATTCTTTAGGTACAGAACATAAAACATGTGATGGATATTCTTTAGGTACAGAACATAAAACATGTGATGGATATTCTTTAGGTACAGAACATAAAACATGTGATGGATATTCTTTAGGTACAGAACATAAAACATGTGATGGATATTCTTTAGGTACAGAAGAAAGGCGAGAGCCTGATATAAGAAAAACAGATACATCATTCAAAAGGCCAGAGACTGATTTCATAGAGACAGAAACATCATTCAAAAGGCCAGAGACTGGTTTCATAGAGACAGAAATATCATTCAAAAGGCAAGAAAATGATTTTATAGAGACAGATTCATCATTCAAAAGGCAAGAAAATGATTTCATAGAAATAGATTCATCATTCAAAAGGCAAGAGACTGATTTCATAGAAACAGATCCATCATTTGAAAGGCAAGAGAATGATTTAACAGAAACAGATACATCATTTGAAAGGCAAGAGACTTATTTAATAGACATGAATACATCATTTGCTGAATCAGCAAACATATCCTTGCCAATTTCAAAAAATGCATTAAAATCCAAGTCAGAAAGTTGTACTAGTCACAAGCATGAAAAGCACTCAAACAGCATTAAAAAGAAATTACTTTCAGTCATTTCAATCGCAAGTGGGAAAAAGAAGAATGAAAGTGTAAACAATGCCAAAACTTGTCAAAATTCTTCCGTTCAAGAATCTGTGGATAATCAGACATGTAAGGGAAATAACTCTTCATTGATGGATAATCAGACAGAAGTGAATAAATATATTTATTCCAGTTCTACTAGTACTAGTAAAAAACAAAGGACACTAATCTGTAGCGACCCATGTAAGGGAAATAACTCTTCATTGATGGATAATAAGACAGAGTATAGGGGAAGTAGCTCCTCTATGACTGAAGATGGTTCAGAGGTGTTCTTTCTTACTAGACAAGAGTCAATTACAAGCAGTATTCAATCAATCCCTGACAGTCTGAATGCTGAGGTTTGTAAAAGTTTTCAATTTCTTTTTACATGTATAAGGATTCATTTATATAAAAGTCAGATATTTAAAAAAAACTTGATCTTTTTTGGTCTGAAAGGGTTTATTTATCTGAAAATTACAATTTTACATGTAATAGATTTATTTGGCCATAAGTTGATTTTTATGCATGAAAGGGTTCATTTTTATTAAAAATGGGCAGGAAATTACTTTATTTTTTATGTGCAAAGGGTTAATAAATACAAAAACTTGTGATTGAGTTACTTGATTTTTACATGTAAAAGGTTTAATTTGTATACCAATTTGGTATTAGATTACGGAACTCAATTTTTACATAAAAAGTGGTTCAGTTTAATGAAACTTCAGCATTTAATTACTTGATTTTTACATTTGAAAGTATTAATTGACATGACAATTAGCATTAAATTACTTGATTTTTCCATTTGAAAGTGTTAATTGACATGACAATTAGCATTAAATTACTTGATTTTTACATTTGAAAGTGTTAATTGACATGACAATTAGCATTAAATTACTTGATTTTTACATTTGAAAGTGTTAATTGACATGACATTTAGCATTAAATTACTTGATTTTTACACGAAAATGGTTCATTTTTATTAATATTTTGTATGAAAGTACTTGATTTTTATGTGTAAATTGGTTAATTTCAATGAAAATTTTGTATTAAATTACTTGATATTTAGATATATGTTGGTTAATTTTTAAAAATATCTTGTATTAAATTAATTGATTTTTTACATGTAATTGGATTAATTTGTATAACATAATTGTTACATGTTAAAAGTTAATTTGCAAGAATGTTTGGCATTAAATTTATCAAGTTTTACATGTAAAAGTTAATTTGTATAAAAATTTGGCATTAAATTAATCAAGTTTTACATATAAAGGTTAATTTGTATAAAACACATTGGTATTAGTACATTACTTGATTTTTACAGGTAAAGATTAATTTGTATAAAATTTTGGCATTAAATTAATAGAGTATTACATGTAAAGGGGCTATTTTGTATGAAAATATGACATTAAGTTAATTGAGTTTACAGATGGGTACATTATCTGACATCATTGGGTATATTATCTGACATCAATGGGTACATTATCAGATATCGATGGCTACATTATCTGACATCAATGGCTACATTATCATTATTATTGGGTACATTATCTGACATCTATGGCTATATTATCTGACATCAATTGCAACATTATCATTGGGTACATTATCTGACATATATGGGTACATTACTTTACAGCAATGGGTACATTATCTGACATCAATGGCTACATTATCATTATCATTGGGTACATTATCTGACATCAATGGATACATTATCATTATCATTGGGTACATTATCTGACATCAATGGATACATTATAATTATCATTGGGTACATTATGTGACATATATGGGTACATTACTTAACATCAATAGGTACATTATCTGACACCAATGGCTACATTATGATTATTATCTGACATCAATGGCAACATTACCATTATCATTGGGTACATTGTCTGACATCTATGGGTGCATTATCATATATCAATGGCTACATTATCATTACCATTGGGTACATTATCTGACACCTATGGCTATATTATCTGACATCAATGGCAACATTATCATTGGGTACATTATCTGACATATATGGGTACATTACTTTACAGCAATGGGTACATTATCTGACATCAATGGCTACATTATCATTATCATTGGGTACATTATCTGACATCAATGGATACATTATCATTATCATTGGGTACATTATCTGACATCAATGGATACATTATAATTATCATTGGGTACATTATGTGACATATATGGGTACATTACTTGACATCAATAGGTACATTATCTGACACCAATGGCTACATTATGATTATTATCTGACATCAATGGCAACATTACCATTATCATTGGGTACATTGTCTGACATCTATGGGTGCATTATCATATATCAATGGCTACATTATCATTACCATTGGGTACATTATCTGACATCAATGGGCTAAAGATGTCATCTTTTAAAGAAACACTTTACGTGTTTGATGGAACTGAAAAAGGTAAATTGTATCATTAGGGTTCATTTGAGTCACAAAATGAAAATAGAAACAACAGAAAAACCATTAAAATTTAACCCTAACCCTAACCCTAACATTTGGAGCAGAAAAATGCCAATGATTTTATTTTGCATTTCTAATACTGTTAAACAAATAGTCAGTAGTTCCCAAACTCTTTTGGCTGTAACTTTGAAATTTGTTATTCTGAGCCCATGACCCCATTTCTTCATTTTTTATAATTTTTCCACCCTCAGAAAAAATCATGTCATCCTCCTGAATGTTCCCATGACCCTGAATTGGGTCACAGTCCTAAGCAAATGTTACAGGTATAGAAAAGAAAGGGGGATAGGGTTTTAAACAAAGGGGGAACATTGAATTTCATTTTGCAAAAGTCCCTAATGAACCAGATCACATATAATAAACACTCTTCACATTTAATAAACACTCTTAGAAGATTTTATGTTAAATTCAGATCTACCATCACATATAATAAACACTCTTAGGACATTTTATATTAAATTCAGATCTACCATCACATATAATAAACACTCTTAGAAATTTTATGTTAAATTCAGATCTACCATCACATATAATAAACACTCTTAGAAATTTTATGTTAAATTCAGATCTACCATCACATATAATAAACACTCTTAGGAAATTTTATGTTAAATTCAGATCCACCATCACATGAAATAAACACTCTTAGGAAATTTTATGTTAAATTCAGATCTACCATCACATATAATAAACACTCTTAGGAAATTTTATGTTAAATTCAGATCTACCATCACAAATAATAAACACTCTTAGAAAATTTTATGTTAAATTCAGATCCACCATCACATATAATAAACACTCTTAGAAAATTTTATGTTAAATTCAGATCTACCATCACATATAATAAACACTCTTAGGACATTTTATGTTAAATTCAGATCTACCATCACATATAATAAACACTCTTAGGACATTTTATGTTAAATTCAGATCTACCATCACATATAATAAACACTCTTAGAAAGATTTATGTTAAATTCAGATCCACCATCACATATAATAAACACTCTTAGAAAATTTTATGTTAAATTCAGATCTAACATCACATATAATAAACACTCTTAGGACATTTTATGTTAAATTCAGATCTACCATCACATATAATAAACACTCTTAGGAAATTTTATGTTAAATTCAGATCTACCATCACATATAATAAACACTCTTAGGAAATTTTATGTTAAATTCAGATCTACCATCACATGAAATAAACACTCTTAGAAAATTTTATGTTAAATTCAGATCCACCATCACATGAATTCAGATCTACCATCACATTATAATAAACACTCTTAGAAAATTTTATATTAAATTCAGATATACCATCACATATAATAAACACTCTTAGAAAATTTTATGTTAAATTCAGATCTACCATCACATTATAATAAACACTCTTAGGAAATTTTATGTTCAATTCAGATCTACCATCACATATAATAAACACTCTTACAAAATTTTATGTTAAATTCAGATCTACCATCACATATAATAAACACTCTTAGAAATTTTATGTTAAATTCAGATCTACCATCACATATAATAAACACTCTTAGGAAATTTTATGTTAAATTCCAATCCACCATCACATATAATAAACACTCTTAGAAAATTTTATGTTAAATTCAGATCTACCATCACATATAATAAACACTCTTAGGAAATTTTATGTTAAATTCGAATCTACCATCACATATAATAAACACTCTTAGAAAATTTTATGTTAAATTCAGATCTACCATCACATATAATAAACACTCTTAGGAAATTTTATTTTAAATTCAGATCTACCATCACATATAATAAACACTCTTAGGAAATTTTATGTTAAATTCAGATCTACCATCACATATAATAAACACTCTTAGGAAATTTTATGTTAAATTTAGATCTACCATCACATATAATAAACACTCTTAGGAAATTTTATGTTAAATTCAGATCTACCATCACATATAATAAACACTCTTAGGAAATTTTATGTTAAATTTAGATCTACCATCACATATAATAAACACTCTTAGGAAATTTTATGTTAAATTCAGATCTACCATCACATTATAATAAACACTCTTAGGAAATTTTATGTTAAATTCAGATCTACCATCACATTATAATAAACACTCTTAGGAAATTTTATGTTAAATTCAGATCTACCATCACATATAATAAACACTCTTAGGAAATTTTATGTTAAATTCAGATCTACTATCACATATAATAAACACTCTTATTAAATTTTATGTTAAATTCAGATCTACCATCACATATAATAAACACTCTTAGGACATTTTATGTTAAATTCAGATCTACTATCACATATAATAAACACTCTTAGGAAATTTTATGTTAAATTCCAATCCACCATCACATATAATAAACACTCTTAGAAAATTTTATGTTAAATTCAGATCTACCATCACATATAATAAACACTCTTAGGAAATTTTATGTTAAATTCCAATCCACCATCACATATAATAAACACTCTTAGGAAATTTTATGTTAAATTCAGAACTACTATCACATATAATAAACACTCTTAGGAAATTTTATGTTAAATTCCAATCCACCATCACATATAATAAACACTCTTAGGAAATTTTATGTTAAATTCGAATCTACCATCACATATAATAAACACTCTTACAAAATTTTACGTTAAATTCAGATCTACCATCACATATAATAAACACTCTTAGGAAATTTTATGTTAAATTCAGATCTACTATCACATATAATAAACACTCTTAGGAAATTTTATGTTAAATTCAGATCTACCATCACATATAATAAACACTCTTAGGAAATTTTATGTTAAATTCAGATCTACCATCACATTATAATAAACACTCTTATTAAATTTTATGTTAAATTCAGATCTACCATCACATATAATAAACACTCTTAGGAAATTTTATGTTAAATTCAGATCTACCATCACATATAATAAACACTCTTAGGAAATTTTATGTTAAATTCAGATCTACCATCACATATAATAAACACTCTTAGGAAATTTTATGTTAAATTTAGATCTACCATCACATTATAATAAACACTCTTAGGAAATTTTATGTTAAATTCAGATCTACCATCACATATAATAAACACTCTTAGAAAATTTTATGTTAAATTCAGATCAACCATCACATATAATAAACACTCTTAGGAAATTTTATGTTAAATTTAGATCTACCATCACATATAATAAACACTGTTAGGAAATTTTATGTTAAATTTAGATCTACCATCACATATAATAAACACTCTTAGGAAATTTTATGTTAAATTCAGATCTACCATCACATACAATAAACACTCTTAGGAAATTTTATGTTAAATTCAGATCTACCATCACATATAATAAACACTCTTAGGAAATTTTATGTTAAATTTAGATCTACCATCACATATAATAGACATTCTTAGGAAATTTTATGTTAAATTCAGATCTACCATCACATATAATAAACACTCTTAGGAAGTTTTATGTTAAATTCAGATCTACCATCACATATAATAAACACTCTTAGGAAATTTTATGTTAAATTTAGATCTACCATCACATATAATAAACACTGTTAGGAAATTTTATGTTAAATTTAGATCTACCATCACATATAATAAACAATTTTAGGAAACTTTATGTTAAATTCAGATCTACCATCACATATAATAAACACTCTTAGGAAATTTTATGTTAAATTCAGATCTACCATCACATTATAATAAACACTCTTAGAAAATTTTATGTTAAATTTAGATCTACCATCACATATAATAAACACTCTTAAAAAATTTTATGTTAAATTCAGATCTACCATCACATTATAATAAACACTCTTCGAAAATTTTATGTCAAATTTAGATCTACCATCCCATATAATAAACACTCTTAGGAAATTTCATGTTAAATTCAGATCTACCATCACATATAATAAACACTCTTAGGAAATTTTATGTTAAATTCAGATCTACCATCACATATAATAAACACTCTTAGAAAATTTTATGTTAAATTCAGATCTACCATCACATTATAATAAACACTCTTAGAAAATTTTATGTTAAATTTAGATCTACCATCACATATAATAAACAGTCTTAGGAAATTTTATGTTAAATTCAGATCTACCATCACATTATAATAAACACTCTTAGGAAATTTTATGTTAAATTCAGATCTACCATCACATATAATAAACACTCTTAGGAAATTGTATGTTAAATTCAGATCTACCATCACATATAATAAACACTTTTAGAAAATTTTATGTTAAATTTAGATCTACCATCACATATAATAAACACTCTTAGGAAATTTTATTTTAAATTCAGATCTACTATCACATTATAATAAACACTCTTAGAAAATTTTATGTTAAATTCAGATCTACCATCACATTATAATAAAAACTCTTAGAAAATTTTATGTTAAATTCAGATCTACCATCACATATAATAAACACTTTTAGGAAATTTTATTTTAAATTCCAATCCACCATCACATATAATAAGCACTCTTAGAAAATTTTATGTTAAATTCAGATCTACCATCACATATAATAAACACTCTTAGGAAATTTTATGTTTAATTCCAATCCACCATCACATATAATAAACACTCTTAGGAAATTTTGTTTTAAATTCCAATCCACCATCACATATAATAAACACTCTTAGAAAATTTTATGTTAAATTCAGATCTACCATCACATATAATAAACACTCTTAGGAAATTTTATGTTAAATTCCAATCCACCATCACATATAATAAACACTCTTAGAAAATTTTATGTTAAATTTAGATCTACCATCACATATAATAAACACTCTTAGAAAATTTTATGTTAAATTCAGATCTACCATCACATATAATAAACACTCTTAGAAAATTTTATGTTAAATTTAGATCTACCATCACATATAATAAACACTCTTAGAAAATTTTATGTTAAATTCAGATCTACCATCACATATAATAAACACTCTAAGGAAATTTTATATTAAATTTAGATCTACCATCACATATAATAAACACTCTTAGGAAATTTTATGTTAAATTCAGATCTACCATCACATATAATAAACACTCTTAGAAAATTTTATGTTAAATTTAGATCTACCATCACATATAATAAACACTCTTAGGAAATTTTATGTTAAATTCAGATCTACTATCACATATAATAAACACTCTTAGGAAATTTTATTTTAAATTCAGATCAACCATCACATATAATAAACACTCTTAGAAAATTTTATGTTAAATTTAGATCTACCATCACATATAATAAACACTCTTAGAAAATTTTATGTTAAATTCAGATCTACCATCACATATAATAAACACTCTTAGAAAATTTTATGTTAAATTTAGATCTACCATCACATATAATAAACACTCTTAGGAAATTTAATGTTAAATTCAGATCTACCATCACATTATAATAAACACTCTTAGGAAATTTTATGTTAAATTTAGATCTACCATCACATATAATAAACACTCTTAGAAAATTTTATGTTAAATTCAGATCTACCATCACATATAATAAACACTCTTAGAAAATTTTATGTTAAATTCAGATCTACCATCACATATAATAAACACTCTTAGGAAATTTTATGTTAAATTTAGATCTACCATCACATATAATAAACACTCTTTGAAAATTTTATGTTAAATTCAGATCTACCATTACATATAATAAACACTCTTAGAAAATTTTATGTTAAATTCAGATCTACCATCACATATAATAAACACTCTTAGGAAATTTTATGTTAAATTCAGATCTACCATCACATATAATAAACACTCTTAGAAAATTTTATGTTAAATTTAGATCTACCATCACATATAATAGACATTCTTAGGAAATTTTATGTTAAATTCAGATCTACCATCACATATAATAAACACTCTTAGGAAGTTTTATGTTAAATTCAGATCTACCATCACATATAATAAACACTCTTAGGAAATTTTATGTTAAATTTAGATCTACCATCACATATAATAAACACTGTTAGGAAATTTTATGTTAAATTTAGATCTACCATCACATATAATAAACACTCTTAGGAAATTTTATGTTAAATTCAGATCTACCATCACATATAATAAACACTCTTAGGAAATTTTACGTTAAATTCAGATCTACCATCACATTATAATAAACACTCTTAGAAAATTTTATGTTAAATTTAGATCTACCATCACATATAATAAACACTCTTAAAAAATTTTATGTTAAATTCAGATCTACCATCACATTATAATAAACACTCTTCGAAAATTTTATGTCAAATTTAGATCTACCATCCCATATAATAAACACTCTTAGGAAATTTCATGTTAAATTCAGATCTACCATCACATATAATAAACACTCTTAGGAAATTTTATGTTAAATTCAGATCTACCATCACATATAATAAACACTCTTAGAAAATTTTATGTTAAATTCAGATCTACCATCACATTATAATAAACACTCTTAGAAAATTTTATGTTAAATTTAGATCTACCATCACATATAATAAACAGTCTTAGGAAATTTTATGTTAAATTCAGATCTACCATCACATTATAATAAACACTCTTAGGAAATTTTATGTTAAATTCAGATCTACCATCACATATAATAAACACTCTTAGGAAATTGTATGTTAAATTCAGATCTACCATCACATATAATAAACACTTTTAGAAAATTTTATGTTAAATTTAGATCTACCATCACATATAATAAACACTCTTAGGAAATTTTATTTTAAATTCAGATCTACTATCACATTATAATAAACACTCTTAGAAAATTTTATGTTAAATTCAGATCTACCATCACATTATAATAAAAACTCTTAGAAAATTTTATGTTAAATTCAGATCTACCATCACATATAATAAACACTTTTAGGAAATTTTATTTTAAATTCCAATCCACCATCACATATAATAAACACTCTTAGAAAATTTTATGTTAAATTCAGATCTACCATCACATATAATAAACACTCTTAGGAAATTTTATGTTTAATTCCAATCCACCATCACATATAATAAACACTCTTAGGAAATTTTGTTTTAAATTCCAATCCACCATCACATATAATAAACACTCTTAGAAAATTTTATGTTAAATTCAGATCTACCATCACATATAATAAACACTCTTAGGAAATTTTATGTTAAATTCCAATCCACCATCACATATAATAAACACTCTTAGAAAATTTTATGTTAAATTTAGATCTACCATCACATATAATAAACACTCTTAGAAAATTTTATGTTAAATTCAGATCTACCATCACATATAATAAACACTCTTAGAAAATTTTATGTTAAATTTAGATCTACCATCACATATAATAAACACTCTTAGAAAATTTTATGTTAAATTCAGATCTACCATCACATATAATAAACACTCTAAGGAAATTTTATATTAAATTTAGATCTACCATCACATATAATAAACACTCTTAGGAAATTTTATGTTAAATTCAGATCTACCATCACATATAATAAACACTCTTAGAAAATTTTATGTTAAATTTAGATCTACCATCACATATAATAAACACTCTTAGGAAATTTTATGTTAAATTCAGATCTACTATCACATATAATAAACACTCTTAGGAAATTTTATTTTAAATTCAGATCAACCATCACATATAATAAACACTCTTAGAAAATTTTATGTTAAATTTAGATCTACCATCACATATAATAAACACTCTTAGAAAATTTTATGTTAAATTCAGATCTACCATCACATATAATAAACACTCTTAGAAAATTTTATGTTAAATTTAGATCTACCATCACATATAATAAACACTCTTAGGAAATTTAATGTTAAATTCAGATCTACCATCACATTATAATAAACACTCTTAGGAAATTTTATGTTAAATTTAGATCTACCATCACATATAATAAACACTCTTAGAAAATTTTATGTTAAATTCAGATCTACCATCACATATAATAAACACTCTTAGAAAATTTTATGTTAAATTCAGATCTACCATCACATATAATAAACACTCTTAGGAAATTTTATGTTAAATTTAGATCTACCATCACATATAATAAACACTCTTTGAAAATTTTATGTTAAATTCAGATCTACCATTACATATAATAAACACTCTTAGAAAATTTTATGTTAAATTCAGATCTACCATCACATATAATAAACACTCTTAGGAAATTTTATGTTAAATTCAGATCTACCATCACATATAATAAACACTCTTAGAAAATTTTATGTTAAATTAAGATCTACCATCACATATAATAAACACTCTTAGAAAATTTTATGTTAAATTCAGATCTACCATCACATATAATAAACACTCTTAGAAAATTTTATGTTAAATTTAGATCTACCATCACATATAATAAACACTCTTAGGAAATTTTATGTTAAATTCAGATCTATCATCACATATAATAAACACTCTTAGAAAATTTTATTTTAAATTTAGATCTACCATCACATATAATAAACACTCTTAGGAAATTTTATGTTAAATTCAGATCTACTATCACATATAATAAACACTCTTAGGAAATTTTATTTTAAATTCAGATCAACCATCACATATAATAAACACTCTTAGAAAATTTTATGTTAAATTTAGATCTACCATCACATATAATAAACACTCTTAGAAAATTTTATGTTAAATTCAGATCTACCATCACATATAATAAACACTCTTAGAAAATTTTATGTTAAATTTAGATCTACCATCACATATAATAAACACTCTTAGGAAATTTAATGTTAAATTCAGATCTACCATCACATTATAATAAACACTCTTAGGAAATTTTATGTTATATTTAGATCTACCATCACATATAATAAACACTCTTAGAAAATTTTATGTTAAATTCAGATCTACCATCACATATAAAAAACACTCTTAGAAAATTTTATGTTAAATTCAGATCTACCATCACATATAATAAACACTCTTAGGAAATTTTATGTTAAATTTAGATCTACCATCACATATAATAAACACTCTTTGAAAATTTTATGTTAAATTCAGATCTACTATTACATATAATAAACACTCTTAGAAAATTTTATGTTAAATTCAGATCTACCATCACATATAATAAACACTCTTAGGAAATTTTATGTTAAATTCAGATCTACCATCACATATAATAAACACTCTTAGAAAACTTTATGTTAAATTAAGATCTATCATCACATATAATAAACACTCTTAGAAAATTTTATGTTAAATTCAGATCTACCATCACATATAATAAACACTCTTAGAAAATTTTATGTTAAATTCAGATCTACCATCACATATAATAAACACTCTTACAAAATTTTATGTTAAATTCAGATCTACCATCACATTATAATAAACACTCTTAGAAAATTTTATGTTAAATTCAGATCTACCATCACATATAATAAACACTCTTAGAAAATTTGATGTTAAATTCAGATCTACCATCACATTATAATAAACACTCTTAGAAAATTTTATGTTAAATTTAGATCTACCATCACATATAATGAACACTCTTAAGAAATTTTATGTTAAATTCAGATCTACCATTACATATAATAAACACTCTTAGAAAATTTTATGTTAAATTCAGATCTACCATCACATATAATAAACACTCTTAGAAAATTTTATGTTAAATTCAGATCTACCATCACATTATAATAAACACTCTTAGAAAATTTTATGTTAAATTCAGATCTACTATCACATATAATAAACACTCTTAGGAAATTTTATGTTAAATTCAGATCTACCATCACATTATAATAAACACTCTTAGAAAATTTTATGTTAAATTCAGATCTACCATCACATATAATAAACACTCTTAGGAAATTTTATGCTAAATTCAGATCTACCATCACATATAATAAACACTCTTTGGAAATTTTATGTTAAATTCAGATCTACCATCACATATAATAAACACTCTTAGGAAATTTTATGTTTAATTCAGATCTACCATCACATATAATAAACACTCTTAGGAAATTTTATGTTAAATTTAGATCTACCATCACATATAATAAACACTCTTAGGAAACTTTATGTTAAATTCAGATCTACCATCACATATAATAAACACTCTTAGGAAATTTTATGTCAAATTTAGATCTACTTCAGATCTACCATCACATATAATAAACACTCTTAGGAAATTTTATGTTAAATTCAGATCTACCATCACATATAATAAACACTCTTAGGAAATTTTATGTTAAATTTAGATCTACTTTAGATCTACCATCACATTATAATAAACACTCTTAGGAAATTTTATGTTAAATTTAGATCTACCATCACATTATAATAAACACTCTTAGAAATTTTATGTTAAATTCAGATCTACCATCACATATAATAAACACTCTTACAAAATTTTATGTTAAATTCAGATCTACTATCACATATAATAAACACTCTTAGAAAATTTTATGTTAAATTCAGATCTACCATCACATTATAATAAACACTCTTAGAACATTTTATGTTAAATTCAGATCTACCATCACATATAATAAACACTCTTAGAAAATTTGATGTTAAATTTAGATCTACCATCACATTATAATAAACACTCTTAGAAAATTTTATGTTAAATTTAGATCTACCATCACATATAATAAACACTCTTAAGAAATTTTATGTTAAATTCAGATCTACCATCACATATAATAAACACTCTTAGGAAATTTTATGTTAAATTCAGATCTACCATCACATATAATAAACACTCTTAGAAAATTTTATGTTAAATTCAGATCTACCATCAAATTATAATAAACACTCTTAGGAAATTTTATGTTAAATTCAGATCTACTATCACATATAATAACCACTCTTAGGAAATTTTATGTTAAATTCAGATCTACCATCACATTATAATAAACACTCTTAGAAAATATTATGTTAAATTCAGATCTACCATCACATATAATAAACACTCTTAGGAAATTTTATGTTAAATTCAGATCTACCATCACATATAATAAACACTCTTAGGAAATTTTATGTTAAATTCAGATCTACCATCACATATAATAAACACTCTTAGGAAATTTTATGTTAAATTTAGATGTACCATCACATATGATAAACACTCTTAGGAAATTTTATGTTAAATTCAGATCTACCATCACATATAATAAACACTCTTAGGAAATTTTATGTTAAATTTAGATCTACTTCAGATCTACCATCACATATAATAAACACTCTTAGGAAATTTTATGTTAAATTCAGATCTACCATCACATATAATAAACACTCTTAGGAAATTTTATGTTAAATTTAGATCTACCATCACATATAATAAAAAATCTTAGAAAATTTTATGTTAAATTCAGATCTACCATCACATATAATAAACACTCTTAGGAAATTTATGTTAAATTCAGATCTACCATCACATATAATAAACACTCTTAGGAAATTTTATGTTAAATTCAGATCTACCATCACATATAATAAACACTCTTAGAAAATTTATGTTAAATTCAAATCTACCATCACATATAATAAACACTCTTAGAAAATTTTATGTTAAATTCAGATCTACCATCACATATAATAAACACTCTTAGGATATTTATGTTAAATTCAGATCTACCATCACATATAATAAACACTCTTAGAAAATTTTATGTTAAATTCAGATCTACCATCACATATAATAAACACTCTTAGGAAATTTATGTTTAATCCAGATCTACCATCACATATAATAAACACTCTTAGGAAATTTTATGTTAAATTCAGATCTACCATCACATATAATAAACACTCTTAGGAAATTTATGTTAAATTCAGATCTACCATCACATATAATAAACACTCTTAGGAAATTTTATGTTAAATTTAGATCTACTATCACATATAATAAACACTCTTAGGAAATTTTATGTTAAATTCAGATCTACCATCACATATAATAAACACTCTTAGGAAATTTATGTTAAATTCAGATCTGCCATCACATATAATAAACACTCTTAAAAAATTTTATGTTAAATTCAGATCTACCATCACATGTAATAAACACTCTTAGGAAATTTTATGTTAAATTTAGATCTACCATCACATATAATAAATACTCTTAGGAGATTTTATGTTAAATTCAGATCTACCATCACATATAATAAACACTCTTAGGAAATTTATGTTAAATTCAGATCTACTATCACATATAACAAACACTCTTAGGAAATTTTATGTTAAATTCAGATCTACCATCACATATAATAAACACTCTTAGGAAATTTATGTTAAATTCAGATCTGCCATCACATATAATAAACACTCTTAAAAAATTTTATGTTAAATTCAGATCTACCATCACATATAATAAACACTCTTAGGAAATTTTATGTTAAATTTAGATCTACCATCACATATAATAAATACTCTTAGGAGATTTTATGTTAAATTCAGATCTACCATCACATATAATAAACACTCTTAGAAAATTTTATGTTAAATTCAGATCTACCATCACATATAATAAACACTCTTAGGAAATTTATGTTAAATTCAGATCTACCATCACATATAATAAACACTCTTAGGAAATTTTATGTTAAATTTAGATCTACTATCACATATAATAAACACTCTTAGGAAATTTTATGTTAAATTTAGATCTACCATCACATATAATAAACACTCTTAGGAAATTTTATGTTAAATTTAGATCTACCATCACATATAATAAACACTCTTAGGACATTTTATGTTAAATTCAGATCTACCATCACATATAATAAACACTCTTAGAAAATTTTATGTTAAATTTAGATCTACTATCACATATAATAAACACTCTTAGGAAATTTTATGTTAAATTTAGATCTACCATCACATATAATAAACACTCTTAGGAAATTTTATGTTAAATTCAGATCTACCATCACATTATAATAAACACTCTTAGGAAATTTTATGTTAAATTCAGATCTACCATCACATATAATAAACACTCTTACAAAATTTTATGTTAAATTTAGATCTACCATCACATATAATAAACACTCTTAGGACATTTTATGTTAAATTCAGATCTACCATCACATATAATAAACACTCTTAGAAAATTTTATGTTAAATTTAGATCTACTATCACATATAATAAACACTCTTAGGAAATGTTATGTTAAATTTAGATCTACCATCACATATAATAAACACTCTTAGGAAATTTTATGTTAAATTCAGATCTACCATCACATTATAATAAACACTCTTAGAAAATTTTATGTTAAATTTAGATCTACTATCACATATAATAAACACTCTTAGGAAATTTTATGTTAAATTCAGATCTACCATCACATTATAATAAACACTCTTAGGAAATTTTATGTTAAATTCAGATCTACCATCACATTATAATAAACACTCTTAGGAAATTTTATGTTAAATTCAGATCTACCATCACATATAATAAACACTCTTAGAAAATTTTATGTTAAATTCTACCATCACATTATAAAGAGCATAAAAAGCTAATTTGATTCCAAACTTAAAGCATTGTGTAAAGTTTGGCAAAATTTGATTTTGCAGCAATAAATTTTCTTAAAACCATGCTGACATTCAAGACATCATATGCATCATGGTGCCATTGTCATAACAGAGCGGGCTGAGTGCCCATAGGTCATCACTTGAAAACTATTGAGACCCTTTAACTTTATATAAATGGGAAGGACAGGCAGATAAAATGAGACAGGTATCTAATATGAACCATAAGTCATGTCCCAGAGGTTGAGGACTTTCTCCATGATCCCCAACCTTAATGAGGATGGAAAATCATATATGTCTCATGCCTCATGCCTCAGAGGTTGAAGAGTTGCCCACAATAATAGCTTGGAACCTTCTCCTAATAAAAAATCTGTAAATAGTATGCAATTTAGACCTATGTTAGAAATAATAGCTTGGAAAATGTAAAGAACCTCAGCCAATAAAAAAATCTGTAAATAGTATGCAATTTAGACCTATGTTAGAAATAATAGCTTGAAAAATGTAAAGAACCTCAGCCAATAAAAAATTCTGTAAATAGTATGCAATTTAGACCTATGTTAGAAATAATAGCTTGAAAAATGTAAAGAACCTCAGCCAATAAAAAAATCTGTAAATAGTATGCAATTTAGACCTATGTTAGAAATAATAGCTTGGAAAATGTAAAGAACCTCAGCCAATAAAAAATCTGTAAATAGTATGCAATTTAGACCTATGTTAGAAATAATAGCTTGGAAAATGTAAAGAACCTCAGCCAATAAAAAATCTGTAAATAGTATGCAATTTAGATATATGTTAGAAATAATAGTTTGGAAAATGTAAAGAAATTCAGCCAATAAAAAATCTGTAAATAGTATGCAATTTTGACCTATGTTAGAAATAATAGCTTAGAAAATGTAAAGAACCTCAGCCAATAAAAAATCTGTAAATAGTATGCAATTTTGACCTATGTTAGAAATAATAGCTTGGAAAATGTAAAGAACCTCAGCCAATAAAAAATCTGTAAATAGTAGGCAATTTAGACCTATGTTAGAAATAATAGCTTGGAAAATGTAAAGAACCTCAGCCAATAAAAAATCTGTAAATAGTAGGCAATTTAGACCTATGTTAGAAATAATAGCTTGGAAAATGTAAAGAACCTCAGCCAATAAAAAATATGTAAATAGTAGGCAATTTAGACCTATGTTAGAAATAATAGCTTGGAAAATGTAAAGAACCTCAGCCAATAAAAAATATGTAAATAGTAGGCAATTTAGACCTATGTTAGAAATAATAGCTTGGAAAATGTAAAGAACCTCAGCCAATAAAAAATCTGTAAATAGTAGGCAATTTAGATATATGTTAGAAAAGAAATAAAACAGAAAAAAAACTTTCATTTTTCAGAATGTAGACAAATTCCAGGAGTTTGATGATTATGAATATGTAGACAGAAAATTCAGCATGAAGGGGTTGCGAGATAATGTGGTGAGTGTCTCTCAATCTCTCTTACTCCCTCTTTATCATATATACATTCATTTTGAACAAAATATATTTTCACATATATAAAACAGCTGAAATTTTAGTAAATTCATGTGGATGAATTTCTATAATAAAATTCTTTTCATTTCAAATGTATACCTATGAATAAGTAATGTGGTGTGTCTCATATTCTCTCTCTCTCTCTCTCTCTCTCTCTCTCTCTCTCTCTCTCTCTCTCTCTCTCATCAGTTTGAACAAAAGTATATTTACACATATCATACAAAATAGCTGAAATTTTAATGAATTCATGAATTTTTAATATCAACTTCTACTCATTTCAAGTGTTTACCTGTGAACAAGTGTACGTATGTGTCAGAGAAGGTGACTATTTAATAAATTTTGCAGTCAATTAAAAAAAGTTTTAGACACCATTTACAGAGGAGGTTGTGCCACAGTGTGATGCTCTGTTTCTGACATGATGTTGAGTCCTTACTATATCTAAATATTATGTTGTAAACTGTTTATTCAGAATCCTTATTACATCTAAATATTATGTTGTAAACTGTTTACTCAGAGTCCTTATTACATCTAAATATTATGTTGTAAACTGTTTACTCAGAGTCATTATTACATCTAAATATTCTGTTGTAAACTGTTTACTCAGAGTCCAGTGTTGAGATCCACATCAGATGCCTGTAATGCCACAGCGGAAGCTGTACAGAAACGCAGGGAGCGTAAAGAGAGACCCTACAAGAGTGATCCCTTTACAGGGTTAGAAAATTTGCCAGCACCAGGTACTTTTACATGCACAACACTGACAACAAAATGTTGATCATGATATTGTTTTTGTTGTTTTCCATGCACTTTTCTAAGAATATGAGGGGATTAAGTAATAATGTGCCATTCATTGATACATGTGTGCATGCATTAATATTTTCTCACAACTCCTCCTACATGGGTTTGATACAGAGACTCCATTCCTTGGGATTTGATGGGATGTGGTCTGTAGATGTGCACAATGATTTTAGAATTTAGATACAGCCATTAGTTGTAGAGCAAAGGTGAGTGGGTGAGATTTTGCATAAATTTAAATAACAATGTCAGAGAATTGGTGTGTGTGATCACCAACCCAAATTTCAACACATGTCATAGGGATTAAAATGCACCCATGGATCATACCCTGGGGGCATACAGTTATAGCCGCTGCATCACAACTTTGAAATCATTGAGATATTCACCATGTAACCATATATAAACTTACTGACCATGAAAAGACAATTTCATGCATGCAACTGGCATTGGCCCTTGGGTCAGACCCTTAACTTACCCTGAGATCTTAGCCCTTGGGTCAGACCCTTAACTTACCCTGAGATCTTAGCCCTTGGGTCAGACACTTAACTTACCCTGAGATCTTAGCCCTTGGGTCAGACACTTAACTTACCCTGAGATCTTAGCCCTTGGGTCAGACCCTTACCCTGAGATCTTAGCCCCTCTGTCATAACACTAATACTGGCCGCCATGTATAGCCTATCTTGTGCTGAAAAATGGCGTTAAACCTTAAAAACAAAAACATCATAAGATGGAAACTATAATGGAGTCTACAGTCTATAACTCTATACTTTTACGCTGAAATTGACTTAGGACTGTATTCCTATGTCCAGTGGCGTAGCTGCTTGGTCAAATCTTGGTAATTATCAATATCCCAACCTAATAAAAATAGATTTATTTATCAAGCAAAGACATATATATGCATGCATGAAATTCATGCAAACCTAATAAATATAGATTTATTTATCAAGCAAAGACATATATATGCATGCATGAAGTTCATTCCAACCTAATAAAAATAGATTTATTTATCAAGCAAAGACATATATATGCATGCATGAAGTTCATTCCACCTAATAAATAAAGATTTATTTATCAAGCAAAGACATATATATGCATGCATGAAGTTCATTCTAACCGGCAGGGACTTGGCCCCTAGCTCATTATTTGGTAATTATTGAAATTCATTCCCAGAATGTTCTGCACAACTTCCAGATTTGCAATTGAAAAACAAGCAAGTAATTAGAAGCTGTAGCAAGTGGAAGAAGTTAAAATAAAACACTCTACTAGAAGAATAAAATCAAAAACACTTATCTTACTGTACTCAAAACACTGATCTCACTGTACTACTAAAAACACTGATCCTACTGTACTACTAAAAACACTGATCTTACTGTACTAAAAACACTGATCTTACTATACTAAAACACTGATCTTACTGTACTAAAAACATTGATCTTACTGTACCAAAAACAATAATCTTACTGTACCACTAAAAACACTGATCTTACTGTATTAAAAACACTGATCTTACTGTACTACTAAAGACACTGATCCTACTGTACTACTAAAAACACTGATCTTACTGTACTAAAAACATTGATCTTACTGTACCAAAAACAATGATCTTACTGTACCACTAAAAACACTGATCTTACTGTGCTAAAAACACTGATCTTACTGTACTACTAAAAACACTGATCTTACTGTACTAAAAACATTGATCTTACTGTACTAAAAACACTGATCTTACTGTACCAGAAACAATGATCTTACTGTACCACTAAAAACACTGATCTTACTGTACTAAAAACACTGATCTTACTGTATAAAAACACTGATCTTACTGTACTACTAAAAACACTGATCTTACTATACTAAAAGCATTGATCTTACTATACTAAAACATTGATCTTACTGTACTAAAAACACTGATATTACTGTACTACTAAAAACACTGATCTTACTGTGCTAAAACACTGATCTTACTGTACTACTAAAACACTGATCTTACTGTACTAAAAACACTGATCTTACTGTACTACTAAAAACACTGATCTTACTATACTAAAACACTGATCTTACTGTACTACTAAAAACAATGATCTTACTGTATTAAAAACATTGATCTTACTATGCTAAAACACTGATCTTACTGCACTACTAAAAACACTGATCTTACTATACTAAAATATTGATATTACTGTACTAAAAACACTGATCTTACTGTACAACTAAAAACACTGATCTTACTATACCAAAACACTGATCTTACTGTACTACTAAAACACTAATATTACTGTGCTAAAAACACTGATCTTACTGTACTAAAGCACTGATCTTACTGTACTACTAAAAAACACTGATCTTACTGTACTAAAAACACTAATCTTACTGTACTAAAAACAAAGATCTGATCTTACTGTACTACTAAAACACTGATCTTACTGCACTAAAAACTCTGATCTTAGTATACTAAAACTTATGATACTGCACTAAAAGCACTGATCTTACTGTACTAAAAACACTGATCTTACTGTACTAAAAACTCTGATCTTACTGAACTAAAAACACTGATCTTACTGTACTACTAAAAACACTGATCTTCCTGTAGTAAAAGCTCTGATCTTAGTACACTAAAACACTGATCTTACTGTACTAAAAACACTGATCTTACTGTACTAAAAACACTGATCTTATTCTACTAAAAAGTCTGATCTTACTGTACTAAAAACACTGATCTTACTGCACTAAAACAATGACCCTACTGTACTAAAACACTGATCTTACTGTACTAAAAACACTGATCTTACTGTACTAAAAACACTGATCTTACTGTACTAAAAAGTCTGATCTTACTGTACTAAAACACTGATCTTACTGTACTAAAAACACTGATCTTAGTGTACTATGACTGATGTTACTGCATTAAAAACACTGATCTTACTTTACTAAAAACACTGATCTTACTGTACTAAAACTCTCATCTTACTGTACTAAAAACACTGATCTAACTGTACTACTAACACACTGATCTTACTGTACTAAAAACTATGATCTTTGTATACTAAAACACTGCTCTTACGGTACTACTAAATACATTGATCTTACTGTACTAAAAACATTGATCTTACTATGCTAAACCACTGATCTTACTTTACTACTAAAAACACTGATCTTACTATACTAAAACATTGATCTTAATGTACTAAAATCACTGATTTTATTGTACTACTAAAAACACTGATCTTACTGTACTAAAAAGACTGAACTTACTATACTTAAACACTGATCTTACTGTACTACTAAAACACTGATCTTACTGTACTAAAAACTCTGATCTTAGTATATTAAATCACTGATCTTACTGTACAAGAAACACTGATCTTAATGTACTAAAAAAACATTGATCTTACTGTACTAAAAACACTGATCCTACTGTACTAAAAGCACTGATCTTACCGTTCTAAAAACACAGATCTTACTGTACTAAAAACTCTGATCTTAGTATACTAAAACACTGATCTTACTGTACTAAAAACACTGATCTTCCAGTACTAAAAAGTCTGATCTTATTCTACTAAAAACACTGATCTTACTCTACTAAAAACACAGATCTTACTGTACTAAAAACTCTGATCTTAGTATACTAAAACACTGATCTTACTGTACTAAAAACACTGATCTTATTGTACTAAAAAGTCTGATCTTACTCTACTAAAAACACTGATCTTACTCTACTAAAAACACCGATCTTAGTATACTAAAACTGATGTTACTGTACCAAAAACACTGATCTTACTGTACTAAAAACACTGGTCTTACTGTACTAAAAATTCTGATCTTACTGTACTAAAAACACTGATCTTACTGTACTACTAAAAACACTTCTTACTGTACTAAAAACTCTGATCTTAGTATACTAAAACACTGATCTTACTGCACTAAAAACACTGATCTAAGTATACAAAAACACTGATCTTACTGTACTACTAAAAACACTGATATTAATGTACTAAAAACATTGATCTTGTTATGCTAAAACACTGATCTTACTGTACCACTAAAAACACTGATCTCACTGTACTAAAACACTGATCTTACTGTACTACTAAAAACACTGATCTTACTGTACTAAAAACTCTGATCTTATTGTACTAAAACACTGATCTTACTGTACTACTAAAAACACTGATCTTACTGTACTAAAAACAGTGATCTTAATGTACTAAAAACACTGATCTTACTGTACTAAAAACACTGATCCTACTGTATTAAAAACACTGATCTTCCTGCACTAAAAACACTGATCTTGCTGTACTAAAAAGTCTGATCTTACTGTCCTAAAACACTGATCTTACTGTACTAAAAACACTGATCTTAGTTTATTAAAATTGATATTACTGTACAAAAACACTGATCTTACTGTACTACTAAAAACACTGATCTTACTGTACTACAAACTGTGATCTTAGTATACTAAAACACTGATCTTACTGTACTAAAACACTGATCATACTGTAGTAAAAACACTGATCTTACTGTAGTAAAAACACTGATCTTACTGTACTAAAAGCACTGATCTTACTGTACTACAAAGTATGATCTTACTGTACTAAAAACACTGATCTTACTCTACTAAAAACACTGATCTTAGTATACTAAAACTGATGTTACTGTACCATAAACAATGATCTTACTGTACTAAAAACACTGATCTTACTGTACTACTAAAAACACTGTTCTTACTGTACTAAAAACTCTGATCTCAGTATACTAAAACACTGATCTTACAGCATTAAAAACACTGATCTTACTGTACTAAAAGCACTGATCTTACTGTACTAAAAACACTGATCTGACTGTACTACTAAAAACACTGATCTTACTGTACTAAAGACACTGATCTTACTTTACTACTAGAAAGACTGATCTTACTGTACTAAAAACTCTGATCTTAGTATACTAAAACTGATATTACTGCACTAAAAACACTGATCTTACTGTACTACTAAAAACACTGATCTTACTGTACTAAAAACTCTGATCTTAGTATACTAAAACACTGATCTTACTGTACTAAAAACACTGATCTTACTGTACTAAAAAGTCTGAGCTTACTATACTAAAAACGCTGATCTTACTGTACTAAAAACACTGATCTTTTTGTACTCAAAACACTGATCTTACTGTACTAAAAACACTGATCTTAATGTACTAAAAACACTGATCTTACTGTACTACTAAAAACACTGATCTTACTATACTAAAAACACTGATAAAAACACTTATCTTACTGTACTAAAACACTGATCTTACTGTACTACTAAAAATACTGATCTTACTGTACTAAAAACTCTGATCTTAGTATACTAAAACTGATGTTACTGCACTAAAAGCACTGATCTTACTGTACTAAAAGCACTGATCTTACTGTACTAAAACACTGATCTTACTGTACTACTAAAAACACTGACCTTACTGTACTAAAAACTCTGATCTTAGTATATAAAATCACTGATCTTTCTGTACTAAAAACACTGATCTTAATGTACTAAAAAACAACGATCTTACTGTACTAAAAACACTGATCTTACTGTACTAAAAACACTGATCTTACTGTACTACTAAAAACAATTCTTACTGTACTAAAAACTCTGATCTTAGTATACTAAAACACTGATCTTACTGCACTAAAAAACACTGATCTTAGTGTACTAAAAACACTGATCTTAGTGTATTAAAAACTCTGATCTTAGTATACAAAAACACTGATCTTACTGTACTACTAAAAACACTGATCTTAATGTACTAAAACATTGATCTTATTGTACTAAAACACTGATCTTATTGTACTAAAACACTGATCTTAGTATACTAAAACATTGATCTTACTGTACTACTAAAACACTGATCTTACTGTATAAAAACACTGATCTTAATGTACTAAAACACTGATCTTACTGTACTAAAACACTGATCTTAATGTACTAAAACACTGATCTTAATGTACTAAAACACTGATCTTACTGTACTAAAACACTGATCTTAATGTACTAAAACACTGATCATACTGTACTACTAAAAACACTGACCTTACTGTACTAAAAACACTGATCTTACTATACTAAAACATTGATCTTACTGTACTACTAAAAACACTGATCTTACTGTATAAAAACACTGATCTTAATGTACTGAAACACTGATCTTAATGTACTAAAACACTGATCCTACTGTACTAAAACACTGATCTTAATGTACTAAAACACTGATCTTACTGTACTACTAAAAAAAACTGACCTTACTGTACCAAAACACTGATCTTAATGTACTACTAAAAACACTGACCTTACTGTACTAAAAACACTGATCTTATTGTACTAAAACACTGATCTTACTGTACTACTAAAACACTGATCTTTCTGTACTAAAAACAGTGATCTAGCAGCAGAGCAGGTGAACCTCACAACTTTCCGAGCGTCGATTCGGAAATCTGAGGCTTCTGCCAAATAGTAAAAAAAATGGCGTCTATTCGATAAAATAAGATTTCCTTATATACGCCAACGTCGTTGTCATTCACCTGCTCTGCTGCTAAAGTTTTCAGTTCTGGGTTAACAAAAAATAATAAATGATTTCAACCAAATATTTGATCGAGTCCGATACGATATCGAGTCCGAGGATCATGTAAATTTATTGTTACAAATCCATGCGGGGTTGACTGAGCATGACTAAAGAAATTTTTAAATTGATTGAAGTCCATATCGGAACACCATGTCTGCCAAATATTTCGTAGCGTATGTGTATCAACGCCGTTAAACACAGCAAGAATATTACAGTTATCTCTGATCACTTTTGGAATCTGAGTGTAGCGTTGAGTGACATATATCACATCAGTGTTTTTGTGACGCCCCCGGGAAAATATTCTAGCTGGGTTTTTTTGATTGTCTAACATCACATCGTCGTATACGACTAAATTGTTAATGCTCCCATCAAGGTCATCCACGGATGGCGCCTCGTCAATATCAGTTATAAAATCAATGGTATTCTCACCTTTAATTTCTGATGCATTCTCGTTAAAATCCTTTAACACTTCATAGCATCGTTGATCATCTACGCTAGGGGCAATTAAATACAACTTATCCCACTTCATCCATCTCATTATTAAATTGAGCAACAATTGCGTTTTACCGGATCCAGATGGCCCGATTATAATTGCACGGATAGAGTTTGGTAGCGCTGCATGATGCTTAACTGGTTCTCTTATTTTAGTCGCTGAAAAATCAATTATATTCATATCTCTATACATAAATTATGGATCTATATTGTGTGAAGTGTAAAACGCGTACTAGCACAAATGATGTGACGACGGTTACAACTAAAAATAACAGATCAGCACTAACTGGTAGATGTGCAACATGTGGTATAAAAAAGTTTAGATTTATTTCTACAAAATCAAAGATTTTACAATCCGGAGATGTTTTAAAAAAAAACGAGGAGGTGATATCGCAGCCAAATTGACAAAGCTCCCTGGAACCCCATGGGCAAAGTACCCCGGAGAAAAGCACCTTCCAGGATATAGCTACTGTGGTCCCGGAACACGATTAGATATCAGACTTGATGATCAAAATCAACCCCGACCCGGTGAAGAACCAATAAACGCCATTGATAAGGCCTGTCACCTTCATGATGTTGCATATAAAAGCAGCAATCTGCAAAACAGGCATCTCGCGGATGTGAAATTAATTCATGCGTTAAATGCTATTCCTGATAAATCTTTTAAAGAAAAGTTGGCTTCGTGGTTGGTAAAATCAGCTATGAAAGGCAAATTGATGATGGGTGCTGGTAATTGAAAATGCTACCATTTTAATATGGAATCAATTTATTATTCCCCAAGAGGATACTGGAGGGGTAAATCAGCAGTCCATAAACTCGCTAGCGCTGCAAAAGTGAAAAAAACTACAGCGGCGGATTGGTTATCTAAACAGGCACTATGGCAAATTTATCTACCACCACCTAAACAAATTCAATTCTCGCATTTTGATGTGACCGCTCCTAATGAAGTTCATCAGGCTGATATATTATTTCTGCCACATGATCGTGGTTACAAATACGCGTTAACCGTAGTTGATATTGCAAGTCGATACAAAGAAGCAGAACCGTTAAAAACAAAATCAGCCACTGAAGTTGCTTCTGCATTTGAAAGGATTTATCGACGAGGTCCTCTGCACTGGCCGAATCTATTGCAGGTTGATCCTGGCAAGGAATTTCAGGGTGCGGTTCTATCTACAATGAAAAATCATAATGTCACCATACGACGAGGGCATACTGCGCTACATCGCGATCAGGCCATTGTCGAACGATTTAATCGGACGATTGCTGAGCGGTTATTTGGATATCAATACGCAAAAGAATTCATTCAAGAAAAGCGATCCCGTGAATGGGTCAAAAGGTTACCAGCTGTGATTACTGCACTGAATAACGAGATTACTAGAACAATCAACATGAAACCTATCAACGCGATTAAAAAGAAGTCTATACCCGTACAACCACAAAAAGATTTCCCTAGAAACGCTAGCGTTTCCCAACCAATTCTTGGTAGTAATGTCACTGTTAGGTACTTATACGAACCAGGAGAGCTTGAAGGGGGTAGAAAAAGGGCTACTGATCCTATTTGGAGCGTCACTACGCATAAGATATCTAGTATAACACGATCAACTGGTAGACCAGCAATCTATAAACTGGATTCAACTGCTCCTCAGCGAGGATTTACTCGACAACAACTGCAAGTGATTCCCGAGGATACTCAATTGCCACCGCATGGTCTTAACTAGCGCCGTTGCGTCTATTGCACTCAAGACAAGTCAACATCACATTATTTCTGACATGACCGAGATTGTTATTTTTTCTGTCTACGGTGAATTGGCGAGGATCCTTATCCGAATACTGCCAACGCATTATACAATTGCAACTCGCGCAGTGATTATTCTGTTGTTTCTTCAAAGTGATTATTAATTTAGCATCAATATCAAATTCTCGTTGTTTTTTTTTTGTCCTGTTGTTTGTAACCGGAGAGTTTTTTATTAATGATGCTAACATCAATATCACTTATTGTTGTGTCATTATCATCGAAGACAATTCTTCGAAGCTGATTTATTCTTCGTACTCTGGATACTGCGAGATAGACTAAATTCGACCATTCGATGCGATTATCTACCATCCAAACAATTGTATCCGATATAGTCAATCCCTGTGAAGAGTGTATTGTTGCTGCGTATCCTAGCGTCCATGGGGATTTATTAGCACGCAATGCATCTTCAACGACATTGATATCAACCAGCACAATATCATTTAACACGAGAATCTGCTTTTCACTTCCTGACTTTGTCAGGCTTGGAATATCAACTTCTATATTCTGCTTTCGTGTATCCGAAGGCCTATAACACAACGGTACTGGAAGCGTTGCAAATTTTTCTTTATGCAATTCAAATAACTTCATCTGAAGTGTGTCTCTGACTATTTTTCTACTTGCTACTATCAAATCATTTGGTCTCCACGTTTCCCAGAAATCATTCATAGGAGTTTCTGAAATTATTTCACGCGCTATTTCGCATTGGATTTTATCCGGTTGTAATCTAAGCAGTGCTTTGAACTCGCGTAATTGTTCATCAAGTGATCTATGGTCGGTATTAATTTCTTCATAATAGTCTACAGAACCCTTTAGCCATTCATGTGGAGATCCACCGACAAATGGTGGTGGTTGGCCGTGATCACCGCACATGACGACTTTTGTGTTTTTGTTTAACAACCACTCAAGAAATGTTTTTAATACATCTAATGACACTGTGCATATTTCATCCCAAATTATGATTTCAGGAATGAATTTATCACCCATACGCTCAGGAGTCCATTTGTCACCTTTCCATCGAAAAAAACTATGGTAAGTGCAAGCATTTACCCCTCGCTGTATCATCTCTCTGGCGAGTCTGTGAGTCGGTGTTAACACAATCATGTTAGTAGAAATACAAGTATTTCCACCACCACGATATAATTCAATTGCACGAGTTGTCTTTCCTGACCCACCACAACCGTTTAAATAAACTGTCTTGTATCTACATATTGGATCAGATACCGGTGGTGCATTAGAAAATTCTGATTGAATCTCATCACATTTTAAGTACTTTTCATCCATGGCAACGTCTGCGGATTCACAATACTCATGTAGCATCTCCTTTTTAAATCGCCAACCCCCCCACGCTTCCTCCGGATCTGTGAATGCCGCTACAGCTGATTTGTACTTATTGTGTATATACATCGAATCAGTGGCTACTCTAACCGCGGTATTAGGAAATCTATTTATCATCGAAAATAAATTGATAGAAGCATAAGCTAGCATAGAACTTCTCAAATGTGTGTACTGGGAATTATATCCATCACAGTAGGTAACAACCGTACCCAATTTCTCACCATTGGATAGAAAAGCATCCTTACGGGATACAAGTTTTCCCTGTTTCGTTAAATCCGTTACAAGAAAATCGCATTCAGCGACGTCTATGATCAACCGCGAGGAAAATTTTGCATTGTCGTATCTTCCACCCTGGGTAAATTTACCGATTATTCTTCTTCCGAGATCTTTTGCTTGTTCTTTTTTACTTTCAAATAACTTCTTAGACCAATTTATGATTTCTTCTTCACTGAAATTCGAAGAATTTCCATCTGGACACTGTTTTGAAAATCTTTGATTTTTAAGTTCGCTGATTATTCTATCTAGATCGGGTTGTGGTAGCCAAACTTCTTTTTGAGCTCGATAGCATATAATAGCTTCGGAAACAATCAACGATATCAGCATGCCACAATCAATCATATATCGTAGTAACACTATTGGCATCCAGGCCTTTTCAGATAGGTGTCTACCGAGCCAAACATAACTACACGGATGTAACCCTGTAGCGAGTTCAAATGATATCACACGAGCGAATCCGGTTAAATCAAAATCAGGTAATGGTCCATTAATCGCAACACGAGTCATTTCATGCGTGGGGTGTCCAAATCGTTTGAAGTACTCAGCGCATTCCCCATACCCGAGAAAACTTCCAGGATAACACGCGGATATATCAATTGAAATCATACCGTCACGATGGTATTTTGTATTCCACAGTCCTCCATGACCAAATTCGATGCAACTCAATTTAACGTCCTCGAGAAAATCACTTCGTGTTGGACGCCATGAGTTTTTTTCTCTTGCGAAGTGAGCTACCACTGATGGAATAGTAAAACTATCCGTGAGTAGTTTTTCATGGGAACTCTCCGGTGAAAAATCATTAGCGATTTTTCTCATTCTGTTATCTAATTCTTCAACGCGATATAATTCACCATTTGGTCTTACAAATTGATCAAATCCTGATTCGGAACCAGCACTACTAAGTAACCACACTGACACAGGATCATCTTTACACAACGCATGAATAGCATCAAATAATTTCTCTTCATAGAAAACATCCCCGGAAAATTCCCCGGAAAATTCCGGGGGGATATATTTCACGATTCGTTCTCGTGGAAATATTGTTACTGCAGGTGTCCACGCGTGTTCGTTATGATCAATAATTTGTATTGGCGCTCCTTGTAATTTATATTTCGGTTCGTGTAATACTTCTCCGGTTATCGTCATAACGGTTATTGGGAATCTTAATGATGTTTCTAATTTAGCTATATCAGAAATCTTTGCACCGTGCTGTTTCACTGTCAGTTCCCATTCTGTTATTTTCCTACGTCGCAGATCAGTTAGTTTATTTCCTCGGGATGCATTTGTGAAGTGTTCCATTACCCGTGTTGCTACACAATTGAGCCTTGACGAAGTCAATGGTGAATATTTCATAGGAGCTAGTTTTGCAATATCGGGTTTATCATTTAACGGATATATCCCATAAACGATTGCTGTTACGGGATAAGATCTCTCGTAGTATGGTTTGTCAATTCCAGTTAGAATTCCTGGTTTGGAATCTCTACTTACAATGACAGTTTTTTTATCCTTGAGGATTGGTTCAAATTTATCCCTGATAATCCATTCACCTTCGTCGTAGATAATGAATTTTATTCTGAAAAAATACCTCTTCGTGCCAAAATGTGAAATTATCTCAGCTGCTCTTTTATCGTTCATAGTAGCATCGATGATGGATACATTGACATCTTCATCAATAATTCGAAATGTCGACCAACAGTATGCTGCACCGTCTCGGTAGAATTCATTAAAACACTCCCTGATTTTACCGAGTATAGTTCTATCACCGATTAGACGTTTTGGTGTATCAGAGACTCTATCAAGATTGAATTTAGTATTTTTCCAAGGCTTAATTTTCGATAATCTTTGGAACTCCCTATCAAGATTGAATTTAGTATTTTTCCAAGGTTTGATTTTCGATAATCTTTGTAACTCCCTATCAAGATTGAATTTAGTATTTTTCCAAGGTTTGATTTTCGATAATCTTTGGAACTCCCTATCAAGATTGAATTTAGTATTTTTCCAAGGTTTGATTTTCGATAATCTTTGGAACTCCCTATCAAGATTGAATTTAGTATTTTTCCAAGGTTTGATTTTCGATAATCTTTGGAACTCCCTATCAAGATTGAATTTAGTATTTTTCCAGGGCTTAATTTTCGATAATCTCTTGAACTCCTCCATGTTATAATTAAAACAAGTATTTAAATAGAAAAATATAGTATAATGAATCACTGCAAGTGGCTAATGATTGGATCTACAACCCCGTGTAACAAATCATGCAGAAGCGAATTCTGTGGGTATCATATGCAAAGCGTGAGAAACGGTTCAAAAGGCCCTCTCGCATGCCTCCAATGTGGGGTGGGTGTTAGAGGAAAATCGCAATTATGCCTTGCTTGTGGGGGTAAACGATACAGGGAACTAAAACGCTACTATGACAAACGAATCATTGACTCCGTCATCCTTGATAAAATCAAGGACAAAGTAATAAAAACCCCTCAAGATTATATCCAGAGATTTATAATTAAAGCAGATAATAAATTAGACAAGTAGTATTATTATACAAATGAGCCAAGATTTCAGACCTCACCCAGTGCTTGCTAATTACGAAGCCTCTAGTGATGGTGTTGTCAGGCACCGCAGACTCAAAGAACCTGTTGGGTATCTGAATAATATGGGCTATTTGATGTTTTCAGCTGGGAGGAAGAAGTATCTCTGTCACAGAGCCATCTATGAAGCATTTTACGGATTAATCGAAGACGGTCTTGTGATTGATCACATAAATGGCGTGAAGACTGATAATTGTCTTGGGAATCTTCAAGCCGTCTCGCAGCGCGATAACCTTTTAAAAAGCAACGCTGGTAAGCACGCGAAACATCCCAAGGGTGTGAAATCGTTTGATTTAGAAAATAATGAAGAGAGAAGCTTTCAGTCGATAAATGCGGCTGGAAAATATTTCGATATTTGCAGTACTTCCATTCGATTTGTTGCTGAAAAAATCATTAAAACATCTCTGTCTAAAAAAAATGGTCATAAAATAAAGTTCGTATACACTGAAACTATTTAAGGGAGATAAATCCTTTATGGATAAATCCGCACTACAATTCACACCCTACCTACTAAGTTCCCTTGTATTATGACGTCAAAGGAATTTGTCGCCTGCTTACCTGTACTTGACTAGGTGCGCCCACGTGACTGTAATGGAGATATAATGCATGAGTTTTCGATAGAGAATAAAACTTTTTATTGTCACTTGTGGGCTAAAACTGCATTATTAGTTTTATTTATCTACATATCTCATGTTTGGGGTGGGTGGACTAGCAGTAAAGCAGACAGCTATAACTCGTTCTTTTCAGTACAGACGTTCTTTATAATCCACGCATTACCTATGTTCGCTCAGCCGGAACGCGAGTGTTTCCTATTCATTGAAGTATGTGGGCGTGGTTAAAATTCCTTGTATTTTATCTAGAGAATTATAACAGAGTATATAAAACGCTGTTTTATTAAACAACTGTATTATTTTGTTTAAAATATTTCTCATTGTTGCAGCATAAAATTGTCTATTTTAAAAATCTCTTATTGTTAAGTATACATGTCTTCCCTCTCCTCTATATTGATCGGTATTCATGTGACCTTCAGTACACACTTCTGTTTCCCACCCTGTATGATCGGTATTTCACTGACGCAGGCATGCGTGATTGATATTTACAAACAGTTAAATTAATTTTTTTTTTGTGTACTTAGTATTTTATATTCCTAAATACAGTAAAATTGTCTATTTTAAAAATCTCTTATTGTTAAGTATATCAGATATATATATATATATATTAAAAAATCTCTATTCTGTATGACTGTTCGTGGTGTAATGGTATCGTGTTTGTCTTGTAAACATAGCTATCAACTACTACGTGTTCGGTCCCCATAGCAGACACATTATTTGATGGCGAAACGGAAGATGTTTTTTTCTATTAATTGGGGGGGGGTGGGGCGGTCCCCCTCAGCCAAACCAACATGGCAACCCATGCTATCGCATTCTCGGTAGCGTGGGTTGGTGTTTTTTTCCAACTCATGCAACCATGAATGAGATTTCATGGGTTGCCATGTTGGTTTGGTTTACCACGCCCACATCATACCATCATCGTTCCATTGAATTATAATCCATCCTTAATTATGTTAATTAAGTATATGTTATGCCTAAAATTTGCCGCAACACTCGAGCGGAAATATATCATACCATCATCGTTCCATTGAATTATAATCCATCCTTAATTATGTTAATTAAGTATATGTTATGCCTAAAATTTGCCGCAACACTCGAGCGGAAATATATCATACCATCATCGTTCCATTGAATTATAATCCATCCTTAATTATGTTAATTAAGTATATGTTATGCCTAAAATTTGCCGCAACACTCGAGCGGAAATATGTGCCGTCCATGTTGTGACGTTATACCTCAAGCATATCTTCTGGGCGGTCTAAGATGGCGTTTGCCACCTTAGGCCTCCCGCCGGAGATGTATGTTTCGGGTCCCCTTGGGCTTACTTGGATGCGAAGGCACCCAAGGAGTTCCAAAGATGTGTTGTCATATATGTTTTATTTTTATTAATTAGAGATACAGTATACTATATTTATAAATAAATTTATTTATATAAAAATATAAATAATGGATATCAATGATGTAAATGCTATAATTGCTGAAATCTCAAATTTAAATAATAAAGGGGTATTATTATCTGAGCGTCTCGACGTTGACAAGATTACCTCGGAATATGAAGATATTGAATATCTGTCTAGTAAGGGTCGTTATGTTTTACCTAGGATGTACAGGCTCGTGAAAGGAATTCAAAAATCCATTAATGGTTGTTTGTACGGTAACGACATTAATTTATTTATAACGCTATTTAGCACCGTTGAAGCAATACGTCAAAAGCTTGGCCAAGAATATCAAAAACGAGCTGAAATTGGTTCTAAAGTTCGTGATCTTAGAAAAATGTTAAACGAGGAGCGACCCGTATCTTAACCACGTGAGTGTTACTAAAAAATAATATAGGCTTTCGTAAATAATTTAAATAATTTATTTATTTATTTTTTTTTTAGCGTTTTTTTGTAACACTTGTTACATAGGATTTTCTCCTGAAAGGATACTCATCAGTTTGGACTTGCTCATGCAGTTATGTGCATAATGGATGATCTGGTCGTAGTAGCAAGTAATCACCGCGACGCCTCCATTTTCACGTAATTGTTCTTGTTGCCGCGTCGTTAACACAAATCGTTCATCGCCATTCTCAGATATTACAATTCTGAAATCCCCAGCGATGTTATTTCTGAAACACTCGCGAATAGCGTCGTACAGTTTAACCCTGTCGAAGATGAATACGTTAGCTTGATGGTACATTATTTAATAACTAAGTTATTTAATAACTAAGCTTTTAATTATGATGGAAACCCTCCGGATTTCACATTTGAAAATTTAGTTCACAAACAATATATGGTTGGTGAATCGCTTACAACTAGATTAGCCCGAGAGCGGCTAGCAGCAATTAAAAAGTTTATACCGGTTCGAGACAGAGTTCGCGATCAACTTCAACAACGACAACAAGCGCAGACTGACTTTTCTGTGTCAAGTGAACAACTGTTCGCCCCGGTAACTAAGGCGACCAGCGATGTGAAAACAGCAACTGAACGAGCAATATACGGAGATATTCCTAAGGAAGGCAAGCGACGAGAAGTGCCTGTTCTTGGTGTGCTTGAAAAGGTAGCAGCAGAGACCGGACAAACACGCGCAGGGATACAACAGTTATCCAGTGATATAAAAACTCAGCGTGAGTATGAACGATTAGCTGATATTGATGATTCCACACCTGAACCACAACTTGTTGATGTCGTCACCCCAAGAGGTGTTTCCTTTATAGACAAACTCACCGAAGGAGCTATAAAGGAAATCAAACGACCTCAATTGGAGAAACACCAAGATTATACGACTTTTGGTGATTTCGCCGCCAAAAGCTTTGATTCTAGAAAGGATTTTTTAAAAGACGAGTATAAAAACAGTAGAATAAGCCGAGATGAATGGGTTAATTGGTTGTATAAAACGAATAAGGGGATTATTGGTAATTTGAAAAAGGATACAATTGAGTATAGATCTTTTAAAGTAGGAGTTGATAGTTATGGTATACAAAAACAACAAGAACGAGAAAAACAAAGTCGAGGCCGACAAAGGCAATTACTTGATGATAGTCAGGGCGCAACTGGTACAACTGAGGAAACAAGCGGAAAGGGATATTCGATTAAAAATCCAAAGGATGTATTTGACTCTACCGTGACATGTCCTGGTAATATTCTCAGTGATATATCACGGTTAGAGGTTCTCATCGGAGGGAAACGAGCCGGAAATAACTCCGTCGAGATAATTAACGAGGCCGCTGATATCTGTAGACGATTATTTGCTGGTGGTATCATGGACATTAATGTATATCGAGAACTTATTGCTGAATTAGTTGAAAATCACAACGATGAAAATCTTATGGATGTAAGCGATTGACCACTAATTGAAAAACTACTAGTTTTATAACAAGATGATTATACACTATAACCATGATAAACCCGTAAGTGTCTACGTGGTGAACTCACGATTGCCTGTTTATCGCGCGTGGTACGGAGATGGTTTCGGCAATACCATTGCGGGGTTATTTACAAGAATGGCTCCCAAGGTGGCGCCGTTAGCTAAACAATTATCAATGAAAGCCATTGATGCTATCCGTGATAAGGGAATCAATTTCGTTGGAAATCTTGCAGGAAAGGCATTTTCTGCTGCGAAAGATAAAATAGCATCATTGGTGCGAAAGAAACCACGAATGACTTCGTCATCGATGACTTCGTCATTAGTGCTGCCATCAACTACAGTGATGCCTGCAAAAATCAGCAAAGCAATAAATAACGCAGTGGAAGAAAAACTAGCGCAATTGACTTCGTCACCACCGGTAACAGATAGCGCTATCATGAACGCGATAGCAGGAAGTGGTTTGAAACAAAAAAGAAATTCGAGGAATTTTCAACGACGATGATTACAAAGATGAAATTGCTTTGCAATTCACCAATTGAAAACGCTAGTAATGTTATAAATGTTTAAACGAACAGCTGATCCCGCGTTAGATATGGAAGCCCCAATGCGCAAGGATGATTCCGTCCGCGATTATCAATACTATTCCTATCATGCAATACAACCCGACCTACGATCGCGAATTGAACTTCAAGTTCAAGATACCAGTAAATACTTTTTACCATGTGAAGCATTTATTGAAGTAGAAGGAAAACTTGTAACAAATGATGCAGCTGATACCCCATATGCAAATGATTCAAATATCCGAGTTGGTTTCGTCAACAACGGTATAATGGCGTTATTTGAAAGTGCAAGATATCTCATTGATGGAAAAGAAATTGAATCAATAGACCGCGAGGTTGATGTTGCAACAACAATAATCGGATTATCAAGATACTCCGATGATTATACAAGATCGGCTGGTCCGTCTATGATGTTTGCAAAGGATACCTCTGATAACGCTGACCACCTTCAATACATTAAAGTGTTAACAGCACAAGATACTGCAGTTGATAATCAACGAGAAGCAATTAATCCAGAACGTCGAGCTAGACCCGGAGCTGCGTTTGATATTCTCGGAGGCGTTAATGGTAATTTCAATTTAGGATTTGCAACACGAAAATTAGCATTGGAAGGACAAGATAAAAAGTTTTCATGTGCGATTCCACTCCATCACATATTTGGATTCTGCAGAAATGTAAGAAAAGTCATCTATGGAGCCAAACACACAATCGCGTTAGTGCGAAAAGGGAATGACAACGATGCAATTTGGCGTACTGGTGCTGCTGATGGTAAAGTTGTTTTGAGTAAAATAGTATTATGGATGCCAGTAATGACCCCATCAATTACCACGGAAGAGCGGCTACTTTCGTTTATGGAAACCGGTGGTAAATCATTGCTAAGTTGGCTAACAACAACGACTGATGCTAAAGAGGATAATGTCGCTGGTACATTAACATGGCACCTGGCATCAAAACAAGGCGTTTCAGCTCCACGTCATATATTTATAGCGCTGCAGAATCGGAATCGATTAGGTTCCCAAGAACGCAGTCATATGATATTTGATCGGTTAGGGGTAAGTGAGGTTTCACTGAGAATAAACGGACAACAAGAACCATCTGAGGATATACAGCTTAATTACGGAAACAACCAAATAGCACGTGTGTATCATCGGATGCTGTCATATATGGGTCGTGATCAAAATGTTGATACTGGTTTGCAAATATCTCAGCTCGATTTTAAGAACTTGTATCCAATTTATTACTTTTCACTGGAACATCTTGATTTAACAAGGCAATCCGTTGTTGATATACATTTTAGGGCTCGTATAGATCCTGGTGATGGTGTTAATTATAGAGCGGTTGCTGTCATTCTCAGCGACAAATCAATGTTGTTAGAAGGGGTTGGCGGACGAATGAGACTTGTTGATGCACCAGTGGAAAATCTGTAAATGAAACTTGAAAAGTTTCCATAGGATTCCCCCAATTAGATCAATTGAAAGAATAAATATGTTTTACAATAAAATGCCATATAGTGTTGTTAGTGTCAAGCTGACTGATGGTCAGGTCAAGAAATTGCGATCAAAATCCGCTAAGGAATGTGGAACAACAATAACGTTAAAACCAGCGCAGATGTCCGGAGGTACACATAAAATATCATTAACGGATCGTCAAATAAAACATTTCAATGATGCATTGAAAAATAAGCGAGGGGTTCAAATTGATTTTTCGAAAGCCGCAATCGCGAACATGATAAAATCAGGTGGTATATTTCCATTGTTAGCCGCAATACCAGCATTGATTGCAGCGGCTGCCCCAGCGGTGGCGAAGGCGGCAGCGTTGGGAGCCGTTGGGACCGCAGCAGGGATGGCGTTGAAAAAGGCAACTGGGAAAGGATATAAAAAAAAGGGAAAGGGGTTGTACCTACCAGGAACCCCGTATTCATGGTACAGCGGCAAATCCGTGAACGGATCGGGTCTAAGAAAAATACCAGGAACGGTTTATTAGTTGAAAAATCTTCGATTTCCGGCCCAATTGTTGAGGAACCTATGGTTGAGGAACTTATAGTTCCCATGTCCAATTTTGATTTAATTGATGCTGCTAAAAAACTAGCGATAAAAAACTTCAGAGGGGTTTTTATGAGAGATCAATTACCGAGAAAACCAAATAACGTTGAAACCGGTATCATCAATCTTGATAACAGCAGCGGATCGGGAACTCACTGGGTTGCATACGCGATTGATCCACGTGGGATTGTCTATTTCGATTCATATGGGTTAGCTCCGCCAAGCGAGTTTATGCGGTATATAAATTCCTCGATGAAACTCAAAGGGTTTCCGATTTTTTATTCCACGCTGCCAACACAACAATTAAATGATCCACCGATATGCGGCCGTGAAGTATTAAATGTCCTCGCGGAGATTTCATTAAAATCCTTTGGATCTCCGTGGAAACCACCTCATATTATTGTAAACGAATACACGAGTGGGAAATTACAAGGATCAATAAATTGAAAACACAAGTTACGCTAACAATAATGATCGATATTTGGGGACAACCTCTGTCAATGTTGGAACCCACCGAGGAAACATCTGCGGGTTCTATCGAGGATGTAAAAAAAATAATAGAAGATGAAATCGCTGAGACGTTAAATTTAACAAGTGTTGACCCGAACGAAATAGTTGTATTTCAAGATCGCCAGGGTAAATTGAAAAGCAGTAATATATCCGTGAATGACATTTTGATACGGCATCGCGCTGCCGCTGAAAACTCTATTGCACTGTATTCCAACGATGGACAACTTAAACCAGGCGCACTTGTGTCTACGATCACCGACGCGATTGCTACCAACGAACGTGAGCTGAATGATTTTATACGAGGTTATAATAGTTTTCGCAAAAATGTCGTACATAAATTTTTTGGAACCCCGCTTGTGGTTGGCATGACTCTCGCTGAAATTAAAAACTATCTATCGCTATTCTTCGCTAACAAGGACGCGGGAAGGATGATGAATGAAAATGAAATCAAGGCAAATTATCTCGAGATTTCTAAACTAATAGAAGATCAAAAACCCACTAATGACATTGTTGGTAGATTCTTTGGATCCCCACCTGTGGCTGGCATGACTCTCGCTGAAATCAGTGAGTTTATCGGCAAGCACACTCACAATGCCTACATCACTAATAATTTCTTTGGTGTCCCGGCTACATCTACAATGACTCTCAAAGATATTAATATGTTTATGGTGAGACAAACAACACTTAATACCATCGTGGATAAATTTTTAGGGAGAACACCTGTGTCTGAAACCACATCGTTGACAGGCATGACTCTCGCGGAAATTAAAAGCGCTATTGACAAACAAAAGCACACCAGCGATATTGTTAATAAGTTCTTTGAGGGCAGTAGCCTCCAAGATATCACGACGAAATTTTCTAACATCGACAACCATATTAAAACCCAAGCACTGATTAGAATCAACGATCTTCTGCTTTCATTCTTTTCTGACAGGGAGCCAAGGAAGGTAATAGATCCTACCATAATCACGGTAAATTATCTCGATATTTACGACGATCTTCTTAAACTGAAAGAAATATATGAAAAGGTAAAGATTCCGCATGGCCACATAGGCATTAAAAATATCGTGTATACGGTTAATCATGGAACCATGGATTGGATAAGAGACGGTTATACTACATTATCCATCGGTATCTTGAGTATCCCCAGCATAGCGGGCCCTGACTACAAGTCAACATGGGCCGATGGTATCTACAGGCTAACGTGGATCTCTATCGATCAATTTAATATGATCACGGACGGTAAAACCTACTCTGGTGGCACCGCGACGTTAATTATGGATGGTCACAAAAAAAGCTTTAATGTCGTCGCGGTTGATAGCTCCACCATTAGATCAAAAATAGCCTGGTGTTTAGAACTCGTAGCTCATTTTTCCGACTGAAGTACTAGCAATTCCCGCTAACGATGACAAATAATTGAAAACACTAGCGGGTTTAAAATAACAATGACTTTGTCATCGACGCAATGTCGCTATGATCAGGTCAGAGAATTTCAGAATAGACTCAAAACCCTCACTGAGGAGTATCAAATAAAAATAAAAAAATACCGACGAAGAATCACCGCAATTGATGTTACTATATACTCGGTGTCAAGTGTTCTCACTGGTGCCGGAATAATACTTGCATCGGTTACAATGATTGCCCCGGTCGTAGTTCCAATTTGCATTTCTGCGGTGGCTACAATCGGGGGTATATTAACCGGGATAGCAAAAAAGATATCATCATGCAGCCAGAGTAAACTGCAGAATTACTTACTTCAATTTCATATTGCATCAACCGCATACTCGCAATTATCATTGATGATATCGTCGTCACTCGATAATACGATTATATCAGATAGTGAATTCTCAGCGATGGTCAGTATTTTTGATTCCGCGATATCGAAATTAGAGCGACAACATGAATATAATAACAATGACAACACCGATGGAATCAGAAAACACGAACCCAAAAAAACAAAAAATGATCTCAATAATATCAACATTACCAGATTGTGAGTTCTCAGTGATGGTCAGTATTTATGATTCCTCGATACCAAAATTAGAAATAAATCATGAGTATAGCAACGATGACGACACCGATGGAATTACTTCAACGAATAGTGGAGAACACGAACCCAGTACAAACGAGTATGATATCAATAACATCAACGAATCCAGAATTCAGTGTGAATTTCCCCTCTCCGGTCCCAGTGAAGGAGATAGCGCTAGCAAAACTACGAGTGTATCACAGTTGGCCTAATATCAGATCGGTTGCATTTAGTGGTCAGCAACCCAATAACACACTGGTGTTCTCGTATAAGAATAAACCCGATGGTACTCCAGAGTGGGAAACAGTTTCGTTACCAACTGGGTCGTACCAAATTAAGCAAATCAATGCTGAAATTCAGCGTAGAATAAAATCAATCACTGGAAAAGAATCAAAAATAGCTATTAATGTTCATCAACCGACACTCTCGTCGTCGATCGAAATAAGCACAGAGGGATACATTGTAGATATATATAACAGCTCGTTAAGAACAGTGTTAGGATGGCCTGAAAAACCACCGGAAAAATCCGCCACCGACTTAACCACGGACATACAATCATATCATGAAATCAATCCCAGTTATCGAGATAATTTATCTGATATAAGAAAAGGAAGAATCGCCGATAGATTTATATTTACCAACAAAGAAACATTGCAATGGGATTTTATCATTAAAAGAACAACCGACTCATCTGTTACTATTTCATTTACGCTAACTGACGTCCGTGGTTATTTTAATGAGATTAAACAATTATATGACACACAACTAGAACAACTACGGAAAACAAAATCGCAAAAACACGTTGAAATAATAAATCAGCTTATATCGGACATGAAATATATCTATGAACTAATTATTCAAACAATAATTAATGATAACAGCGACAATAAACAACGATTCCTAACCGATTACAATATCACAGGGGACAATCTGCGTAATTTCAAGTTTCCCAAATACAACGCTGATGAACTAGCAAGAATTGTTAAAACCGATATCAAGGCGCTACAAAAATCAGATTCAGCTGTCCTCTTCAGGTATAATAATGATCCAGATGGTGGCGGTAGGCATATTGCCCCTCATAATGTGAATATTTCAACGGTGATTGCGCTCAATTTAGTATGTGATGCAATTGAAGGAAGCTATCAAATTAATCTAGAGCAATCAAATCAAGCTCAGCAGGGATATATTCTTTATTCGTTTGCACCAACAGCTCCTCCAGGATTCCTAATTATTGAAAACCCAATTAATCCTGTCTACATGCGATGCCATAATAATTCGTTAACGAGAATTAATTTCAAACTCACCGACCAGTCAAATAATCTGATTGATTTACAAGAAGAGGTGTTAGCGATTAGTTTGTTTGTAAAATCCTAAAAATCTTCGATTTTCAACAAAGGATTTTCGTCCTACGGACTCGATCAAATATTTGGTTGAAATCATTTATTATTTTTTGTTAACCCAGAACTGAAAACTTTAGCAGCAGAGCAGGTGAATGACAACGACGTTGGCGTATATAAGGAAATCTTATTTTATCGAATAGACGCCATTTTTTTTACTATTTGGCAGAAGCCTCAGATTTCCGAATCGACGCTCGGAAAGTTGTGAGGTTCACCTGCTCTGCTGCTGATCTTAATGTACTAAAAACACTGATCTTACTGTACTAAAAACACTGATCTAACTGTACTACTAAAAACACTGATCTTACTGTACTAAAAACTCTGATCTTACTGTATTAAAAACACTGATCTTCCTGTACTAAAAACACTGATCTTACTGTACTAAAAAGTCTGATCTTGCTGTCCTAAAAGAGTGATCTTACTGTACTAAAAACACTGATCATACTGTACTTAAAACTCTGATATTACTGTACTAAAAACACTGATCTTACTGTGCTACTAAAAACACTGATCTTACTGTACTAAAAACTCTGATCTTAGTATACTGAAACACTGATCTTACTGTACTAAAAACACTGATCTTACTGTAGTAAAAACACTGATCTTTCTGTAGTAAAAACACTAATCTTACTGCACTAAAAGCACTGATCTTACCTTACTAAGAACACTGATCTTACTCTACTAAAAACACTGATCTTAGTATACTAAAACTGATGTTACTGTGCCAAAAACACTGATCTTACTGTACTAAAAACACTGATCTTACTGCACTAAAACTTCTGATCTTACTGTACTTAAAACACTGATCTTTCTGTACTACTAAAAACACTGTTCTTACTGTACTAAAAACTCTGATCTTAGTATACTAAAACACGAATCTTACAGCACTAAAAACACTGATCTTACTGTACTAAAAACACTGATCATACGTACTAAAAACACTGATCTTACTGTACTACTAAAAACACTGATCTTACTGTACTAAAGACATTGATCTTACTTTACTACTAGAAAGACTGATCTTACTGTACTAAAAACTCTGATCTTAGTATACTAAAACTGATATTACTGCACTAAAAACACTGATCTTACTGTACTACTAAATACATTGATCTTACTGTACTAAAAACTCTGATCTTAGTATACTAAAACACTGATCTTACTGTACTAAAAACACTGATCTTACTGTACTAAAAAGTCTGATCTTACTGTACTAAAAGCACTGATCATAATGTACTAAAAACACTGATCTTACTGTACTAAAAACTCTGATCTTAGTATACTAAAACTGATATTACTGCACTAAAAACACTGATCTTACTGTACTACTAAATACACTGATCTTACTGTACTAAAAACTCTGATCTTAGTATACTAAAACACTGATCTTACTGTACTAAAAACACTGATTTTACTGTACTAAAAAGTCTGATCTTACTGTACTAAAAGCACTGATCATAATGTACTAAAACACTGATCTTACTGTACTAAAAAGTCTGATCTTACTGTACTAAAAGCACTGATCATAATGTACTAAAAACACTGATCTTACTGTACTAAAAACTCTGATCTTAGTATACTAAAACTGATATTACTGCACTAAAAACACTGATCTTACTGTACTACTAAATACACTGATCTTACTGTACTAAAAACTCTGATCTTAGTATACTAAAACACTGATCTTACTGTACTAAAAACACTGATTTTACTGTACTAAAAAGTCTGATCTTACTGTACTAAAAGCACTGATCATAATGTACTAAAACACTGATCTTACTGTACTAAAAGTCTGATCTTACTGTACTAAAAACACTGATCTTACTGTACTAAAAACACTGATCTTAATGTACTAAAAACACTGATAATAACACTGATCTTACTGTACTAAAAACACTGATCTTACTGTACTACTAAAAACACTGATCTTACTGTACTAAAAACTCTGATCTTAGTATACTAAAACTGATGTTACTGCACTGAAAGCACTGATCTTACTGTACTAAAACACTGGTCTTACTGTACTGAAAACACTGATCTTACTGTACTAAAAACTCTGATCTTACTATACTAAAATCACTGATCTTACTGTAATAAAAAAACACTAATTTTACTGTACTTAAAACACTGATCTTACTCTACTAAAAACACTGATCTTACTGTACTAAAACTCTGATCTTACTTTACTAAAATCACTGACCTTACTGTACTAAAAATCACTGATTTTACTGTACTAAAGACACTGATGTTATTATACTAAAAACACTGATGTTACTGTACTACAAAACGGATCTTACTGTACTAAAAATTCATTGATATATCGATGCATTGATACTTTTGTTGAAACAATACACATATCAATTCATTGATATATCGATGCATTCATACTTTTGTTGAAACAATACACATATCAATTCATGGATATATCGATGCATTCATACTTTTGTTGAAACAATACACATATCAGTTCATTGATATATCGATGCATTCATACTTTTGTTGAAACAATACACATATCAGTTCATTGATATATCGATGCATTGATACTTTTGTTGGAACAATACACATATCAATTCATTGATATATCGACGCATTGATACTTTTGTTGAAACAATACACATATCAATTCATTGATATATCGATGCATTCATACTTTTGTTGAAACAATACACAAATCAATTCATTGATATATCGATGCATTCATACTTTTGTTGAAACAATACACATAACAATTCATTGATATATCGATGCATTCATGCTTTTGTTGAAACAATACACATATCAATTCATTGATATATCGATGCATTGATGCTTTTGTTGAAACAATACACATATCAGTTCATTGATATATCGATGCATTGATACTTTTGTTGAAACAATACACATATCAATTCATTGATAGATCGATGCATTGATACTTTTGTTGAAACAATACACATATCAATTCATTGATATATCGATGTATTCATACTTTTGCTGAAACCATACACATATCAGTTCATTGATATATCGATGCATTCATACTTTTGTTGAAACAATACACATATCAATTCATTGATATATCGATGCATTCATACTTTTGTTGAAACAATACACATAACAATTCATTGATATATCAATGCATTTATACTTTTGTTGAAACAATACACATAACAATTCATTGATATATCAATGCATTGATACTTTTGTTGAAACAATACACATATCAATTCATTGATATATCGATGCATTCATACTTTTGTTGAAACAATACACATAACAATTCATTGATATATCAATGCATTTATACTTTTGTTGAAACAATACACATAACAATTCATTGATATATCAATGCATTGATACTTTTGTTGAAACAATACACATAACAATTCATTGATATATCAATGCATTTATACTTTTGTTGAAACAATACACATAACAATTCATTGATATATCGATGCATTCATACTTTTGTTGAAACAATACACATAACAGTTCATTGATATATCAATGCATTTATACTTTTGTTGAAACAATACACATAACAATTCATTGATATATCAATGCATTGATACTTTTGTTGAAACAATACACATAACAATTCATTGATATATCAATGCATTTATACTTTTGTTGAAACAATACACATAACAATTCATTGATATATCGATGCATTGATACTTTTGTTGAAACAATACACATAACAATTCATTGATATATCAATGCATTTATACTTTTTTTGAAACAATACACATATCAATTCATTGATATATCAATGCATTGATACTTTTGTTGAAACAATACACATAACAATTCATTGATATATCGACGCATTGATACTTTTGTTGAAACAATACACATAACAATTCATTGATATATCAATGCATTTATACTTTTGTTGAAACAATACACATATCGATACAAGATACAGAGAATTTGTACAAAATGATGCTTACTGAATGAAAGTTAATTTTTTTTCTTGTCTTCAGTAGTTATGAATAATTATTTTGGGTTGACTTGATATTCTCTAAAGTTTTTATCCATCTAAAACAGCATTTTCAGTCACAGGCAGTAATAAAAAAAAAATTATTTGAGGATACCATTCACTTTTTATTAGTAATAAAAAAGACTATTTGAGGATACCCATTCACTTTTTATTAGTAATAAAAAAAGACTTTTTGAGGATACCCATTCACTTTTTATTAGTAATAATGAAAGACTATTTGAGGATACCCATTCACTTTTTATTAGTAATAAAAAAAAGACTATTTGAGGATACCCATTCACTTTTTATTAGTAATAATGAAAGACTATTTGAGGATACCCATTCACTTTTTATTAGTAAGAAAAAATGACTATTTGAGGATACACATTCACTGTTGTTTAGTAATAAAAAAAACACTATTTGATGATACTCATTCACAGTTTATTAGTAATAAAAAAAGACTATTTGATGATACCCATTCACTGTTTATTAGTAATAATAAAAGACTATTTGAGGATACTCATTCACTGTTTATTAGTAATAATAAAAGACTATTTGAGGATACCCATTCACTTTTTATTAGCAATAATAAAAGACTATTTGAGGATACCCATTCACTGTTTATTAGTAATAATAAAAAAACTATTTGAGGATACCCATTTACTGTTTATTAGTAATAATGAAACACTATTTGAGGATCCCCATTCTCTTTTTATCAGTAATAAAAAAGACTTTGAGGATACCCATTCACTTTTTATTAGTAATAAAAAAAGACTATTTGAGGATACCCATTCACTGTTTATTAGTAATAATAAAAGACTATTTGAGAATACCCATTCACTGTTTATTAGTAATAATAAAAGACTATTTGAGTATACCCATTCACTCTTTATTAGTAATAATAAAAGACTATTTGAGGATACCCATTCACTTTTTATTAGTAATAAAAAAGACTATTTGAGGATACCAATTCACTTTTTATTAGTAATAATGAAAGACTATTTGAGGATACCCATTCACTGTTTATTAGTAATAATAAAAGACTATTTGAGGATACCCATTCACTGTTTATTAGTAATAATAAAAGACTTTTTGAGGATACCCATTCACTGTTTATTAGTAATAAAAAAAGACTATTTCAGGATACCCATTCACTTTTTATTAGTAATAAAAAAAGACTATTTGAGGATACCCATTCACTTTTTATTAGTAGTAATAAAAGACTATTTGAGGATACCCATTCACTTTTATTAGTAATAATAAAAGACTATTTGAGGATACCCATTCACTGTTTATTAGTAATAAAAAAGACTATTTGAGGATACCCATTCACTGTTTATTAGTAATAAAAAAAGACTATTTGAGGATACCCATTCACTGTTTATTAGTAATAAAAAAAGACTATTTGAGGATACCCATTCACCGTTTATTAGTAATAATAAAAGACTATTTGAGGATACTCATTCACTTTTTATTAGTAATAAAAAAGACTATTTGAGGATACCCATTCACTTTTCTTTAGTAATAAAAAAGACTATTTGATGATACCCATTCACTGTTTATTAGTAATAATAAAAGACTATTTGAGGATACCCATTCACTGTTTATTAGTAATAAAAAAAGACTATTTGAGGATACTCATTCACTTTTTATTAGTAATAAAAAAAGACTATTTTAGGATACCCATTCAGTTTTTTTTAGTAATAAAAAAGACTATTTGAGGATACTCATTTACTGTTTATTAGTAATATTAAAAGACTATTTGAGGATACCCATTCACTGCTTATTAGTAATAATAAAAGACTATTTGGGGATACCCATTCACTGTTTATTAGTAATAATAAAAGACTATTTGAGGATACCCATTCACTGTTTATTAGTAATAATAAAAGACTATTTGAGGATACCCATTCACTGTTTATTAGTAATAATAAAAGACTATTTGAGGATACCCATTCACTGTTTATTAGTAATAATAAAAGACTATTTGAGGATACCCATTCACTTTTTACAAGTTAACACAAAGTACCATGGTTGGTAATCTGGCCACCCACTCACCCCCATTCCATACTAAATTTCTTAACCCAGAAGTATTTTCAGCATAAAATATACATTCCATATGATTTACTTTACTCATCATGGAATAACTGCTTTCATGCAAATTTTCTACATTGACTTGTATCTTGACTTCTTTGTTTGATTGAAAGCTACACTACTGGTGTTTTGCACGGTGAAATGTGTTACATTGACTTCTCATTTGTAGTTATTGCTTGTTCCACTCCAGTTTAAATGATAACCACCAATCAGAAATTAATACTGCTTATTTTCGCATGACAAACAGGAAGTACTGACAGCAACAGAGTCTTCGCCAGAAAGTCATTAGATATGAAAAGTACTTAAAAAGAGATGCTGTCAGGTCGTGCCAAATCAATTTTTTTTTATGAATTTGCTTGGAAAACCATTAAATATGAGAACTCCCACAAATTTGTTAAATGTCACACATATGAAAATGTGCTCGGTGAAGTATACAATTTTTATTTCTCCATTCTTGTTGCCACATCTGTTTTTTGGGTAGCAATTGGTCTACATCTGGATTCTTCAAACAAGACATGAATTGTTGCGATAGTAAATTTGATTATCACAATGTGCCCAAGAATAAACATTATGGCATAGTTTGAAAGCATTCATGAAGAAAGTTTTACAAAAGCATGTTTAAAATATGGACTACCTAGTAAACCCAAAATGTCTGATTCCAAAATGTCTGATTCCAAGCATGGTTCAGTACGATTTTCTTGGATATATAAAATGTCTGATTCCAAAATGTCTGATTCCAAGCATGGTTCATTACGATTTTCTTGGATATATTTGATAACAATAACTTTAAAGTTATGATGTATATCAGATTATTGAAGCTGGGAAAGTGTTCATGGAGACACAAATGAGTGATTTTGAGCCGAAATGATGTCAATTACAAGTCAGATGGACATGCTGGATGGAAGAAAACAAATAGACGGCATGACCCTTTTAGTGGTATTTTGTTTGTTTTGTTTTGTTTTTTATGGTTTAACGCCATTTTTAAGCACAATATAGACTATACATGGCGGCCAGTATTAATGGTGGAGGAAGAACCAGGAAAACACACGGAAAGAACCACCGACCCACGAGAAGCTACTGGCAAGCTTTCTCACATAACTACATTAGCCGAATCTTAGACTCGAACCCACGCAGCAGACAGAGGTGAGAGGGCTGTGATCTATAACGGACAGCGCTTTAGACCACTCGGCCACTTGGGACCCCTGGTATTTTGTAATTATATTCAAATGACAGAATACCAAGCCTAATTAAAATACAGACAATTTAAAAGTATAATACAATTTTCATTTTCTAATTAATAAATTTTATCTTGTGGATCATATGCTACAAAACCATATACATGTTTTTTGCATCCATGTCAGGGTTAAGATAAATTCAATAAAAGATGGTTAAAAGAATAGTAGTATATGGGGACTATCTAGCGTCAATGGGAAAATCCTATGTAAAACAGCTTGGGAACATCTAGCGTCAAGGGGAATTTAACATGGTGGGGACTATCTAGCGTCAAGGGAAATTTAACATGGTGGGACTATCTAGCGTCAAGGGAAATTGAACATGGTGGGACTATCTAGCGTCAAGGGGAATTGAACATTGTGGGTCTATCTAGCGTCAAGGGGAATTGAACAGAGTGGGACTATATAGCGTCAAGGGAAATATAACATGGGAAATAAAACAAGGAAAAAAGGGGTGGCAATGAAAGCTACTATCTTTTCGAGACTTATGAGTGGCCCTGAAAAGAGCCTTTGGATATTTCTTCTTCTTTTATTTTCTGCCATTGTTCCACCACCTTTTGATTTTACCAATGATTCCCGTTTTCTTATTCTTTTCTTCTTCGGGAATCCAGTCGGGATGTCCCATAGCTCTAAACTTTTCCTGAACTCTCATCCATCTTAGATTGAGTAGATCAAAGTCCTCTTTTGTCTTTTTGTTCTTTTTTTCCTTTCTCTCCTTAGACCAGTTTTCTTTAATCTGGATCACCTGTTCTTCCATCACCATTCTCATCATTGCTTCTGCTTTCTTTAGCCTGTCTAGACCCCACTTCACATATTCCCACTCTATCAGATGTAATGTTTCTTCTAGAAAACACCTGACTTTGATGACATGATCAAGTGCTTGCTTCAAGTCCCCTATTCTTATATATTTTCTTTTAATACGTCTTCTTAATTTCTGGTCTTCCTCCTCTATCATACCTTCTAATAAATCTCTTGCTAATTTCAGTTGGCTTACAAAGCCATGGTTACTCTGAAATTCTTCCTCAAGTCTTTCCACTTGATATTCTGCATCAAGGATCCCAAACCAGCTGTCTCGGAGTTGGATAAACAATTCAAAATTCATCTTGATGTGTTCAAAATTGAATGGCTCCAAGGACCGACGATTGCGTATATATATCTTAAGCACGGACGTGAAAGTAATCACCCCCCTACATTCACTTGTCATATTAGATACTATTCACAAATCCTACTATATACTATCCAAAATCACACCCTATACTAACCACACACACGGGGAAGCAGCCAAAACACACCCTATCATATACTATCCAAAATCACACCCTATACTAACCACACACACGGGGAAGCAGCCAAAACACACCCTATCATATACTATCCAAAATCACACCCTATACTAACCACACACACACACACGGGGAAGCAG